>CM042262.1:19320762-19920762 GCA_023566225.1 Romanogobio albipinnatus | reverse complement strand
AAAAACACAACATTTTATTTTGGATGTGATTAATCGTGATTAATCGTTTGACAGCACAAAAATTTATAATAAAATAAAGTAATCAATAACTTAATCAAATAAAAACTTGCCATGTGCTATGTATATTTAATACAGAGAAGCAAAAAAACACAATTTATAGTATTAAAAATGATCAAATAACATTTATAAAATAAAATAAAATAAAATAAAATAAAATAAAATAAAATAAAATAAAATAAAATAAAATAAAATAAAATAAAATCAATTGATATCATTCCATGCCAGTTAGGATGCTCCCTTTGAAGGCAACTTGTGTAGGCAGTGGGCAGCTCAGTAGGTTTTGGAACAGATATTATATTCCAATCTGTACACAGACACTGTTGTGGCTTTGAGAGATTCTAACCAATTGTGCCAATGATGCTGCATGTATGCCAAATTATAAGGGCAGAAAACTGCATGCGTGAAGTGTCTCTGCAGTTTGCAAACAGCCTGTTAATGTGCCATTTAGCATTTCTCTCTTGTTCTTAATTACTATCATTTCCTTATGCACAGGCGACTGGAGGTGTGTATGTGTGTGTGTGTGTGTGTGCGTGTGTGTCTTTGTTAAAACAGAGGATGAAGCATTCAAGAGAGAGCCTTGGCGTCAGGTCGAGCTGCAGTTGCCATAGTAACGCAGCAAAGAATATGGGCGGCAGAGGAGGGAGGTGAGGTGACTCATGGGTAATGGGAATGTGTGTGTGTGTGTGTATGTATGCATGTACGCGAGCTTGAATGTATGACTACCCACCAGCCGATACAGCTCTGTGATGCTGATCTCATCAGGGTCCACCATGCCGAAGTCCCTCCTGGGGACCAGATCCAAACCCAGCTGCCTGTCACACACAGAAATACATATTTTTATTCTACAAAATTCTATCAAGATTTGCATTTGCCATTTTGTTTATTTCAGTACTATTTTCAGATTTAATTTTAATTTTAGTTTAGTTCATCAATGGATTTGTTAGTTACACTTTAATTTTATTTCATGGACAAATTTTTATATTATATATTTTATATTATACTGTATGACTACATATATAGTATTGATAGTTTTTTTATATAAAATATTAATTAAATTATATGATATTTAATTGATCTAATAATTAATTGCAATGAATTACTATTGGCTGAGAAAAGCAGTCAAACGTGCCATAACCGCAGGCAATTTATGAAACTGCTATTAAATCAATATTTATTCTAATCAAGTGAATTCATAAAATGTAATAATTTACTGCAATTTTCTGGATTGTGTGTTTTATGATTTAATAAAAAAAAAATTTAAATCAAAAATGGGGATAATGACACCAACAGTATTTTTCACACAATTTACTTATCTGTATACCGCTGTTTTCACTGTCCTAAAAACGGCTGATGACTTCCTTTATTCTATGAAGTCCCTCCTTCAGAAATACGTAACGAGTTCTGATTGTGCCAGCGGTTCCCATGTTGTGATTTGACCGCATCTTAGCAAACATGGCACGGTTCCTGTGTTGTGATTCGACAGCAGCTTAGCGCACGTGGAAAGGTCACGCCTCTTAACGGGAGATATATGCGCTTAATGATCTCTACATCGTCCCTGGAAAAGCCAAATAGAGGTGATTTGACTCCGGGATGAAAATAACAGCGTCTCGACGACATGGCGACAAACACACTCAAACGCAACACTTCCTTTTCTCCACGCGACACGTCCTCTTCTACACGTGGGACAGCAACAAGACCACGCCCCCTTTTTTCGCGTATTCTTGTGGGCGGAGGTTAGTCTGTTCTACTGTTCTACTGATGTCATTTATGAAGGAAGTACCAGGATGTAGTCCAAGCCGGCCGTTCGCTGTAGGCTTTGAAAGGGAACTTCTGTTAAATAAAATATCTCGCTTGGCATTGAACTTTGAGCTTTATAATTTTACAGGTATTATTTATTCTCTAACAGCAACATTACACACTAACTAAAGTTTGAACAGTGGGATCACGAAGAACGGGACCTTAAGATCTTTGAGTGTGTATATAGCCCTATTTGGACGGATCGAGTTTTCTAAACAATATTTATGTTACAATTCTTATCACTCGACGTCTGTGATTTCATGTACTGATTTGGACAGCACTATTCCTGATTCTGTCTGCGTTTTCATAGTTTCATAGGTTATTTACGACAATAACCCAAGCAATTTCTGCAGTTTTTCCAAGTAAACAATCTGCAGCAACTTTCCCAAAGCATGAATCAAATGTGAGAATAATCCGTTTCATTGAAATGAAATATACTGAGAGACAAAAAAAACATACGTAACACGTCCCACTCATTACTACCATCTGCGACTTATTTTTTAGAGAAAAACAGCATATAAGCATTCGAGCACATGGCTGACAGATTGCCCAGCATTTGCCAGCAGTTCATCATGGCCGTCCCCACCACTGCGTCCCACCCACTGTTTTTATGTGTAATGCACAATATATTTGCAATCACTGAAAAAAACAACACAATGTGGCAACAACAGGAAAGCAAAACTCTAATGGCATAAATGAATCAAACTGAATGATTATGCATTAAACTTGTCACAATACCCAACATTTCAGTAGTCGAGTAGATACGAATACCATCATGATAATGACAGAATTTGTACTTGTATTTGAGCCCTTGAGGTGTATCTAAGGGTATAACTCACTCATTGCCCCAGTCCAGCCGTGCCGTGATGTGCTGTTTGATGTCACTCAAGCGGTCATGTGTGAGGTGACCCACTAGAACCTGCTGTCGCAGCTCCAATATCTCGTTCATCACATGCCACAGTCTGTGAAAGAGATCCCCTTCATTTCTCTGCGAGAGACAGAAAGAGCGCGAGTGGGTGACAGAGAAATGGTTTGCCTTTTTTTATGGCTATGCAGCCCATACGCAACAAACTGCGATCAGAACCAGCATTAACTTCTTGCATTTTAAGCTACAGTAGCTTGTCTGTTTGATCGGACCACATGGGCCAGCCTTCGCTACCCATGTGCATCAATGAGCCTTGGCCGCCCCTGTCGTCGGTTCACCACTGTTCCTTCTTTGGAGCACTTTTGATAGATACTGACCACTGCAGACCGGGAACACCCCACAAGAGCTGCAGTTTTGGAGATGCTCTGACCCAGTCGTCTAGCCATCACAATTTGGCCCTTGTCAAACTAGCTCAAATCCTTATTTTTCCTGCTTCTAACACATCAACTTTGAGGACAAAATGCTCACTTGCTGCCTAGTATATCCCACCCACTAACAGGTGCTGTGATGAAGAGTGTGTCACATGATTCAGATTTGTTGATTTGGTGCTCAAGACACATTTCTTATAAATGTTGAAAACAGTTGTGCTCCTTAATATTTTTGTAGAAATAATGCAAAATACAGTTTTGGAAAATCCAGGGTTCTGTTTTTAACCGATAAATTCCCAAGTCATTTGTAATTCCTGGATAAGTTCTAGAAGATAATCTTCTATTAATTTCCACAATTTTTCCAGGTCTTTCCCGTCTCCAGGTTTCCCGTGACCTTGTGAATCACGTAAAAATATATATTATTAATAAATTCACTCGCGATTGACAGTTAAATCAACCCAATTTGTTCAGTGTAACACAAAGAGTGATATTTACCATGTAGAGCTGCTTCCACATGGTGCCCCAGTCTCTCAAGGTCATAGTTATCTCTGTAATGACCGAGTCCTCAGTGGGTATGACGGTCTCAAACTGCCTGCAGCGCAAGACACACAAACACACATACTCATCTGCACAAGTCCATAGAGAGCAGTGACCTCACATGACCCTGAGGACTAACACTGACTCATGAGGACATGTCAGCAAATACATTTGCAATGGCTTGTGGGATAGTGAAGGCTCCTGTCACTTCAATACAGTGGACGTGTCATTTTGCAAATACATTTTATCTAAAGCATAAAGATGGTCCCTGGTAGCAGTGTTTTTCTAAAGGGCACTGGTGGCAGGTCAAAGGTCAGATTGAATTAGCCGTCCAGTTCATGGGTCACCAATTCCTGGGATCTAACCCATTATCCCTTACTTTAATAGATTCTAAACTGTCTTTCTTTCAAATAAATGCAATAACAATTATCATGTACATTTTTGTATTATCATTAGTGTGGCTTAATTGTCACTATTGCCACTATTTACAGTTTTTTTGTTTTTTGTTTTTTTGTAAGGCTCATACCCTTTGTTCTTGACGTGGGCATTCTTGAGGTGAATATAGGAGCTTGGGAATATTCCCTGGGGGGGAAAACCACAGAAAGTTATTTAATGAGCCGATCACTGCATGTAAAACACACAATAGTAAACAAACATGCACTACCATCTGTATATAAATGTGCTGAGATTCAAAGCAGAGGAAAAATACACAGATAAATCAAAAAGAACAGACAGAAATAAAGAAATCATTTAAATTTCGCACATTGTTACTGTGTCAACAGCGACGTAAGATTGCTCTCACCTTTACATTTGGATTCTTCATGATGAATCCTCTGTACCATCCTACAAAATGCCATTTATAATTATTTCAAACTTTCACATTTCAACAGCATAATGGATTATGTATTAAACATTTCCAACCATTTAAACTTTAAGGCCTGGTTTCACAGACAGGAATTAGACTAAAGGCCCCGACTTCAAGCGAACTGGTGTAACGTCATTTCAAACAAAATCAGGCCGGATTGAAGTTCGTTTGGAGGTCGTTTTGGGAGTTCCGGAAAAGTTTAGCCTGACAAGCCAGACCCACATCAAGATGTTGGGTCTGGGAACACACCATTGGCAGGGCTCGATCCGAGGGGCGGGATAAACGGTTGTCTTTCAAATTCCCTCTGCACGTGATAGGATAGCGCTACAACCAACCAGAACAACAAAGAAGGTGAAGCGGAGCTAGTTGTTAGATTAAACTTTCGCTCTATCCGGTCGACTCCGAACTCCTTTCTTAAGAATGACTTCAGTGCCGTTCTTTGTTCTTTTCTCAAAGAAAAGCTTAAAGGAGAACTCCGGTGAATTTTTAAGTTAATCTCGATCGTTATACCTTTGTGAGTACTGTCTATAGAAATAAAAACGAACCGGATTGGTGCTTGCAACACGGAGCTGTTACAGTTAATGCCCAGAGCTCCCACTCAGCTAACACGGCAGCTATGGTGGCATATACATAAAGAGTGTCTTTGTGCCTCTTAATAGACACAAAATGCAATTAAAATGTCTGTCCAACATGAACAGGGCCCTTACATGACAACGAGACGCGTTTAGCAACTTAGCCATTGTTTAAACTCACCGAAATAGTGTTTTAGACAGCAAGCTGTAGTCTCGCTGAAGCCCGTGAGAACTCAGTTGTAGCCGGTAAAATGTAAATAGTCCAGGGGGGAGGAGCGTTGTGTGTGTGAAGAGTGATGATCAGCTCACAAGTGAAGAAGAAATGGTTCGTAACGCTCTTCCCCCCTGGACTATTTACATTTTTACCGGCTACAACTGAGTTCTCACGGGACTTCAGCGCGAGACTACTGCTTGCCGTAAATTTGTTCTGTGTCTATTTTGTTATTAAGAGGAAAGTGCGCCAGGGTCCGAAATGAACACCCGCCAAGCACCAAATGCGGGTAGATTTTCCGTTTGGCGACTAAATTCAAAAGGCTATTCGCCACACTGGCGAATAGCCTTTTGATTTCAAAATAGTAATGCAATATAATGTGTTTGCCAGTAACTTATCTGAGGACGAGGTGAGCTAGCCACAGAACGTCTCTACGTTCCAAGTCTCGCGACACTGTCTCGGATCTGTTGCTAGCTAGTACTGCAGCTAACTTGCGGTCTGCAGCTATCTGCTGCATATTAGCTGATATGTGGCGACATTTACCGGGAGTGAGCCAACTTTTGAAACGAAAACTCACAGACGAAAAGGGGGATGAGTTAAATAAAAAAAGACATTTTGGGGAGAAATGGAGATAATGGAGTTTCAAGAGGCGGGCTGAGTTGTTCGGTGTGTCGTGGTAGAGAGTGAGCAGTGGGATGAGTTTTAAGTTAATTAGATTAAGCATCTGATAGTTTTACAAAACCTTCAAATGTACTGTTATGAGCACTAGTTTCATGTTCACATCTATGTCTTACCATTTGTTGCTCTGTTTTTACTTCTATGTACTCTTATTCATTGTATCTGACATGTTTCATTTGTCTTTGTGGCGAGCAGCGAGGCCGAGGGACCGCGAGGGCGGGACGAGGCGGCGCTCATCAGAGAGGATGAGCGCCAGCTGTGAGCCAGCGATCTCGGCTCTCGCGGAGGAGTGAGGGACTATAAAGGACGAGCGACGACAGTGAGGGACGAGAGAGGACCAGGCCTGGATTTTATGTTGTATTTTATTTATGTTTTGTTATGTGTTGCTGCAGTCGACCGTGAGGGGCTGCAGCTTATTATTTTCATTTTGTGTTTGTGTGTGTGTGTAGGCGGCAGTCGACCGTGAGGGGCTGTCGCCGCCATTTTATTTTGTGTTTCTTGTTGATTAAATATGTTGAACGTTCTCCGGTTCCCGCCTCCTTCTTCCCGTACAAACAACGTTTACTACAGTCTTCATTGTGTGCCTACATCTGTACAGAACTTTTGGTAAACTACAGTTTCTATAAGTGCTTTACAAATAAAGTTGATTACATTTTGATCAATATATAGATTTTTTTATTATACATTTCAAATTTTGCTCTGGACAATTTTTTATGTTTGTATTCAAAATAATACCTTATTATCTCAATTAAATGTACTGAAATTAATGTATATGTGACAAAAAAAGGCAGTTTATTATTCTGTCCGGTAAAAAATATGCTTGGCTGGTGGATTTTTTCATCTACCAGTCCCCGTGGCAGGTGAGCCAAAAAGTTAATTTCGGACCCTGAAGTGCGCAGCACATATTTGCATACTCATCCAAGCGTTCCTCTCAGCAGTGAGGGTGGTGTCAGATGTTCCCTAACAGTATATCGCTGGTCACGTATTTCAAACTTAATTTTACCCCTAAACTGAGAACAAAAAAGAACTTTGCCGTCAGTATTTCAGGGCCTTAAGCCAGGATTAGGCCTTAGTTCAATAAGGACATTAAAGCAGCTTTTATAAATGTTCCTTAGAAAAAAAAACATTACTGGTGTGCATCTTGAGACAAAACAATGGCACTAACATATTTTAAGATTTGTTAGTGCAATTTGCTTTCAGTTAAAACAGCTCAAACATGCATTTTATCCTGGGACTAGCTTAAACCTGGTCTGTGAAATCGAGGGTAAGTATGTGATGCAAAAGTATTCTGCGTTCACTAAGCTTGTTTCTTCAACTTTTGACCCTGTGGACTTACAGTACATAGAAAATATACTAAAATATACAACCGACTGACTGCATATCAACAAATATATTCAACAGAATCGATCTCCATAGCTGAGGATCTACAATTATAAAGAGCAATATTGACTACCTTCACATTTCTCCAGAATCTGTACTGTGTCGCCAATCTCCAGCGGGAGTCCATGCTGAACCATTCCTCGAAAATTTGCCAGCACTGAGGGAAAAACAAGCAAACAAATAAATAAATCAACGTGCGACATGATCAAAGTTACAGTTCTGAAAGTCCACAAGGTGACAAAACCATATGTCTTCACAAAACCTGCATCTTTAGTTCAGCCCAGTGGACGAAGTGATATAAACATTACATTCAATATTCACTGCAAACAGGGATTTTAAAGTAATTCTCAATTCACTTGTGAATAACACCCGACCAAACCCAGCGCATATTTCTTTATGAAAAATAAACCATACTATGTATGCTTAGATCTGCACTTCTAACATTATCTCACTTCACTTAAATAAACCCTGAGTCACCTCCCAAAGCACAAGTTATATAACAAGTACAAGATCTCTCCACACAGGAGCACATAGGCTCAGCCTATAAACCACTTTCTGCATTTATATGCGTACGCTCTTTATGCACAAATATGTTAATTTTGAGTGCTCATTTGCATATCAAGTGGGTTAGGAAACTATCTGACATGGAAATAAATAAATAATCATATGCATAAACAAAACCGACAGAGTTCTGACACTGCTCCGAGGTTAAGCAGGCTGCCAAAACAGCCATGTCAGCTTTTAAAGACCAGATGTGTTGCTGCTGTGCTCAATGCCTGTCAAAAATGTGAAGCAAACACACAGCATTCGTCCTGAATCCACAAGAGGGGTTGCAAGCAAGGCCGTAACCATGTCCTGAACATTAAAAAACCTTTGGTTCCCCCCATTTTATTTTTTGGAGAGGGGCAAATCATTTTTTATTTAAAAAAATTACATAATTCATGGATTTAAGGGAATAAAGAAGAAATAAGAATGGTAAAATAAGTTCTATATCTAATTATAGTTGAGTAATCATTTCAACTTTGCACATAATATTGTATTTAAAAACATGCACACATGTCTAATATGTAAAAAAAAAAAAAAAAACACCTTTCTTGTCTCACCACATTCAGTTATGAATGACATCAGTTAAATGATTGCATATTTTCATTTAAAAATAGTACATTATTATTACATTTATAAAAGTTGATTAATTTGCCTCACTGTATGTTACTGTCGGTCGTTAAATGTTCACACTCATCTTTAGTGAATATTAAGCCCCGTCTTCTTTTATCTGATAGGCCATCATTTTGACATTGATGAGCACTATTCATGACTGTCGTGAAGGCTTGGATGGCAAAACCGCCATAGCACCACTTCATTTTAAACAGATTAATGATGTAGTAAAACCGTTAGAATTATACAGCCGATCAAGCAGCAGGCGGAGGGGTGAACCGACGCCGGGCTAAAAAATCCTTATTTGTGCAACCCACCCTTAAAGTGCCGTAATGTACTAAAACAGTGATATTAAAAAGATCAAATTCAGTTTAAACCGTTTTTTATGATGTAGTCTATACAGGCGAGCAGATGAGCCCAGAAAATGAATGCAACGCATTTTGTTTATAATGGGTTTTGATGGAGATGAAAAAACGAGAAACCTTGTGTTGCACTAAAATTCTGTGTTCATCTGCTTTCCTGTATGATTTTTTTTCTTTCTAGAATTTTTATTTTATTTTTACTTTATTTCTTCATTATGATATCCAGGCAGTTGATATTTCTGACTTTATAAAGTATGTGAAAAAAAATCACTTTTTTTTTCTGACTTTATAAAGTATGCACTTTTGAATAAATGAATTGATAGAACAAAAATTGAGTGTGACCGTGACGTCATTGGCCCGAATATCTTATTAAACCAATGAATTTTCACAATCTTTTCCATGACCAATCATATGCAATTACTGGATTAAGGACTTTAAAATAATCATTTAGATTCAGATGAATCTAATCTAATGACTCATTTCGTGAACCAGCTTAGAGTGATCAACTGAAAAAAAACAATCAAAAGAACAACTGCTCACAAATTGAACTTCGCTAAATCCTTACAAACAAGTCCTGACACACATAGCAATCTTAGCGATGAGTTTTGCAAGGGCAAACAGTTATGTCGTCTTCAGGAAATGCACAAATCTAGTTCACAGAGTGAAATATTAAATTGCATATGATTCTTATTACAACTTAAACCGCTATTTCAACCTCAGCCATTGCCAACGGGAGTGACAAAAGCTCTGTTGTAATAGGACAGGCAAACCCGTATGAGCTGTGCGCCTGTGCTAAACGCTTTCCCACGGTCCTGCTGTCAGCGCTGTGGTGGACACACACTGCTGCTTGGCAGAGAGACAGGGCAGCCAGAGGCCCGTCTCGCATAACCCTTACCAGGTGCAAAGAACCCTCCGGACCACTATAACACTGTCCTTGTGACTCAATCGCGTGGCTGGGATCTACAGGAATAATGCAGGAAGGTTCAGTCTGCGATAATACGGCTGCTATGAGACATCTAAGCATTCTAGAAAGGTTAAGGTGGCATTAATTAATGTGGTCACATTTAGAGACTGAATAATATTATGCACTTACAGCTTTTAAATACCTGTGGATATGAAGAATATCACACACACTGCACATTTCTGAGCTGGGTATGTTTGGAAAAAAAGGTCACGATGGACTGAGCGATTGTCCCTTGCATCACTCCGGTTGCTATGCTGACACGTTTTTCTCTGCTGTGTTTATAAATAATTCCTCCACAAGTTAGACTGTTATGAACTGTAAGAACAGTGTGTAACAATTAAAATGCAGGTATGCATAAAAGCTTCCTAGCCTGTGCATTCATAATATAAAACATCACCGATGCACAAATCGGCTGATATTACAGTTTTTTTGTTGTTGTATATAATTGTTAATTTCCCCTATTTTTACATATAAACTTTAATATATTTTTTCTAACTGTGTATTATAATGTTGTGGTGCCTTAATTCACTTGTAGCATTTAAAACAACTGATTTATTTTTAATTTATTTGAACAAAATAGTTTCAAATTGTAATGCTGACTATATATTGGATATCAACCATAACATAATTATTGTATCAAACAAAATTTGTATTTAATAGCCACAGTACAAAAAGAACATCATTTAGATTTTTAGCTAAATTGGAGTCATATGTTAGGGAAACATTTTTTTTATGTTTTTGAAAGTATCTACTGCTCACCAACGCTACATTTATTTAATCAAAAACACAGTAAAAATTTGCATATTATTATGATTTCTGAAGGAACGAAGACTGGAGTAATGATGCTGAATATTCAGCTTTACATCACAGAAATAAATTACATTTTAATATATATAAAAAAAAAACAGTTTTTGAAATTGTAATAAGATTTTTACTGTATTTCTGATTAAATAAATGCAACAATATATATTTTTTTTAAGTTTCTAAACTTTTGCCAGGTACTGTAAATATTAATCTATAAATATATAATGTATACAAAAAATTTATATAATATTTAAACATAAATAAAAAAATTTACTAGGTTTTTACATGTACAATAATAACAGGACATTATACTACAATGTAACTTTATCAAAGGTATGAATTAATACAATGCACATATAACTTAATTGTTTGATGCTTCCATGACTATCATTCGTGCAATTTTGACCAAAATCTCATATATGTTACCAAGCAAAAACAGCACTGCTCCGATTCGGCCTGAAACATTCTCACACTGCAGGCTTCATGAAAATACCACAAAACACTTATCCAGCATATTCTGTAGCTCCATCATTACTTACTATATTTTACATGTACTAATGTATTCAATGCAAATGCCATTTATCACCATTACCAGAGACAGTAAATGGCTGATGTCACAGTGTTAATCCAGCAGAAGAATCCCCTGTAGACAGATATCCGTCTGCATGCCAGGGTGATGGATGGATATGCGTACTAAACTCTCTTCATATTGCTTTTTGACGCTAGCTGTAACGTTGTATTGAGTCAGCCTCGAGAGAGGACAATGCCAGCCGAAGGCAGAGCGCGATACTCTTGATACACAGAAATACCAACACAACTCTTAGAATGCTAATGGAAGAGATGCTTGTATGAGTACATTTGGGATCAGTCCTGCCGTTTTTCTTGTAGTGAGTGAGGCTGGGATTGAAAAACAAAAGATTACATGGGACTGGCTACAATTGGAGAGGTTGAACAAGGTTTTGGCTGGAAAGCACCTACTGGTAGATAACGTTACTTCAACATTTCTCCAAAAGTAGCTGTAAGATTTGTGGTGGTAACATAAAATCACAAATATTTCAGGTGTTTTTAATCAAATTTTTAGATCATTTGATTGAATGAATACATTTGAATTTAAAAATCAAGTCGCTGTTTGCTGGAGTAGACTTTACAGAGTGCTTGACTCTTGCATTGTCAATACAAGATCTTGGATGGAAATAAATGTTGCAATGTTATTTCCATCAAGAGGTGCATACATTTTTGGTCAAGATCTTGTATTGACAATGCAAGAGTCAAGCACTCTGTAAAGTCTCCTCCAGCACACACAGAGGCGCCAATTCATGTGTGAAAATTATTCTTCATTATCCCTCCCAACCATTCTTTCGCAATTTAAGCCTGATGAATCTTCACATTTCATCCTGGAATGTGGCCATGATGTGTCTTCATACATGGTTGTTTAAGAAATTAAAATCTACACACATCAATTATGGTTAGAAGAAATGTTGCCAAGCATATAACATGCTAGAAACACAATCACTGCAATAATGAATGCTCCAATCATTGACTCTTAAGCATTTGCCTATTTAAAGGTCCCGTTCTTCGTAATCCCACTGTTCAAACTTTAGTTAGTGTGTAATGTTGCTGTTAGAGCATAAATAATACCTGTAAAATTATAAAGCTCAAAGTTCAATGCCAAGCGAGATATTTTATTTAACAGAAGTTCCCTTTCAAAGCCTACAGCGAACGGCCGGTTTGGACTACATCTTGGTACTTCCTTCATAAATGACGTCATTAGAACAGTAAAACAAACTAACCTCCGCCCACAAGAATACGTGAAAAAGGGGGCGTGGTCTTGTTGCTGTCCAACGTGGAGAAGAGGACGGTCGCGTGGAGAAAAGGAAGTGCTGCGTTTGAGTGTTTTTGTCGCCATGTCGTCGAGACGCTGTTATTTTCATCCCGGAGTCAAATCACCTTTGTTTGGCTTTCCCAGGGACGCTGTAGAGATCATTAAGCTCATATATCTCCCGTTAAGAGGCGTGACCTTTCCGTGCAAGTTACGTGCGCTAAACTGCTGTCGAATCACAACATAGGAACCGTGCCATGTGCGCTAAGCTGCTGTCAAATCACAACACGGGAACCGCTGGCACAATCAGAACTCGTTACGTATTTCTGAAGGAGGGACTTCATAGAACAAGGAAGTCATCAGCCGTTTTTAGGACAGTGAAAACAGCGGTATACAGATAAGTAAATTGTGTGAAAAAAAAATTTTTTACACACGAAACATGAACACATGTTATATTGCACACTGTAAACACAATCAAAGCTTCAAAAAAACACGAAGAACGGGACCTTTAAATCCAAGAGCTTTCCCTATCTAATCTTTTTTTCCCCTTGTTTCAAGAAATGTCTGCGTACACATGAGCACTAAAACCGACTCAAAACAATGTAGTATACATGCCAGTCCAGTGTGTGGCGCTGTAATTCTGCCACAGAAATACACTAAAAACAGAAGAAGAGTTGTGGCTAGAAGGGGTACAGCAATGGTAGGAAGTGAGGCAAAATCTCACAATAAAATGACAATAAATAAATGTGCTACTTACGAGATTGTGTTTTATTAACGACTACACCTACACCAACCCTAAACCTACCCCCTTACAAGAATACGAATATAGTAATTAAATGACGTAATATTGATGTGCGCATGCCCAGTGCCCGTAGATGTATCCTTTTTAGTCTTTCCCGTGCGGGACGTGGTGTGATGACATCACTGTTTCACAAAATATACAGATTGGCTGTACACACGAAAACGCAAGGGTGTCGTTTTCAGATTTATCCACTCTGGGACCCGGTTTCCAAAAATATTGGTTTAATGCTCCCAAAACGCCGGATCCGTGTGGACGAAACGCTGATACGGTACAACATTTTTACGTGTACAGCTAAATGCGTGTCCGTGTGGACGGGGCCTTTCTCTTGTAGGAGAATGTTTTAAAAATATTGATGACTCATCCTGCACTCTGGGGCGTGTCCATATTTTTGTTCAATCAAATGCACTCTACAATGACAATGCCCTTCCCCCAATACCACTTGCCAAAAGTAAAAGCAAATCCTGGTTCTTGTTTCAATAAGAAATATATCAAAACTATACTCATCAAGCCATTTTTTAACTATAAAGCCTGACATGAAATAATGGTCTGAAAAAATGAATTTTTGGAAATGGAAGAGTTTAGTGAACCTTTAGACATTATTATTGTATCAAATACGATACATTAGGCTTTATAGGGTTAAGCTGGAAGCCTAGAATATCTACAGGATGGTGATAAAGCTTTTGGTTCATTTAATCACACCGAGCATTAGGAGAGACACAAGTTCAATATATTGGCCGAAAATGGCTCAGCCAGTCTCTAAAAACAAACTTTAATAAAAATCAAGCATCAGAGGTACACCAGCAGTGCAGTTTTCTCATTTGACGTGTAATGATTCCCAGACTCAGCCCTTGTGTGCAGTAATGAGAATATTAGTTTTGATATTACATCTCTCACATATTACGCTTTGTTCTGTTTGCTCCCAGAACGCAACATCTTTCTATATTAACACTTTATTTGCATATAAAACAGTGCAGGTCCTATTGTAGTTCTACAAAAAATAAAATGCCATCACTGTAAAAACATCTCACTTAAAATAAACAGGCCACTATTATGCACAAAGAACGTTTAGATTAACAAATCAATTCTGTCAGCAATCTACAGGATTAGCAGAAAAGGAAATCACAAAAAAGGTCTTTAACATCTCAATAGTTTCTCCTGGACATCAACGATTTAAATGAAGACTTCTGCGAGTTTCCAGATTTGTCTACAGAGAAGAACACCCCAGTAACCTCTATACTGCATGAGCAGGGCCTTTTTGACAAATTATTCTTTGATAAAAGAAACTGACCTTTGTCAAAAGATGTTTCTGACACATCCGTCTATCCCTGCTTATTAATAAGCCCCAAAAGTGTAAACACTGTGGCTCTGAGGTACTATCAAAACATTGCTCTGTTTGTTTAAGAACCCCAGCCACCCTGACATAGCAACAGTGGCTCAACCAATAGCGTGAGTTGGGGGGGGTGGCTATTTGTTCATCTGACCAATGACAGACCGGTGAGTATTCTGGAAACCTGTTTGCAAAGAGTCATCATTATTTAAGTGAAGATAGGCAAGTGAATAAATGTTTTTACTTTGTTGAATCTATTAAGAAATATCAAACATTATTTCACAGCTTCATAATTAAACAGAGCATCCTCAGATGAGTTTCTGACAACTGAATGGAGTCTAAATGTGTTTGTAGTCTGTGTTCATTAGTGAAGCGTGGCTCTCAGATGGGAATGTCTTGTAGCTATTCTCCATGGAGCACAGGACGGCCGTTATTACCAAAATGCCCAGAGAGAGAACAACCGAGACGGAGAGAAAGAAAACACAGTTTACTCACTTTTGGGAATTGTTTGTCTTCGGCTGTCACTTTCTCTAATGTTACAGAAGACAGAGAAACTGTACTTGACAGTCTGAGAAAGTCAAGAGCACGTAACACATTTCAGAAACACATTATCACTTAGCGCCGTCAATTTGATCCACATTTGGAAGAGTGAATTATCTGTTAATGCCTTTATTTTAGAAAAAAAACTGACACAGACACATTGAGTCATGTGCTCATGCAGGCGATGAAGGTTCAAATCCTCCTCTCACATATATTTCCAGCTAGTGATGTCTTGTTCGCGAATGTATAATTTTTTTTAACTTGTTGCAAAATCAGACTGAAGCAGTTCACGACTCGTGTCCGCACAGATCTACAAGTTACTCGATCAAAACTTACTTTCGGATGTGCCTGACAGTCGCTCCGACTCGAACGACTCATTCAGCACTCCAGTTAGTCCAACAGTATCACCGAACTAAGAATAGTCTTTCGGACATATCCGACATGCTGGGAACTGTATGCCGAGGGGGGAAAATGTATGTTTATGATGTCATTTGCTGAAAGGTATAAAGTATAACAAATAAAGACGTATTGGAAATATAAGTGATCCGATGGCAGGAGTTCTCGATACAATAGCAGTACACTACACTCTAAAAAATAATTCAGTGGCTTAGTAAATATCACAGTAATAATTAACTTTATTAACTTAATAAAATTTCTAAATATCATTTACTTGATGTTTTGAGTTGAACATCCCAAAATAATTGACTAAAAATCCAATAATTAGTTTTGTCTCAAATTTACAGTTATATTTTAAAAAAATTCACTAAAAGAATTTAGTGTTCGAATAACCAATTATTTATTTCAAATATACTTAATATATTTGTGAAATTTCTATCAAAATATTTGAGAAAGGAGAATTAAATCGATCTGTTTCAAGAACCACAAATATTACTTAATTCAAATCAAGATTATTAATATTTAACATGCACTGAAGAAATTTAGTAAGTTTACTCGATTAAAACACTGCACCCCTCCCCCGCCCCTTGACGTGACGACAGCTCGACGGTTAATTGAGCGCAGGCTGTTTGAATTCTCTTCAGTCTCCAGAGCAGTTCCTTCTTCTCAGTGTCGCAGAATTGGAACATTTCCTCTGTGAAATTCAGGTTTGTGTGTTTTATTTGATCTATAAAATCATTACTGAGCATATCTTTTTATTTAATGCAAAACAACATACAGGGACGCAATGTGAGTAAACGAGTGTGGCGTCTGTCTTTGAAGCCCCTGGTGCTACTGCCTTGCTCAAAACACACAACTTTATTCCTTAAGATAATGAATATAATTAATTTGGATGATAAAATGTTCTTAAAACTGTGCACTGTTTGTTTATTGGCAGGTTATGGAGTCAGGCGCGTTGCAGCATCTTTCGGGTACGAGGGAACCGCAGGACGGCGGTCTGAAGTTCAAAGTCCACCCACAGAGCGAAATTGGATAACAGACAGGTTGATTACACTTTAATTACTTTTAAATGTTTAATTTTTACTTCTAAAATGTTTGTTACATGAGTTTAAATGTTGTAAATATGTTGTAAAATATTGTATACATGTCAAAACTGTAATATATGCTGTATTGCTTTACTCATCGACAATAAAGGCCAATGTAATGTATAAGTGTGGTTGTGTGGAGTATTTTACAAAGGTTTAGAGGAAATTAAAGTTATACTATAAGAGTTAATATTACTCATAAATAAAAACAGTAAATTTTACTCTTAAATATTGGTTTTTAAATGTTTTTCCCCCAATTTTTTCTACTCAATTTTATTTGTAAGTGTACCAAATGTAGTTACACAGATCTACTTAATTTTTTTTACTTGCATTTTCTCAGCTCATACGGTGTATGTAATTGATTTCACTGCTTTAAAATGTACTCAATTTTTTTAGTGTAAAAATGTTTCACTAAAAAAATTGAGTAAATCATAGTAAACGTTTTCAGAGTGTAGTTCTCTCTCAAGTCAAGAGTCGGTTAATGGCTACAACAGTTCTTGAGTCACCAAAACACTAAACACTATGCGTGAACTAAGCATTTGAATTGAATGAGGGGATGAAGTGAAAGTTAAAGAGTTGAGCTTGGTACATACTCTGCAAGAACAAAGACATTTGTTCGTTTTCTCGAGGTGGCAAGAACAAAGAACAAAGTTTGTTCTGGCCAGTACATTCCATACTTCACAAGAAAAGCAGGTGCCGAACATCTCTGTTTCTTCGCATTAACCCCGGCCACTTTAAAATTCTGACCAATCACACAATAGTTTTCAGACACCCACAAGAAAGACGATGTGTCAAGAACGAGCTGCAAGAACTCCCAAACCAGGGCTCCGAGAACAAAATTACTTAATTTAGTTCTCGGAGCCCTGGGAGCGAGAACTTTTTTCTCTGTTCTTGCGGAATATGTAGCGGCCTTTAGTTCACCCAAAATCTTTTTAAAAATGTCATCACTCACCCTAATGTCGTTCCAAACCCATAAGACTTTCGTTTATCTTCTAAACACAAATGAAGATATTTTAAATTAAATCAGAGAAATTTCTGTCCATCCATTGACAGTCTATGCAACTACCACTTTGTCTCTTCAAAAAGTTAATTAAAGTCCCTGTAAAGTCAAAACTAAACATGTGTTCTGAGTTTCTCACACCACAGATAAATGTGTTATTAACCACCCAGCCAAATTTGAATCATAAAAAAATCCGGGAAGTACATAAAATAGCTTATCTAAAACCTGAAAAAATGAGCAGCATTCTCTGCTCTCAAACGCTGGGGGTGTGTCCGCTGTCGGCGCCGAAACCACGCCCACTCGCGGGAAAGCGGCAGTAGCACACAAGACAACACTCACTGATCACGAGCGTCTATGATCACGACGCACCAGATGTCGGTGGGACGGGAGGATGACGGCCTGGGCGGGGGATAGTCGGTTCTGCAGCGGATTATCAGTGAATCCCAGTTGTCTCCGGTGAAAGTTTGTAAAACGATCCGGTGTAAAGTCACTGCAGAGGTAGGTGTCGGTGATGATCCTCAGCTCTCTCCATCAAGGGTGCTGTTCACAAAATTAATCCACCTCTTCATCGTTTTTGTTTTGTAAGCTGTTATGCAAGTTGTTGACTATAGTAACTAACAGTACTAACAGTAACTCGCGATCGAACTGATGCGAATGTGCTCTAGTTATGATCGTGTTAGGGGAGGAGTCAGGCTCGGTGCGTCATCGAGCCACCGTTTTAGCCCCGCCCAGAAAATCCTGAACACAGCAACGGTGAAAAACCGTTTAACGGTCTAACTTCTGAATTCAGTACTTCATAGTTCACAGTCTTTGTAATGTGTTTCAGCAATACATTTCTAACATTTATAATGTGTTTAGAAACAAATCTCAGAATTGCCTTTACAGGGACTTTAAGAAATTGTAAAATTAATCCATACGAATCAAGCAGTTTAGATAAAATTTTGAAGAGACCATTCTGAAGAGAAGCGATCGCTTTATTTGACCAACAGATTGAATTTAGGCTTTTATTCACATAAACAGAAGCTCAACTGTACTTGCTTGATGCAAAACAAACCTCGTTGTTTCTTGTGGAAGCTCAAATGTGCTGTGTAACCAATTGGCAACCTCCCCCAGTTTCTCTTGAAGCCAATATGGATGTGACTTACAGCCGGGTACAAATTGTGGTTTTGTTCTATACAGCTAATTTTGTCCTTCATGACAACTGTGAGGGGGGTGAATTATTTTATAACTCATATAAAACGTATAACTTAACTTATATTAAGCCTTAAAGTTCTGAATATTTAAGGCCGTGGTCACTTTGAGTAACAGGTGGATTGCCGCTGCTGTCACTACTAGCCGTTTGTCTTCTGTCTGTTAGTCATCACGTCACCTCAGCTCCAGCCACGTCCCGCCTCTTTGCCCATTTTCTGTTATACAGGAGTGTTGCGCTGCCAAGATGGCAATGGCCGACTTTAGGCTTCAACAATGCTCTTCAGAAACCTACGGGTGACGTTATGGACACTACGTCCATATTTTTTACAGTCTATGTGTGTAACATGCGGGAATGAACCTCATTGGTTCTTGCGGTAACTCAAACATGCTGCGTAACATGAGAATGAACCTCATTGGTTCTTGCGGAAACTCAAACGTGCTGCGTAACACGAGAATGAACCTCATTGGTTCTTGCGGAAACTCAAACGTGCTGCGTAACACGAGAATTAACCTCATTGGTTCTTACTGAAGCTCAAACGTGCTGCGTAACATGAGAATGAACCTCATTGGTTCTTGCGGAAACTCAAACGTGCTGCGTGACACGAGAATGAACCTCATTGGTTCTCGCGGAAACTCAAACGTGCTGCGTGACACGAGAATGAACCTCATTGGTTCTTACTGAAGCTCAAACGTGCTGCATAACATGAGAATGAACCTCATTGGTTCTAGTGGAAACTCAAACGTGCTGCATAACACGAGAATGAACCTCATTGGTTCTTGCGGAAGCTCAAACGTGCTGCATAACACGAGAATGAACCTCATTGGTTCTAGTGGAAACTCAAACGTGCTGCATAACACGAGAATGAACCTCATTGGTTCTAGTGGAAACTCAAACGTGCTGCATAACATGAGAATGAACCTCATTGGTTCTTGCGGAAGCTCAAACGTGCTGCATAACACGAGAATGAACCTCATTGGTTCTTGCGGAAGCTCAAACGTGCTGCATAACATGAGAATGAACCTCATTGGTTCTAGTGGAAACTCAAACGTGCTGCATAACACGAGAATGAACCTCATTGGTTCTTGCGGAAGCTCAAACGTGCTGCATAACACGAGAATGAACCTCATTGGTTCTAGTGGAAACTCAAACATACTGCATAACACGAGAATGAACCTCATTGGTTCTAGTGGAAACTCAAACGTGCTGCATAACATGAGAATGAACCTCATTGGTTCTAGTGGAAACTCAAACATACTGCATAACACGAGAATGAACCTCATTGGTTCTAGTGGAAACTCAAACGTGCTGCATAACACGAGAATGAACCTCATTGGTTCTAGTGGAAACTCAAATGTGCTGCATAACACGAGAATGAACCTCATTGGTTCTAGTGGAAGCTCAAACGTGCTGCATAACACGAGAATGAACCTCATTGGTTCTAGTGGAAACTCAAACGTGCTGCATAACATGAGAATGAACCTCATTGGTTCTAGTGGAAGCTCAAACGTGCTGCATAACACGAGAATGAACCTCATTGGTTCTAGTGGAAACTCGAACATACTGCATAACACGAGAATGAACCTCATTGGTTCTAGTGGAAACTCAAACATGCTGCATAACACGAGAATGAACCTCATTGGTTCTAGTGGAAACTCAAACGTGCTGCATAATATGAGAATGAACCTCATTGGTTCTAGTGGAAACTCAAATGTGCTGCATAACACGAGAATGAACCTCATTGGTTCTAGTGGAAGCTCAAACGTGCTGCATAACACGAGAATGAACCTCATTGGTTCTAGTGGAAACTCAAATGTGCTGCATAACACGAGAATGAACCTCATTGGTTCTAGTGGAAGCTCAAACGTGCTGCATAACACGAGAATGAACCTCATTGGTTCTAGTGGAAACTCAAACATACTGCATAACACGAGAATGAACCTCATTGGTTCTAGTGGAAACTCAAACATGCTGCATAACACGAGAATGAACCTCATTGGTTCTAGTGGAAACTCAAACGTGCTGCATAATATGAGAATGAACCTCATTGGTTCTAGTGGAAACTCAAATGTGCTGCATAACACGAGAATGAACCTCATTGGTTCTAGTGGAAGCTCAAACGTGCTGCATAACACGAGAATGAACCTCATTGGTTCTAGTGGAAACTCAAATGTGCTGCATAACACGAGAATGAACCTCATTGGTTCTAGTGGAAGCTCAAACGTGCTGCATAACACGAGAATGAACCTCATTGGTTCTAGTGGAAACTCAAACATACTGCATAACACGAGAATGAACCTCATTGGTTCTAGTGGAAACTCAAACATGCTGCATAACACGAGAATGAACCTCATTGGTTCTAGTGGAAACTCAAACGTGCTGCATAATATGAGAATGAACCTCATTGGTTCTAGTGGAAACTCAAATGTGCTGCATAACACGAGAATGAACCTCATTGGTTCTTGCGGAAACTCAAACGTGCTGCGTAACACGAGAATGAACCTCATTGGTTCTAGTGGAAGCTCAAACGTGCTGCATAACACGAGAATGAACCTCATTGGTTCTAGTGGAAACTCAAACGTGCTGCATAACACGAGAATGAACCTCATTGGTTCTAGTGGAAACTCAAACGTGCTGCATAACACGAGAATGAACCTCATTGGTTCTAGTGGAAACTCAAACGTGCTGCATAACACGAGAATGAACCTCATTGGTTCTAGTGGAAACTCAAACGTGCTGCATAACACGAGAATGAACCTCATTGGTTCTAGTGGAAACTCAAACGTGCTGCATAACATGAGAATGAACCTCATTGGTTCTAGTGGAAACTCAAACGTGCTGCATAACACGAGAATGAACCTCATTGGTTCTAGTGGAAACTCAAACGTGCTGCATAACATGAGAATGAACCTCATTGGTTCTAGTGGAAACTCAAACGTGCTGCATAACATGAGAATGAACCTCATTGGTTCTTGCGGAAGCTCAAACGTGCTGCATAACACGAGAATGAACCTCATTGGTTCTAGTGGAAACTCAAACGTGCTGCATAACACGAGAATGAACCTCATTGGTTCTAGTGGAAACTCAAACGTGCTGCATAACATGAGAATGAACCTCATTGGTTCTTGCGGAAGCTCAAACGTGCTGCATAACACGAGAATGAACCTCATTGGTTCTAGTGGAAACTCAAACATGCTGCATAACACGAGAATGAACCTCATTGGTTCTTGCAGCATGCTTGAGCTACCATTTAACTAGGGCTGAACGATTTTGGACAAAAATCTAATTTTTTTTAACCAATCTAAAAAAATTTTAACCAATATTGCGATTGCGATTTAATATGCGATTATTTTTTAAACTCTTTATCTTCTGTATTATTCAACAATACATCATTGTATAGCAATGTTAGAAATCTTTAATTGGTACCTCACGATCCGATTCTGGGAGTCTTTATTAATTATTAATATTAAGCTTATTCATTTATTAAAAACTTAAAATGTTTTTTATTATGATATATGTAATAAGCTTTTTGAAATAACTACACATTATAACATTTTAATTAAAACAATTGCATGTTAATAATTTTAAATATATAAACTAATATAGCTGCAAAACATAAGCTAGTAAATCATAAAGAGGAACAAAAAAACATTACAAGCAATGAACAAAGAGTGCTTTCAGTATTTAAGAGTGTCTGAACTGCGAGTGATTTTTCTCTTTCTCAGCTTGATTATTAATGATGACATCATCATAGACAGCGGGAGACCTGCATTCACACTAATGCAGATCTCTTTTGAAATATAAGATGTTTTTGCCCTGTCTGTTTAATTCATTAAGACATTACTGATGGTGTTTACATCAATGTTGGGTCATAAAAGCATTTTGAGACGCACACAGACGCGTGCTCGCGAGCACTCTTCACAAAGTGCCGCGTGAGCATTTGAAATGGAAAGCCTTCTGTCAGCGAGTTTATGATTTTTAATATACAAGCACACTGCATTCCTAACGACATGAATGAAGCCTTCGTTGAGCATTTGTAAGGAAAATACCGGCGGGCGAGAACACACACTGTAAGCGTGACATCAAGCAAAGTTTCTCACAGCGCATATCCCGTGCAAAGAAGCTGCGAATGCCATTGCAATTCGCGCCGTCAACCTTTTCGGAACGTTATGGTTATGGATATTATTTTATGGTTCGTGTGTGCGTGCGTGCGTGCGTGCGTGCGTGCGTGCGTGAGTGCGTGAGTGAGTGAGTGAGTGAGTGAGTGAGTGAGTGAGTGAGTGAGTGAGTGAGTGAGTGAGTGAGTGAGTGAGTGAGTGAGTGACTGAGTGAGTGAGTGAGTGAGTGAGTGAGTGAGTGAGTGAGTGAGTGAGTGAGTGACTGAGTGAGTGTGAGAGTGAGAGTGAGAGTGAGAGTGAGAGTGAGAGTGAGAGAGATAATGGAAGCAATCAGAATACGGGTGTTTCTAAAACGCACCTGCAGTTAAAGCTCAGAATCGATCCAGAATCATTGGAGAGATGATAGTAGCCTATAGTATGAACAACACAATATTAGATAGATCCTTTTAGGCCAGGCATATGATATGTGTAATGTGCCAAGTTGCTTCTTCTTCTGCAGACTTTACTCTCGCGTGTCACGTGACCAGACTGTAATCGCAGCCTTTGCGGTTAGGAAATCGCGATTAATCGTTCAGCCCTACATTTAACACAACTGATGTGTGCATTGATTAATGTTTATATGTGAACAAAAGCCTATATTAAATCTATTCATCAAATAAAGCAATCTAGTCCCTTCAGAAAACTTGGACTAAACCACTCAATTCATATGGATTCTTTTCACAACGTCTTAATTCACTTTTTGACGTGTCAAAGTGACAGTTGCCTAGTCTGTCAATGGAGGTACAGAAATCTTTGAGATGTTATTAAAAATATCTTCCTTCGAAAGTCTTATGGGTCTGGAACGACCAGAGGATGAGTCATTCATGACAGAATTTACATTTTTGAGCGAACACAACCTTTAAGAGTTGTGTGACATCGTGGCATAATAAACAAACTAGTGAATCCGTTTTTTTAAGCAGTTCATTAAAACAAACGGTCCGAAAGAACCAGTCGACCGGAAAATAATCAGACTTCCCATCAGTATTTGCAGGCTGTCGACTGGGTCTATCCAATAGAGTAGCATAAATAAAACTGACGTCAAGTACGGCCTCACAGGTTTTTCAGAGAATAACAAACCATATGCAACTTCTCCAACCAGTAGGTGAGAGTAAATTCACCTGACCATCAACGTGGTTGCTATGAAAAACAGCCGACTAGCTCTGACAGATGGTAACAAGCACAAAGACAGCAGTTTGGCGAGCAAGTGCCCTTTTCAAACCCTTCCCACACAGACAGCCATGCTCTACATGCGTTTTGACAGCAACCAATGAGCACAACTGTTCAAGTCACACTGTAAAATACATGACAGACAGGCTCCAGCGTATACGGTCAGTTCTCATCCTTAGATATTTCAAAAATCGCATAAAACGTGAAATAGTTGTAAATAATTGTTGTTGAGGGCCAAAAAGTGCTCAACTACTGTAAGCAAAGATGGATTTAAAGGGACAGTACACTCAAAAATGAAAGTACAGTCATTATTTACTCACTCTCTCATGTCACTCCATTAGTCACAAGAAAACATAAAAAGGAATATTCCCAGTGAACGCACAATCCATATTACCAATGGATGACCAATAAACAAGTGACCAATAAACATTTATTTTATTTTATTTATTGGTATTGGTCAGTATTGGATATTTACATGTTAATTTCACCATATTATTAAATGTATTACATTTACATTTAGAAGACATCTAATGCTCTCTTAAAGTTATGATTTAACAGAAGAAGATCTTTCACTTCTGTTAAATCATAACTTTAAGTGAGCATTAGATGTATTCTTCTGTATTATGATGTAAAACAGATGTTTTCACACATCTGTTTTACATCAAAATGTAGGACAGGACATGGTTCTATTCATCGGTTGTTGATTAAATGGAGACAGAATGCAAGATTGTTAGAAAAGAGCAGGTTTATGTGGACGGAATGATTGGAGAAGTCCTGCGTCAACAGAGGGAAGTCTGTTGTTTCACTGGAAGAAAAAGTTATGACACTGATGAAGAATTACAAGGTAAAAATTAAACGTATGGATGAATTATTCATAATAATCTTTAACATGCATTTACAAAATACATAGGGTTCATTCTCATTTCACGGTGGGATTGGAACAACATGAGGGTAAAGTAAAAAACTACAGAATTACATTTTTTGGTGAAGTGACGTGTGGCCAAGTATGGTGACCCATACTTGGAATTTGTGATCTGCATTTAACCCATCCAAGTGCACACACACAGTAGTGAACACACACACGGAGCAGTGGGCAGCCATATTGCTGTGGCGCCCAGGGAGCAGTTGGGCAGGGTCTCACCTCAGTCGTGGTATTGAGGGTGGAGGAGGGCGCTGGTTATTCACTCCCCCCACCGACAATTCCTGCCAGACCTGATACTCAAACCCACAACCTTCCGGTTACAAGTCTGACTCTCTAACCATTAGGTCACGACTGCCCCTACTGCCCCCGACTATACCTTTAAGCTAGGGATGTCAAGTTACATTAATTCCCATAATTGATTGTTGTTTAAAAGAATTAATTAATCGATAACCTTAACCTCTTAAATCCGTAGCGTAGGGCCCTAACTACCAAGTTATCATATAAGCCATGTTTCCACCGCAGGAACTTTCCCCAGGAACTAGGGACTTTGAGGTGGTACTCGGTGCGTTACAGCCGCAGGGACCAGGGTCCAGTGAAGTTCCGGGTAAAAAATTCCCCCCTTCCCCCTCAGAAAGTTCCTGCTCGTGAGGTAGTACTTTTTCAAAGTTCAGGAACTTTGGGGGGTGGGACTTGGGCACTGCGGATTGGTTGACACACCATGTTTTTATTATAGTAAAAGCATGGTTAATTTTTGTAAAGGGTAGATATATTGACTATGTAGGTTTTCATAGCACTCAGCTGAAACGTTTGTTTGAAGGACAGCATTGGGCAGGATGTGGAATAGTGTGTTGCAAAAAACATTCGCTTTTTATCCAATTAATCGAAAAATAATCGACCAACTAATCGATTATCAAAACAATCTTTAGTTGCAGCCTTAGTAGAGAACAATCGCACACTTAGTGCTTTTACATGGAGCACTGTAATTAATTAAAAAGTCTAATCCGAATGAAAATGCTCAAACCGAATGAAATTGTAATCGGTTTGAGATGGGTGGAATAAACCTTTTCATGAACCGATCAAATGAAAAATTCCACCATGTAAACGAGCTGATCCAATTACTTTGAGCGTACGTCCTTCTGTGACATACAGCCCGCGCCTCCACAACTGAAGACTGTGCGCCATGCTCTCACAGTAGGCTATAATGTTGACAAAAGAGGAAAGTTAATTTTTCTGAGGTGTTAAACTTTTTATTTCGTAACAAGTTATGAAGATGAATCATACACCATCTCAATCTCATCTTGACGGAGTTTGTCCAAGGCACTTTGTACTTCAACTGAGCCTGACAGAAGAATGTATTTTTCTGAGGTGATTCTTACACTTTGCAACAAATAAATAGCTTTTATAAAACTGTATAAGTCCTGGTGGCCATTGAGAGTTGCCATGGCAAACGGGAACACATTAAAGCTGTTGGAGAGGACAGTGTTCTCTCTGTTTCTCTTAAGTTATATAAAAAAAAGGTTCAACAACTGCTTCAAATTGGTTAACATTACCCACAGTCTACTTTAATTACTTTTCTTAATATTTATACCTCTGTGATTATGGTATCTTTCCTTAATCATCTTAAATATCTATGTGTTTAGTATTTATCTACTAGTAATTATGCTGAGCATGTCTTGAATGCTTTCATTCATATTTCACTGTATATCCTATGTTTTTAATAATTTGGGTGCTTTTATTGTTAATTTTTTTTTATATATATATATATATATATATATATATATATATATATATATATATATATATATATATATATATATATATATATATATATATATATATATATATATATATATATATATATAAAAAAATAGCCATTGTATTAGTTAGGACATAAATTAGGTTAAACTACTGCATGTACGCCCACACAAAAATAAATAAATATAAAAATGACCAACATAGAACTATTGACCCACGAACGTCGCAGGCAACATCACAAAGTTGTTGGAGCGCAGTGGATTGGTTTGATCACTCAGAACAGGTCTTGATTCACCATGCGCCATTGGTAAATAGGAGCGCAAAGCTGAAACAGCGCTGGAAGATCATCAGTCATCAACCAGGACAGCGTTTCCCAAAAGCCTCATGAGCTAAGTTGAGCAGCGTAAGCCTAATTAGGCTAGATCGCAGAATCATTCCCACCAATGGCCTCTACGATCTACTTAGGCTTAGCTGCTTTTGGGAAACGCAGCCCAGGATCTTATTACTTGTTGTTTATTCGATGTACTTTTATTGTGGCGTTTACACAAAAAAGTAGTTCTTATGTTCAGTAAAATCACTTGTTTGGAGGGTTTTTTGGACCCTTGGTTAATTATGTTTCAAAATAAACAACTAGCCTCAAAACTAGCCTCACTGTAATAATGACCTTGCTAAATCGACCATCGATAAGTTATCAATTAAATTGCTATCGACAATTAATCAATCATCGCTTAATTGTTAGCATCCCTACTTTAAATCCATGAGATAAATTCGAAAGAAGCTCCGAAGTATCAAAAGCTCAAGGTCTGAAATCGGTAGAGATTCCTGTCCTTGGCAAGGCTGTAGAAAAATGAATCCAATATTGGCTTCTTTTTGCCATCTCCTGGAGGGCGAAAGGAATTATGGGAGTGAGTAAAATATGAGTGGATACTGGCAACAGGATGCTGGATGAGCTGATTTAACAAAGAAAGAATAAAACCCTAACGATTGTTTTGGCAGTGACTGAGAACGTAGCACCTAGTATGTTATTGAAGTGGCAACATGCAATGAATTATGCAGAAAGAGCTGCTGAGATTGTTAGAAGCATGAATGATTCAAATCTCTAAGCTGCTCTCTCTTTTTTTTAAACTCTCCTAGATCACGGGTATCAAAGAATTCACTAGTGGCACTTTTACACCTTGTTGCGATTCTTGCGACGTGAAGCTGTTTGAACTGTGAAAGCTCGCTATGGGCCATAAACCTTTCAGCTTTCACAAATCTTTAAGTATATGTCAGTATGTACAAAGTATAGATATGTTCCAAAGCTGTCTTGCTATCTATTGCCTACACAGACAGCATCCTTCCTATTGAAATGATTGCTAAAATAACATTATAAAACTGTCATGAAATGAAAATTCACCTTGTTTATTTTCTAAATGCATTTTATTGCATTGCCGTGAACGCTTTATCCATCTGTGGTGACGTATGCAGGACTTCTCCGCATAAACCCCGCTCTTTACTTACAATCGCCTGCAAGATTGCATTCAGATCTGCCTCCATCAAATCAACAACCAGGGCCCAGCTGTTCAAAAGTAGTCAAATCGGATTTCGGCTATCGGATTGGATCATATATCGAAAATGGATTGTTCAAAAGAAAAAAAGGATTCTGACATCAGATTAGATCACAAAATCCAATCTTGGTATTGATCTGCATCAAATCATCAGTTTGTGTTGTTCAAAAATGTTTAGTAAGAATGGGATACCTTTGATCCCCAAAAAAATGGATTGTACTGATCCCAGCAGAAGAGTGGATTTCAGGAACAAACATTTGTTAAAACATTTTTAAATAATACAACATTTGTACTATGTAATATACACACACAACTTTTTATTTTATTTTGTTCTTGATTAGTTTAACTGTTAAAGTAATACATTAGAAGTAGACATTAGGCTACCTATTAATCCTTGTGGTAGCCTACAGTAAAGTAAAAAAGAGATTTTAGCGCCATAAAATCATCCCCAAACAGCTATAAATATTGTAGCAATTATGGGCGCAGACCTTATAGATGAATGAATCTTCCAAATGATTCATCAAATGAACATCCCTTCCACAAAGCCCCAATTCAGCTCCAGACCCCAGGAAATCGACCATTTATCACGAGGCTCCATTCTGCCTGGAGCTACCACTTCTATATTACAATTACGTGATTTCCTATGGACTTTTGACCAAAACTTAGACAAAGAGGACAAAAGATTTGTTGTGATCACAAGACAAAGAAACAAACCAGATCTCTGTCTTTTCAATGACCGTTAAATGAACTCCACGTGAAACAGCTAAAACTCCAAGTAAACTCCCAGAAAATGTTACATATTGGAATGCATCAGATTACGGATTATTGGACTTTCATTCAGATAGCCTTCGTTAGTCTGTTTACAACTGATACACATGACTATTATGCATGTACAGGGAGTGCAGAATTATTAGGCAAGTTGTATTTTTGAGGATTAATTTTACAACATTAATAATTAAACAACAACCATGTTCTCAATGAACACAAAAAACTCATTAATATCAAAGCTGAATATTTTTGGAAGTAGTTTTTAGTTTTAGCTATTTTAGGGGAATATATGTGTGTGCAGGTGACTATTACTGTGCATAATTATTAGGCAACTTAACAAAAAACTAATTTATACCCATTTCAATTATTTATTTTTACCAGTGAAACCAATATAACATCTCAACATTCACAAATATACATTTCTGACATTCAAAAACCAAACAAAAACAAATCAGTGACCAATATAGCCACCTTTCTTTGCAAGGACACTCAAAAGCCTGCCATCCATGGATTCTGTCAGTGTTTTGATCTGTTCACCATCAACATTGCATGCAGCAGCAACCACAGCCTCCCAGACACTGTTCAGAGAGGTGTACTGTTTTCCCTCCTTGTAAATCGCACATTTGATGATGGACCACAGGTTCTCAATGGGGTTCAGATCAGGTGAACAAGGAGGCCATATCATTAGATTTTCTTCTTTTATACCCTTTCTTGCCAGCCACGCTGTGGAGTACTTGGACGCGTGTGATGGAGCATTGTCCTGCATGAAAATCATGTTTTTCTTGAAGGATGCAGACTTCTTCCTGTACCACTGCTTGAAGAAGGTGTCTTCCAGAAACTGGCAGTAGGACTGGGAGTTGAGCTTGACTCCATCCTCAACCCCAAAAGGCCCCACAAGCTCATCTTTGATGATACCAGCCCAAACCAGTACTCCACCTCCACCTTGCTTGCGTCTGAGTCGGACTGGAGCTCTCTGCCCTTTACCAATCCAGCCACGGGCCCATCCATCTGGCCCATCAAGACTCACTCTCATTTCATCAGTCCATAAAACCTTAGAAAAATCAGTCTTGAGATATTTCTTGGCCCAGTCTTGACGTTTCAGCTTGTGTGTCTTGTCCAGTGGTGGTCGACTTTCTGCCTTTCTTACCTTGGCCATGTCTCTGAGTATTGCACACCTTGTGCTTTTGGGCACTCCAGTGATGTTGCAGCTCTGAAATATGGCCAAACTGGTGGCAAGTGGCATCTTGGCAGCTGCACGCTTGACTTTTCTCAGTTCACGGGCAGTTATTTTGCGCCTTGGTTTTTCCACACGCTTCTTGCGACCCTGTTGACTATTTTGAATGAAACGCTTGATTGTTCGATGATCACGCTTCAGAAGCTTGGCTATTTTAAGACTGCTGCATCCCTCTGCAATATATCTCACTATTTTTGACTTTTTTGAGCCTGTCAAGTCCTTCTTTTGACCCATTTTGCCAAAGGAAAGGAAGTTGCCTAATAATTATGCACACCTGATATAGGGTGTTGATGTCATTAGACCACACCCCTTCTCATTACAGAGATGCACATCACCTAATATGCTTAATTGGTAGTAGGCTTTCCAGCCTATACAGCTTGGAGTAAGACAACATGCATAACGAGGATGATGTGGTCAAAATACTCATTTGCCTAATAATTCTGCACTCCCTGTATATCATTCCCAAATTCATGCAATTATGTAACTATTGAATGAGTGGATGAAAAGGCACCTTTGATACCTTTGTGCTCGTATGGACATAACCTAACAGATAAGCTGAATTAAATCTTTATAGAATTGATCATGTCCTTATAGTAAGAAATTAGGTCTGAATGTACTCTCTGCTTAAGAGCAGGAAACTAAATTACTATAGATAACCCAATTTTATGGGAGGGGTGGAGACACAGTCACCCCTGAACCCTAATTGGCCAGAACCCATCCAGGGGATGGGCAAATATTTGAGTTTAACCTCAGAACACAGACGAAGACAGTGTGTTCACTATCTGTTCATTGTTCAGTCAAGAGCTGTTCACAGCGCGGTTCCAGAATCCGCCATGGCGACGATCGGACGATCGTGGCAGACCATCAAAGAAAATGGGTTAACAGATTTCATTCAGGCCATCTGCTCTTCTCTCACTTTCCTTTCTTTTACTTAAAGTTTATTTTCTTTCCATTAAGTCTCGGGTTCTGTTAAGTTTCGCCGCAAAGTTACTCAACGAGTCTCTAACAGCGCGCTTCAACTTCGAACAACGCCCACAAGACTTCCATCCAGCCGCCAACACGCCACGTGATTGGCTTCCCAAGACGTCGATCAAAGACACGACCAGACCTTCAGCGAATCAAAGACCCGAGAGAACCCCTCTCCAGCCAGGAAAAGGGAACCCCCCTTGCCAGAGATGACACGCGAGACACAAACGCAAGTAACATCTCTAGATTCCAAGCTGAACTGGTGCATTAGATCAAAGTTAATAACCTGCCTAAGAAACGATACGAGGATAAATTACTGATCAATGGTTTCTTCAGGTCATGTGTCATAAATGTATATTGCTTGAGATTTCATAATTTCTTTCTCTTAAGACTTATTCTTTCCTCACTTTCTTCCTTTCTGCAACGTATGAATGTGCGAGTGCGTGTGTTTATGTTAGATATTAGTTTGATGTGTTAGAGTAATCAATAAAGTTTCGTTTGTAGTCAAAGATAACTGTTCTTGTGTTATGTGCTTATGAATTTAATGTCTTGAACTGCCGATCTAAGTTACCTGGCTGTTAAATAGTGTTTCACTATTGTACGGATATTAATATCTGCTGCAGAGTTGATATTTACGGCCCGTTCAAATGAACGCTCATTTGCTTGGCTGTAAATTAGACTCTCAAAATTCCTTATGAATTCATTATTTCATTCATTTGAGCTACATAGACCTGTTTCCCTTTAACAGACTCCCCTTTAAGTTCTTACATATCGGTGGACGAATAAGTTAAGGTGTAAACATTAATTCTGAATTATTTATAAATTATAGTGTAATTTGAGTCTTTTTCATTTTAATTCAAATTCCCCGTTGAGTTATTATTTTATCTGACTCATTGTCGCTACAATATCAAACAAAAATATTCAATTTAATGTGTTTTTTTAATCAGTTTTGTAAACTACATTGGCACAATCATAAAATGAAGTCAAAAGATCTTTGCCAGCAAACGCAAAGTTTCTTGGGTGAACGCTACGCAAAACTTTTCTGAGAGAATGCGAAAGCATTGAAATCCCCCCCCCCACATCTCATATTTTCTCCACCACCATGTCCCTTTAGGAGCTCCGTAGAGCACTTGTAATACAGAATTAGTAATCTGAAAAAGTCTGTAGCTGCTTCCGAAATCAAATACTTCTCTACTATATAGGATGCGAAAAACAGTATGCCAACAGAGTAGTATGTCCAAATTCATAGTATTAGAAAAACAGTAGGCAAAAAGTACCCGGATGGCCTACTACTTCCAGCGAGATTCTGAAGTGCGCATACGATGGACATTTTACTATCACATGAGGCCACAGAGACGATTTATGAATGGAGGTGATGGGACGCAACTAACGCTGGTAGGTCACATGATAATGACAACATGGCGGTTGTAGTACGTCTGGATTACATTCATTCATACTATATAGAACGTACTTTTTTAACGTTGCAAAGTTCTTTCAAATTCGAATGTAGTACCTACTCACATGGTACGCGATTGCGGACGCAGCCTGTATCTGGATCAGGGTGATCCAATCCAATTTTGCTTTCAAAAACCGCCACATAAGTAAAAATCCTGGATAGCAAAACATGGGCTTTCCAAATCCAGTTCATTCTAATCCAGACTATACTTTTTGAACAACTGGGCCCAGAGGATCAAACCAAATCCCACTCTACATGAACAATCCGTTATACTACGATAGCTATCCTCACAGTAAGCGCAAACCCTGTCCAGCAACTGATTCTAAAGGTTTCATTGGTCATGTCAATGCTAATTGTGTAGACAACGCTGAGACAACTGTGAATTCCAACTCTAACCCAAACCCTATAGACCTTATGTAGCCCCGCCCCTTTTCAGCACTACATTTGTTGTGTTCCTTCTTCTGGTTTGTATTTCCATGGCATGAAGGTAAGATCTTACGGATTTATGAATGAACCACTCGTTTAAAAAAATCTTACCGATGACATTTGTTATGACATCTGCTTCAAACATTAAAATGCTAATGATAACTTTCATTTAGGGCTGTGCAATTAATCGCATTTTAAATTCGATTTCGATTCTGGCTACCAACGATTATGAAAACAAGATAATAAAACGATTATTGTGCCGCTGCCGAATTCAGTCCTGGCACTTTCATTTCCTTCACAGTGGCGTGCTTTCGTTCCTCCCTAACTTAACATCCAAATCCGCCGAATAAGTTAGTGAAGTAAAATGCAGTCTACTGTTGCTAAACTACAGGAAGTACTTGATACTAAACAGTGTAATTAAAAGCGCATTAAGCCGTGAAGAGACGCTGTTCCCTATGCGACCAGATACGTACCTATACGTACCTAAAAAAATAGCCTACACACAAATATGTCGAAATGCCGTTTTGGTAAGTATTCTCGTAAACACACAACACAGCCGGTTATGTCTTAAGTGAATGTAAACACTGAGAGAGCGTGTGTAACAGTATATTGGGTCTGTGCAGCTCTTAAAGTGACAGCAGGATTAAATAAGGATTAGTCTCTATATAATACAGCAGTGTCATTTGATTATTCAATTTCTGTTGATGACTATTATTTACCTGAATACTACTTTTAGTACTGTTAATAGGGTTGGGTTCCGAACTCGGTACTTTTAAGGGGACCGACCGAATTACGTCGGTACTACAGAATACCGATTTACATTAAATCAATCGGTACCAAATTTCAGTACCTGAGAACGCACCTGGTGATATAGACTAAGGTCTGTGAATAGTAAACCGCAAAAAGACTATTTAAATACAAATCCTGCGTGTCTGTGTGAATGAATGGCGCTGACCCACAGTTTATTTACCTCACACACACACACATACACAGAATTGCGTATGACGGTCGTGTGTTTCCATCTCATATGAGGACATAAACGCATTAGAGGATGGATACCCGACCCGAGCCCGATGGGACTCGTCGTAACCGACGGGCCGGGCCAGGTTCGGACAGATATTTAGAAATAATGTTTTGGGTTCGGGTCGGGCTCGGTCACGTCAGCGCGATAAGGCATTGAACATTTGAAATATTTTTTAACATTTGAACAGCTTATTATGTAGGTAGCCAATGGGCCTGTTTAACTTGATGCAAAGGTATGTTTTTGTGATTAAAATAAATTAAAAATATTACCGAAACATCCGTATTCCTGTGTGCGGGAATTTGTTTATGTAGCTGTGACAACGCGCAACATGTGTGTGCATATTGCATATTAAGCTACATGTGACTGGCAGCGCAACTTCAGCACTGCTGGCAGGACCATCGAGCAGAGGAGGACAGTCTTGAAGCCATCCACAATTGATGCAATCCTTTTTCTGTATAAAAACCTGGATTAGCCTAAACTTTGATGGATGGATTGTGTAAATAGATCCCATGCTGCAGTTAAGTACCATACAGTTTTCAAGAAAAATGGTAAGAGTGATTTTCATTTCAAAAAGCTGCATTTGTGTTACGTTAATGTTTTGTTCTGTTAGCTTGGGCCATTTTTGGTAGACCTTTGTTCATTTAATTTCAATTGGCTATTGATTTGGCCCTGTGTTAGCGTGTGTATTTGTTTCCCCGTCTGCGCGCTGATGCGCTCATCAGTAATCATTTCAGAATGCCTTCCTACAGTTGCCTACTAAAAGCGGGCTTTCCACACGAACAAACGTACATGTGTCATTAATATGAGAAAAAAAATTGGTTCGGGTTCGGGTCGGGCTCAGACAGAAAAATGCGGCCCGATCCGCACTCTAAAACGCATGTCCGTCATCTTCAGAGGCGCTCACTTCATGAGCATTTTACCGTTTAATTTGAGAAAACTACTGTCATGTCATAAGCGCACAGAAACTCAAAGGTATTCACGGCAACCCGTCAAAATAAAAGTTTGGTTTAACTTGACAAAATACATTACTGTTGTACAGTAGAATTTATATACGTCTCAGTAATAATAATACTAACACTAATGTAATAATAATAAATTCTCAAAACTTATAATATATATCACATATACACTCACGTAAAGGATTATTAGGAACACCATACTAATGACCCCTTTCGCCTTCAGAACTGCCTTAATTCTACGTGGCATTGATTCAACAAGGTGCTGAAAGCATTCTTTAGAAATGTTGGCCCATATTGATAGGATAGCATCTTGCAGTTGATGGAGATTTGTGGGATGCACATCGAGGGCACGAAGCTCCCGTTCCACCACATCCCAAAGATGCTCTATTGGGTTGAGATCTGGTGACTGTGGGGGCCATTTTAGTACAGTGAACTCATTGTCATGTTCAAGAAACCAATTTGAAATGATTCGAGCTTTGTGACATGGTGCATTATCCTGCTGGAAGTAGCCATCAGAGGATGGGTACATGGTGGTCATAAAGGGATGGACATGGGCAGAAGTTAGAAGTATAAAGCTCAGTTGTGCAACTTTGTTTGACAAAAATTTTAAAAAATCTTTTAATTTAATTAAAAATTATGTCATTTGATTACCAGAAAATAACGTACACAACACAGAATTTGTGGGAAATCTTTTCATGAAATTGAATTAAAAAGAAACAAATAATAATATGGTTGTTTTTATTAATTCAATTAATTAAGTAGCTAGTAGTTACAGTAAACAAACATCACAGACAATGGCAGCCCAAGGCAGCTCTGGTATAATGTCAATAAGACTTCTATAAATGACTTACAGTTTCTTTACAGTTGTTGATGTAAACATCCCTAAAGTACCGAAAAAAGGTACCGTTGGGTACCAGTACATAATTTCAGGTTAAAATGTGAACGGTACCCAACCCTAACTGTTAGTAACCTAAAGTTTATTTAATTTGTATTGTAGTTCTGTTGTATTTTTTGTTAGTTTTGTTTGGAATTAGTTTCTTTGTTCTTATTTTATTGCTGTCTTTTCTGTGAGGACTTTTTACTTACATTATTTAACCTAGTATTAGTTTTTGCTGAAGTATCGATATTTGTGAAATATCACTGACATTTAAAATTACTCATATCATGAAAAAAGACTTTAATCATATCACCCACCAATAATCGTATTAAATAATCGTGATTTCCATATTGACCTAAATAATCAATATTATCATTTTTTGTCATAAGCAGCCCTACTTTCATTAACTCTACAATAAATAAATCCACTTCACCAGCTTAATATGCTTCGACAGCGATACCATAGAAATATACAGAGCTGCCGCAAAAACGGAAGTTCAAACACAAAATTCTAAAGACGGCTGTGAAGGATACATGGAGTGCTGCCTCATGATTTGGCCAAATTAAAGGGCCGCATAATGTTGCTGCCAACCCTCAGCTTTTGCATCCCATGATGCCATAAAATGCTCTCTAGATTTAGGAACAGAGCTTATGTGTGCACTGGAAATCTCATTTAATTCCCACCAACGTCTCACAGATCTAGCAGCTGACTAGGCCTCTTCTAGCTTTATCTGTCAATCTTATCTCTTTTTCAGAGTGGCAGCGTGCCTGTTGACCAGGGCACAGTAGGCGCCCAGTCAGCATGTGACAAAAGCAAGAGACTCATTTGTATGCCGAATGCGCTCCCATCATAAATCCGAGCCGAGAAGCACAGGAACGGGCCGAGGCGATCCCAGCTTTTATCGTTAAAGAGTTTGACTGAGATCAGCTTTTGGTTTGACGGAAAGCAAAGCAGTTGATGCTTCAATTTCGCTAAATTCTTTAACAAACGGAAGAGATGTCACACGGCGCTGATGCACATGTGGGAGTCTGGAACAAAAAGTAACAAGAAAAGTGTTATGTGCTGGTGACATTAGCTTTCACTTTACTGATTAAATGTTCTGAACATTATGGCGTAATTATAAACCAATATGGTCTTGTCAAACTGTCTGTTCACAGCTGTTGCCTGCAGATTCCACATGGTGGTTTTCATCACTAGCCGATCAGCATCTCAATTCAGCAGGGATGCAGAAATGCCATTCAGGATGATGTTTAAAAGAAAATTCTCATGGCATTTGGCAGAATGTTTGTACTGTTTTTTTGTCCATACAAATTAAAGTTAATGGGATCCAAAACACCACTGACATTTTTTTCAAACATCTTCTTTCAAGTTCCACAGAAAGAAAGAAAATCATACAGGTTTGGAACAACATGAGACATTGATTACAGAATTTTAATTTTGGGGTTAATTAAAGACTTGGGATTTTGCACAGAAAAAAATATAGACTACATTTAAGGCCTGTTCGGGTCCTTTTTGAAGTTTGAACACCCAAATCCCCATTTAATGTAATTGTAGGGACAAAAAAAATATCTTTTTGGGCTCCACAACTGAGAAAAGTGAGAAAATAACAACAAAATGTTCATTTATTGGCAAAATTCTCTTCACTTAATAGCCTCATTTCCTTTCATCAGCTTTGGTTTTGGAGGAAAAGCCAGGTGTGACGATCAACAGACAAATTCTTGTATGAAATGCCATTGCATTTAATGATACATTTTCTGTAAATAGCAGATGGTTCATTAAGCTGATTTTGCAACCAAAAGGGCTGAGAGGCCAAGATTACAGTGCACGCCTGTGTATAACTGTGTATGCATGCGTGTGTGAGTGTGTGTGCCATCCCGGCTGGACTCCATCCATATTTCATGACTGATAAAGGTTTCGGTAGCTGTGTACACTTTCCAAAAGCAGCACTGTAATATGCAGCTATTTTTCCAGTGCAATATGCTCCAGATGTGGCTTGTCACTAAAGTGAATAAAGAAAATAATGTCCCTGCTTTGTTTATAGCCCAATCCTCCCTGCCCCTTCAAACCACCACTCTTCTTTGCTCTGACCTTCTCTCCTTCTAAGTGATGACCAAATGTCACCCTGTTGTTTATTTGGGTAAAGCTGTAGTGAATGAGAACATAGAAGACTTGAGGTCCATGTGAACTCCTCTGTAATACTGGACTCCTCAACTGACTTTGTCTCTAGCGATCAGCCAATGAGAGAGGAGCAGATTCCAGACTGCTCTGCTGCTCATCTGCCAAAAATCATCCTTCAAACTGTCAGCTGCTATCACAACAAACTTACAAAAAATGTAAAATAAAAGAAGATCACTGAGGTTATCATTTAATTTGCCCTGAAACTTGGTTGCACTTAATACAAGCATGATTTCATGTAATTTAGTCCATAATTCATTGATCAATATGTAAACAGGGTTTGTGTGTGTGTGTGTGTGTGTGTGTGTGTGTGTGTGTGTGTGTGTGTGTGTGTGTGTGTGTGTGTACACATAGATAGATAGATAGATAGATAGATAGATAGATAGATAGATAGATAGATAGATAGATAGATAGATAGATAGATAGATAAGTGTGAATAGTAAAATAACGTAAATCGAATACGTTATTGGTTACTGTGTAATTGCGAGCAGATAAGACTGATAATGATGAATATACTATGTGTCAAATAAAACAGTATTGTTTCGATTTTAGATGTAAAATCCTTACAGTCTATGGTAAAATCATATTATCAGTAAATGAATTAGAGCATCTGTAAAAAGACAAAAGACCAGTCTTTACTGCGGCTATTTCTTATTGCTGCATTTAAGAGCTATTCAAAATGACCATTCAAATTAGTGAAGAAAAACAAAATAAATCATTCCCGCCGAAAATGACAAATTGTACAAAAAATTAATAAATTATAAAAACCATCGATATGCATTATTCTGTCACTTGCCTTCAATATTTTAAATCAGCGGAAAATGATGTGACATTTCATCTGCCATCAAATAGTGGATGTCACGGCTCATTATCGCACCTGCAGCGATTTAACTTGCGTTTTTATTAACGATGCGGCAATATAATGTAAATATATTACTTACCAACGCCATATTTTTCATGTTCAGTCGGTATCCACATTTTTCCCGCGTCAAGTAAAATAAAATGTGCTATAAAACAGGGCAATTACGGCTGATACTATCCATATTGTTGTTACACAGGGTTGCACTGTATTGTTCTGAGGGCAGAGCCACAGAAGCATCCCACATACACTACACTTCTCAGCCCTGAAGAAAAACACAATTGCCTCATGGGAGATGTAGGAATTGAATGAGATAGCTTGAATAGAAAACTACAATACCCAAAAACTGCATCCCAAGCGGTGGTTAAACTCTGATTGGCCGATGAGTCATCCACCAGGTCACGTGACCTTGAAAAAAAAAAAAAATGGCAGCTCAGATGCACAGCACTAATTTGACAGGTTGGTTAAATAAATTTAACATTTTGGAAGATATGTTGCCATTATATTGCGTTGGTTTGCGTTGGTTTTAATGTTTACATGTTTTAAAAGTTCTATTTTGATTTTCCTAAACATGCCCGTCAACTATCTATTTCAAATGCTAGTTATAACAACAACTCTTAACAACAATTTTGTTATCTGCCTTTCATGGCACATGATTTATTTTTTTTATTTTTTTACAAGGACATCGGATAATAACTTGTCCTTTTTTAATACTGATCTGTATTGGTGGTTTATTCGTCAAAGCTACTTTATGCCTGTCTCCCAGCCTTGCACATTTGGTCTTCTGAATGGAAAAAATCAGCCAAAAACCCTTAATAATAAGCAACAGACTAGTTTGACTGGTTATCTTAGACTAGTTTAAGCTGTTTTCCCCAGCAGGGAGTGGGTGGTTGAAGTTGTTATGGATGAACTATCTTCTAATAATGATTAGTGACCCTTTAATCTGTCACTGCAAAATCCCACTTCGAAGTGGCAAAACGACTCATAAAGTGCACTTAGGAGCACAAATGTATCAGGTTTTAGAGGATAACCTGCTGTTTACATGAGTCACACCTTCATTTTGTGTGAATCAGCTGCTTGTTTGTGTAATGATATCATGTAAGGTTGTGGGATGTACGCAACGAGGATAGATATTTGTGTATCATATTTTATTGAATGTGTTAAGATGTGTTACATGTTTTTTTCTCATTGCTAGGTGAACAGGATTGTATACTAGAGCCGCTTTGTTTCCCTGAGCAGCTGTGTGGTAGCGCTTGTCTCGCCTCCTCCAGCGATGGTCATCCGGTGACCTGTGTGCTCTGTTCTGACTCTTTTCCCTCTTCCGAAAAAGACCAACTTCTTAAGCACATGGTGTTGGATCACAAACTGGTTATTGCTGATGTCAAACTCATTGCAGACTTTCCACGGTGAGGCTTCACATGATTTGTAACCTACATGTCTCCGCATTTCTCTAAAGAGATATTAGACCGAAACAATATAAATAGCACAAATTAATGAAACCTTTTGCAGATATATGTCGTACTGGCAGAAACGATTTACAGAACAACCCATCACAGACTTCTGCAGTGTTATCAAGACCAATTCTGAAGGTCCTGAAGGTAAGAAACATTTGAGCTGAACAATTTTGTATTTGCATTTTGTAATAGTTAGTTAGGTGCTATGGAATTTATAATGAACTAATTTAAAAGCAAATCACATGTTTTTTGTTGTAAGCTATTATCTTACATATAATATGTCAAATCTCTGGCAAAAATGCAGCCCTGCTACTTACAAACCTTAGAATTTTTTTTATTTATTTTTTATTAATGTAATTTTTATGTTTATTTTTATGTTTATTGCTGGAATTACAAAATCATGCAAGAGTTAAACATTTGAGTAATAGGGTTGCAAAAAAATGCGAACCTTGTATAAAACAAATTCTATGGAGCCCCTAAAGGGACATGGTGATGGGAGGAAAATATGGAGATGGTAGGGAAAATTATGTCAATGTTTTTGCGTTCTCTCGCAAATGTTTTGCGTTCCCCTGAGAAAAATCGAGTTCCACTTTTCGTTTTTTTTTTTTTTTTTTTTTTTCTTTTGCCATTTCCTCACTTTTTGCGACTTTGCAGATTAACTAAATTGTATAGAGCCACTAAAGGGACATGAAGTCTTTTCACACTGCGCTTAACCCTGGGTTATCGTCATTCTAAACTGGTTTTAACCGCTGGTAACCGCACAGCTTTTTACCCAGGGTTTTGAAACCTGCACCGCTTTTGCAGTGTTAACCCCGCTTTGTGGTGCCAAACATATACAGTGTGAAACGATTCTGTATTAGAATGTCAAAGCTAAATCGTTTTGCAACAGACAACCGTTCATATTTGAATGCTTTGTATATTTACGGTACATTTAGTGATTGGTTACATGGTTTACTTGGTGTTATGTTTTGCTGTTATTTTATGTTTGTATGAATTTTTGCGTTTTTACTATTTACTATTTATGGACAGCACTTTGGTCCATTCGAATGGTTTTGAAAGTGCTTTATAAATAAATTGAGTTATGTAAACAGGTCACATCAATGACACATTTGCAAATATGCATATAAGAACGTTAACCCAGGGTTTAGTAATGTACAATGTGAAACGTCAGCTTATGGATACCCAGGATTAACTGTTGGTAAATTTATGAGCAGTGAAAAACGTGAAGCAAGATAACACTGGATTCAGTTTACCCAGGGTTAACTGTTTCAAGTGTGAAAACCCCTATGGTGATAGAAAGGGGAAAAAAATAAGCATAACTTTTAACATAACCGAGAAACTATTGCGTTCGCTCGCAACCTTTTTGCAAACGCAAAAGTTCCTTGGGGAACACAAAAAGATTGCGAGAAAATGCAAAAGCAGTGAATTTTTTTCTCCTTCCATCTCATATTTTTTCCATCACCATGTACCTTTAGTGACTCTGTAAAATTTTGTTAATTTGCAAAATCGCAAAAAGTGATGAAATGGGAAACAAAGTGCCTTCTGTGATGTGGGGTAGAAATGTAATACTTGTGGACAAATCAGCAGTCATAGTTGTTTATAGTCTTGATTCAAGGTCTTGGGCAGTGTTGTTATTATTAAATAAAACTAAAAAATATATATTTTCATTAATTGAAAATATTATATGAAAAACATAAACTTAATGAGAAATGTTGCTTTTGGCATCTAACTAAAATAAAATAAGTTTAAGTTAAATACAAAAATTTAAACCGAGAATATAAAAAAAGCTAATTCAAAATATTAACAAATACAATAATAGTATATAAATAATTCTAAAATAACACCTGTCTGAGAAATAGCCCTTTAAATTGTATGATTTAAATGTGAAGTCTAAAGTCTTGTGTCCTTTTTACACTGGACTCTAATAACCAAAACTATGCTTTGTGTCATTTTAGAACAACAAGAGCTCTACTTCCTATTATGTGATGCGCTGCCAGAGGACAGAATCCTTAGAGAGCAGCTGCAACAGAGACGACTGGTGAGTGTCTGTAAAAAGACAAGGACCTGCGTCTGTCTGTCAGGTTAGGAGTGCTGCTCAGAGATCAGCTCGCACACTGTGTGATATTAGCTTATGAATATTCAAAACTGATCCTACAGCAGCACAGATTTCAGTTGGACTAATATGCAGAATCCATAGAATACACTGTAAACCCAAATAAGTTGGTAAAATGCAAAAAAAAAAAAAATCTGTTACATACACATTTTTATGTTTCTGGGCCTTATTTTAACGATCTAAGCGCATGATCTGAAGTGCACTAAAGACATGTCCGAATCCACTTTTGCTAGTTTAACAACAGGATGGGTGTGTTTTGGGTGTGCAAATAATGTGCAATAAACCAATCAGAGTCTGATCTCCCATTCCCTTTAAAAGCCAGTTGTGCTTGCACCATGGCAGATTTCACTATTTACATGACGGAATTTGCGAGCGAAAGGACTGAACGCTTCTCCAGAGAGGATTCATTTATTTTTTAATATTTAAAACCCACCTATAGGAGCATAATACTAACATGCCCTTTAAATAACACAAAAAATACTGTGTTTTCAGTTGCCTCAAAATAGCAACGCGCCAACAATGTGCCTGAACACACAGAACGGCAGTTTTCAAAACAGCAGGAGTGCATTTGCTATTTAAATACTGTGGCGCAGGACGTGAAAATGACTGCGTCGGGCTAGCAAGAAACACTTGCATTGCACCGGGTGTATGATGGGGCAAAAGTAATTAAAAGTTTTAAAGGTGCACTGTTTTTAGCCACATCTAGCGGTGGGGTTGTGAATTGCACCCCTCCCTTTTGGAGCACATAGAGAAGCTACGGTGGCCGACACAGGACAAAAATGACGTCGTCGGAGAGAGCAGAGAGTGACTAGCGCTCTGTAGAGAAGTTTGTCCATTAAGGGCTACTGTAGAAACATGGCAGCACAAAATGGCGATTTCACTGTAAGGTGACCCGTGGTGTATGGAGATTAGTGATGGGCAGACCGAGGCTTCTTGAAGCACTGAAACAGTTGAAGCAAATGTGCCATATTGTTTCGAAGCTTCGAATTAAACCGACACCCGTCTCCACGACAACACCTAGTGGTCACTTGCATGTGTTGATCTGAAATAACCTTGACAATGATCCATGGAGAAAAAAAAATAGTTTTTAACATCTGTCTGACAACTACTTGATCTTGGTTTTGTAACCTGTAGCCTCCTCATTGTGAATAACTATAGGTTTTTTTTGGTCATGAAAAAGGAACATTTATAAAATAAATAAAGCCACAATGTGTCACTTTTGTTACATAACATCTGCCGACTTCTTTTTTACATATAATTTCCCGAGCCTTTGAAAAAATCCTCTCACAAGGGACACTTGTTGCTGGCATGCACAAATATTTTTTAGCGAGTACATACAAATGAGGGAAAATCACTGCTATCACAAAATCTCTCTCCTCTCACAAAAACCCACGAGGTGAAGATGGATTAACTTCACTTTTAAACTTTGGGAAATTAGGTTCATACAGATGTGTGAATGTGTGGTTTGTTCCCGCCCCTTTCAATCAAATGCAGTTTCGACAGGCGCCACCTGATGAAACACTTCGAAGCTTCATTTAGCCGTAGTCACGTGACATGGGTGTTTCAAATCACAGTTCGGAGCAGTGTTTCGAAACATCTGCGCTTCGGGATCTCGACAAAGCGACGAAACGTCAGTTTCGTGTCTGCCATCCCTAATGGAGATAGAAATGGCTATTTTTAAGGTAATAAAAACATAATGGTACATTATGTTATACTACACTGAAAACATAGTTATATTGCATTTCTGTCAATAGATCCTCATAAATACTACACAAGTATTTATTTTATTTTACACTCATACAGTACATTTTAATTGCTCTTAACTTGAAATATTCGAGTAAGCTAATTCATACATTTAACTTAAAATTATGTAATCTCAACTTAAATATTTTAGTAGTGGAAACTTGGCTAGCTTTAACAACTAATTCAATAAATGCTAACTTGCTAATTGGGAACAATGTTTTGATAGCATTAGCATAGCAATTGCTGAACGAGAACATTTAAAATATATATCTGTTCTCAAACCAAGCTCATGCTTCACTCATCACCATGATGGTAACCCTACAAAAAACTTAATAGAAATTCTTCTAAATTAGCGTAAACATTAAACACAACTAAATCTCCCACTTAACATTAATCTTGAACAAAAATAATCATATAACACTTAAAGCTGCAGTCCGTAACTTTTTGCGCTCTAACGGTTAATAAACATAACTGTATGCGTCTCGCGGAGGAACATTGCAGCCGGAGCTAATTCTCTCAGTTTATATCTATGGCGAGTCACGCAGGGACTGTGCTCCTCCGCAGTGGTTGCTACCAGCCTGGACTTAAATAGTCCCAATATAAACACTTATTATAAGTGTACCATAATGATTCAGGGTAAGACAAATACACGGTTTGGAAAATGGATTCATGTTATACATTTTCATTATATCATTTTTGTAAATCTTGAACACAAAAAAAGTTACGGACAGCAGCTTTCATTTTAGCATTTACTCTCCCTTTTGAGTGTCATGGCAAAGCATGCTGGGAAATAGAAATCCCAGCCTAGTTTCAAAAGTTACCCTGGAGCCAGGCCTGGGGTTGGGGCTCGTATGCGAGGGCCTGGTGGCCGGGCCGCCCCCCATGGGGCCTGGCCGGGCTCAGCCCGAAGGAGTGACGTGGGGCCGCCCTCCTGTGGGGTCACCACCTGCAGAAGGGAGCGTAAGGGGCTGGTGCATAGTGGATCGGGTGACAGTCGAAGGCGAGGCCCCCGACGACCCGATCTCTGGACACGGAATCTAGCTTTAGGGGAATGTCACCTCGTTGGCGGGGAAGGAGCCTGAGCTTGTGCGGGAGGTCGAGAGGTACCGACTAGAGATAGTCGGGCTCACCTCCACGCACAGCTTGGGCTCTGGAACCCCACTTCTTGAGAGAGGCTGGACTCTCTACCACTGGAGTTGCCCATGGTGAGAGGCGGAGAGCTGGAGTGGGTTTGCTTATAGCCCCCCAGCTCAGCCGCCATGTGTTGGAGTTCACCCCGGTGAACGAGAGGGTCGCTTCCCTGCGCCTTCGAGTTGGGTATAGGTCTCTCACTGTCGTGTGTGCCTACAAGCCAAACAGCAGTGCGGAGTACCCGGCCCTCTTGGAGTCTCTGGGAGGGGTGCTGGAAAGTGCTCCGACTGGAGACTCCGTCGTTCTACTGGGGGACTTCAACGCCCACGTGGGCAGTGACAGTGACACCTGGAGGGGCGTGATTGGTAGGAACGCCCCCCCTGATCTGAACTCGAGCAGTGTTCTGTTATTGGATTTCTGTGCTAACCACGGTTTGTCCATAACGAACACCATGTTCAAGCATAAGGGTCCATCAGTGCACGTGGCACCAGGACACCCTCGACCGGAGGTCGATGATCGACTTTGTGGTCCTGTCATCAGACCTTCGGCCATATGTCTTGGACACTCGGGTGAAGAGAGGGGCGGAGCTGTCAACTGATCACCACCTGGTGGTGAGTTGGATCCGATGGTGGGGGAGGAAGCTGGACAGACTCGGCAGACCCAAACGTATTGTGAGGGTCTGTTGGGAACGTTTGGCCGAGCCACCTGTCAGAGAGATCTTCAACTCCCACCTCCGGCGGAGCTTTGACCGGATCCCGAGGGAGTCTGGATATATTGAGTCCGAGTGGACCATGTTCTCCACCTCCATTGTCGATGCGTCTGCTCAGAGCTGTGGCTGTAAGGTCTCCGATACCTGTCGAGGTGGCAATCCCCGAACCCGGTGGTGGACACCGGAAGTAAGGGATGCCGTCAAGCTGAAGAAGGAGTCCTATCGGGCCTGGCTGGCTTGTGGGACTCCAGAGGCAGCTGACAGGTACCGGCAGGCCAAGCAGACTGCAGCCCGGGTAGTCGTGGAGGCAAAAAATCGGGCCTGGGAGGAGTTCGGTGAGGCCATGGAGAAAGACTATCGGTTGGCCTCGAAGAGATTCTGGCAAACCGTTCGACGCCTCAGGAGGGGGAAGCAGTACCCCACCAACACTGTTTACAGTGGAGATGGGCACCTGTTGACCTCAACTGGGGATATCGTTGGGCGGTGGAAGGAATACTTAAAGGATCTCCTCAATCCCACCGATATGTCTTCTATTGAGGAAGCAGTGGCTGGGGACTCGGAGGTGGATTCGTCCATCACCCGGGCTGAAGTCATTGAGGTGGTTAAAAAGTTCCTCGGAGGCAAGGAACCGGGGGTGGATGAGATCCGCCCTGAGTACCTCAAGTCTCTGGATGTTGTGGGGCTGTCTTGGCTGACACGTCTCTGCAACATCGCATGGCAGTTGGGGACAGTACCTCTGGACTGGCAGACCTGGGTGGTGGTCCCTCTTTTCAAGAAGGGGGACCGGAGAGTGTGTTCCAACTATAGGGGGATCACACTTCTCAGCCTCCCCGGGAAAGTCTATGCCATGGTACTGGAGAGGAGAATTCGGCCGATAGTGGAACCTCGGATTCAGGAGGAAGAGTGTGGTTTTTAAAAACTTATGAATAATGTGAACTGATAAAACACTTGGAAAGTTTAGCATCAATTTAGATTTTTTGTGATGGATATCAAAACAACAATTCAAAACTACAATCTTATTGTATGACAAAAGTAATGGCTGTGTAATGAAAGCATTATGGGTAGCCAGAAATCCCACAGTGGTTTCGTACTGTACCTGAAAGTTCTGACGAAACAATTAACACAGTGTTCAGTGAAAATCCCCACTCCCCCCGTACAGATTGTTTTTGCTGCGATATTATGAGTCAACACAGTCATCTTACACACATTTCATCTCTGGCAAAAATCTGCGATTGTGGTTGCTAGGCAACCGCAGCACCTCTGCAGTCGCGCTGCAGTGTGGCGACCAGCTGTTTAACAGTGCAGCTGTGACCTTTCTCAATCACTCGGTGACACGCTGCACATCGATGAAACTCGAGCCGAGAGGATTAGCTCTGTTTATTAAACACCAATCATTTGCAGATTGCGTCTGTGATAATTATCAATGATTATGGCAATCGAACAGCGGGTTTTCAGAAACGCAGAATGATAAAAATCACACTGCACTGAGATTCATACCAATTATGAATATTGTTTATAGGCTCACAATTATGTAACCAAATGTATAATGTGTACTATGGTGATGTCTTATAATGCTAGATAAGTCTGTGATGAAAGTTTGATATGTTTTTATAGGAGAAAGTTCTAGAGCAGCAGCAAAACGAGAGGGACGATACAATGTTTCATCGCACATGTATGTTCTGCAGTGAGGAGTTTACTGGAAACAGGTGACTATTGCTTCTGGATGGACCTTGAATAGGCCGTGAAACTGAGGCTGTGAGGGATAGACTTACTGTGTTTTCAATGGCATACGCTGTAAAAAGCTGTATAAAGCTCCTAGATCACTTATCATTTTCCACAGCTCATGTTGTCTGGGGGTTTTTTGTCTAATGAAATTTCTTGGAAAGACATTTTTGCAGTGTTTCGTCCATAAACAGATTCAATAACAGTACAACCCACAGAAGAGATGAATGTATATCCCTCACGGCCTCGCTTTCATTCCCATTAAAAATCAAAGATGCCATTTCTGTGAGTAAGGTCTATAGGTCAGACACGAATACATCCCTGTATGCTGATGTTAAACGATGTAATCTACCACTGTCAGTTGCATTTACAACTTATTTCGAATTCATTCCTAATTTCTAATCATATCTTGAAGTGAAATTGTTGACATTTTGATTTTTGTCCTCTTGGACGTCATGCCGTCAAGCTGAATCTACCACTGATTCAATCTCTGGAATATTTAATAATTCATATTTGTAACTAGCGATTATTTATTATATATTGTTATATAGTAATATGTATTTTTTTTTTTATTTAGTAATAAATAGTAGTTGTTATATTTAGTTGTTGTTTATGCCTGTGTATGTATGTGTGTGTGTATATATATATATATATATATATATATATATATATATATATATATATATATATACTAAGTACAATATTCTTAAATGTTATAGATAGATCATTTATTAATTCTATATGTTTTCATATCGTATATGTATACTCATATATGAATATATATATATTTTAAATCATATATGTAGTTCCAGTACTTGATTCTGATTGATCAATAGCTGTTTTATTCACGATAAAGCACGACTATGACCGCTTCTTTAGCTATGACTATAAACGCCCTTTAGCCGTGACTTATTTACCATAGCACATCCTCGCGCACCTTATTGCTTATATTTAATTATAAAATATATTTAATATTAAATAAAAAAATTATATTATTCACCACTATATAATACATTTGGCATGAAACATCTGCAAGGCCATGCAACTCAATTTGCAAAGGAAAATCTAATCATACCAAGATGAAGACTGCACATGAATTTTAATTAGCTAATTTGACCGAATGGCCTAGACAGATTTCCTTGCGGTGTCAGAGTGAGCTAAGCAAAGTTCAAGAATACAGTTTTCACTGTATAGTGACGTCTCAAGCCACCGATCTTCGTTCCTCCACTCTGAGTCTGACATTCATCTAGATATAAATTGCTATTTTTGCTTTATTATTTTATGTGTTTTTTGTAACTCACAGTACTAAACAGCAATATATATTCAGGTTTAAAGTGCTGTATTTGTACCCTGTGCTGTCACTGCAGGTCTTTCCTGCTGAACCACATGGCTAAAGAACACTCGTTCAGCATCGGCCTGCCTGACAACATTGTCTACTGCACAGAGTTCCTCGACACTCTGGAGTGGAAACTGGAGAAGTGAATGTTTTAAGATTTATTATATATATGCAGTATATATTATACCATTATTATCACAAATTTCAAAATTAAAATGGAGACGAAGAAGGTATGAATGCCCTCTTTTGGTGGTTGTTGTCATTGCATTAATCCAAAGTCAGGTTAGTTTTTGGGTCAGTGACATATAAATGTCACTGAGGAACATTTAAAGGCATAAGATAATTTACACGGTGTATTTTTTAGTTCTTTTTTTAAATATATATTTGTATATATTATATTGTATATTTAAAGTTTTTTTAGTTTTTCTATTGAGTCCATTGACTGAAAATCTCTTGTTGTTCATTTATTTATTCTTTGTTTATTCAAGCAAGTTTGTTTGGTCTATTGTCCCATATAATATTTAGGCACTTTCAAGCATGTACTTAAATATTATATCATTTTAATTTACAAACGAAATAGTTTGGAAATTGGCTTGTGAAACTAGACATTCATATTAACATTATTTTACATAGCATGCAGTGTCTGTACTGTGAGAAGACGTTCAGAGACAAAACCACCTTGAAAGATCACATGAGGAAAAAGCAGCATCGACGAATCAACGCCAGAAACCATGACTACGATCGCTTCTACGTCATCAATTACCTGGTATGTCCATGCTTTGGTCTGTAGTATATTTCTCACCTGAACAAATATATTCTCAGCATGAAATCTGTTTCGTCCTGTTTACACTATTGTGCTGTTTCAATGTTGCAGGAGTTGGGGAAGACATGGGAGGAGGTGCAGTCTGAAGATGACAGGGAGCTGTTTGAAGATGAGGATGAGTAAGGCCTTCATCTTTTTTCTTGATAGTCAGGCTGAAGAAAAAAATTGGTCACATTTTCATTCAAATATTCTGCAATCTCTTCAGCGATTGGTCGGACTGGCAGGCCCACCCCGTGTGTGCCGTGTGTCTGTTTTGTGAGCAGCAAGCAGAGACGATGGAGAAAATTTACACACACATGGAGGTAAATGATACCTTTTCTATATCCGAGGGCTTGTAAGAAGTATGTCACATGTACTGTATGTTCTATGCATTTTTACATCAGCTTTATTAATATAATTTAGTTTTTTTTCCAGGAAACTCATGAATTTGACCTGCACAAATTAAAAACCGACTTAAGTGAGTATAATTGAATCAACAGTGATTTTGGCCTGTTTTTGAGAGGAACCCATGACCACGCAGAAGGTCTTTAATGTCATTTGTGTCGTTTGTCCAGACCTAAAGTTTTATCAACAAGTCAAACTAGTGAATTTCATCCGCCGTGAGCTTCACCAGTGCCGCTGCTACTGCTGCCAGGAGAAGTTTGAACGCAAAGAGGAACTAGTGCAACACCTTGTTAACAAAGGTCATGTGATGCAGCTGCCTGAGGTCTCGCACTGGGACCAACCGCAGTAAGTATTACATCTTCGCGTGACCATTTCTTTAGAATTTTATATTATTTGTTTTATGTCAAATAAAAACACTAAAAATAACAACAACGAAAAAAATATATCACTTATTATATTAAATATTAGGATCAATTAAGACTGTGAATGCGTCATATCTGTAATTTAAAAACTGAACAGTTTTATATTTTAAATTGGCATAGAACATCAGAATGAGCACTGACTCTTATATTTTAAAAGTAAAACAAATGTTCATAAGTCCTCTATTATGTTTATTATGTTCAGCTTTCTTTAGCGTGTAATGTTACTGTTTGATCATGAAAAAGGTCTGCAAAGATACAAAGCACAAAGGGAGTTATTCTCTAATTCAGTGCGCACTCCCTGAAACGCCCCGATTGCAGTCTTGCGTTTTCTTCCGGAACGGACATATTCAAATATTCGTCATTTAAATAATTCCCGCCCAAGTCATAAACAAAAAGGGACCAGGCCTGGTTGAGTTGTGTTTTAGTTGTGTGTGTTGAAACTCGCAGTAATGGTAAGGAGTGTGACATTTCTGAAACGCACTCAAAGTGGTTGACCAATCACAACACACTGATCCTGCCAACCAATCAGAGCACATTGTGCTTTTCAGAAGGAGGGGCTTCATAGACACCAGGGCCCTCATTTATCAACGTACGTGTGAATTCAGAGAATTAAAGTATGCACAAAAAAGTGTAACATCCAGAAGTGAAATTTTATAAATCACAAATGATCTTGAAATTGTGTATAGCTGAATGGTTTCAGAAACGCCGCCTAATTAATGACATTAACATATAAAAGAGCACCAGTCAGCATCCAAATCCTTTACTCGAGAATGGCGAGCGAATCATTTCATTGTTTAATGCAACTCTTTGGAGATTTTCCTTCAAATTACTAGATTTTATCAATAAATAATAAATAAATAATAATTTAAGCACATTCTTTCAACTTGGGGTGGGGGGTGTTCTGCATTGTAAATGTTCAAATCTAACCGCTTCATATCTGTGTGCATTGTGACATTGATTTTTAATTTGAAAAAATTGAGGAAAAAAACAAACATTGCCCCCACTATATGATCTCATTAATTTTAATGGGAATTCCTAGGTGTGTTTGTGTACATGTATATGTGTGTATGCATGTGAGTGTTCTGCATTGGGGATGTTCTATAGTCTCATGCCTTCATTTGTGTGTGTTTGTTCTGGATTGTGCCAGATTTGTTCTATTTTGTTTTTGACAAAAAAAAAAATCCTCACATTCCTATTGGGGTTAAATTGACCCGCATGGGAAGGATGTGTTACTTTTATTTATTTCAACCACATACACTCCTTGAATCCAGTCCATGTATTTTGTGTGTATTCCACGTTCAAGTGCGACAAAGTTCCTTAGGTCTTGGATCACTCTGACGAACACTCAACACAATTTTCTAAAAATGTTTTTAAAATTCATTTCAGGAAAGGATGAGTTACATATATGTATACAGTTTAATCTATATATTTTAGCGTGTCAACAATCAGCTGCATTTTTGAAGAGTGCGCATGTATGTAAAATGCGCAAGGGATCTCCAGAGTGTAACGTATTACATTTACTGCCGCTAGGGTGCGTCTAGATTTCTAGGCTAGAACGGAGGTGTTGTTCATGTTGTTAACTAATGCATTAACTAACGTTAACTAATACAACCTTATTGTAAAGTGTTACCGATGAATCAAACATCAAATAAAGCAAAATGACATGGAACAAAAACAGTGAAGTAGTCATTAGGTGCCATGTTCGTTATAGCAGCATCTTGAAGCTTGAATAGATTAATAAAGCAGAAGTTATTACTCCCCCACCTGCGTGTGACATTAATAACAGTCCTAGGCTATATTGTTGTACCAATATGGTTCAAACAACAGAGGTTTGACTGTGGTATGACAGACTGGAAAGAGCGGTGCTACAACAATGTAAAATAATGTTCTTAGCATTCTAGTACAACCCCAAATATAATATGGTCTCTTTAAAATATAATGTGCTGTTTTTCCAGATACTACTTTCCTACGTATGAGAACGACGCACTTCTTACAGCTCTGTCGGACAGCGAGAGTGAATCTGAGGGTCCAAATCACACCTCTGACGTTCCTGTTATTGCTGAAGACATTTCCAACCTGAAGGTCTTAAAACAGAATAGTGTTCTTGGTAAACTTCTTAAAGACAGGGGCTGCTCCAGCTGAAGATGAGAGAATCCAAATGTTCCAATTGCTTTCAATGTAAAAAGTTGAATTGTGTGACTATTTAGTTTTTTTGTGTTTTTGTCTTACCCTGAATCATTAGTGGCAATACTCACGTCATGAAAATAAACTTTATTTATTTACACATTTCATCAGTGGATTGTTGAAAAAACCTGAAAAGATTTGAAAATATCTTGATTGAAAAAAAAAAAAAAACGTTTAGCATTGCCTTTTTGTTGGGAAATTTTGGCTCATGGCTGGATAGTGCAGATTACTAGTATTTGGTACTATAAATATTAACATTTGTTTTAATAAAGATATTGTCAGAATAGCCTACACACATCTTCCCACTTTCAGCAAACTGTAATATCCATACACAGGTCCATTTAACACTAATGATTGAATATTAACAATAGCCAGCAGACATTAAAAAAAAAAGTTAAATCAATTTATGGTGCATTATTTACAATATCAGTATTTTAATGGATACAAAATATTAATTTATGTATCAGGATATAGTTTAATATACTTTCAAACAGTGTATACACCGATCAGGCATAACATAATGACCACTGACAGGTGAAGTGAATAACACTGAATCTGAACATCACAGCACCTGTTAGTGGGTGGGATATATTGGGCAGCAATTGGACATTTTGTCCTCAAAGTTGATGTTAGAAGCAGGAAAAATGGGCAAGTGTAAGGATTTGATCGAGTTTGACAAGTTTGTTTGACATGGGCCAAATTGTGATGGCTAGACGATTGAGTCACTCCAAAACTGCTGCTCTTGTGGGGTGTTCCCGGTCTGCAGTGGTCAGTATCTATCAAAAGTGCTCCAAGGAAGGAACAGTGGTGAACCGGCGATGGGGTTATGGGCGGCCAAGGCTCATTATCCCCCTCGTGGGAAGCGAAGGCTGGCCCGTGTGGTCCGATCAAACTGAAGAGCTACTGTAGCTCAAATTGCTCAAGAAGTTAATGCTCTTTCTGATAGAAAGGTGTCAGAATACACAGTGCATTGCAGTTTGTTGCGTATGGAGCTACAGACCATGCTGACCCCTGTCCACCGCCGAAAGCGTCAACAGTGGACATATGAGCATCAGAACTGGACCACAGATCAATGGAAGAAGGTGGCCTGTCTGATGAATCATGTTCTTTTACATCACATGGATGGCCGGGTTGCTTACCTAGGGAACACATGGCCAGGATGCACTATGGGAAGAAGGCAGTGTGATGCTTTGGGAATATTCTGCTGGGAAAACTTGGGTCCTGCCATCCATGTGGGTGTTACTTTGACACATACCACCTACCTAAGCATTGTTGCAGACCATGTACACCCTTTCATGGAAACGGTATTCCCTGGTGGCTATGGTCTCTTTCAGCAGGATAAAGCGCCACAAAGCACACATGGTTTGAGGAGCACGCGTTTGAGGTGTTGACTTGGCCTCCAAATTCCCCAGATCTCAATCCAATTGAGCATCTGTGGGATGTGCTGAACAAACAAGTCCGATGCATGGAGGCCCCACCTCGCAACTTACAGGACTTAAAGGATCTGCTGCTAGCATCTTCCACAGCACACCTTCAGGGGTCTAGTGGAGTCCACAATGCCCTTTATTTCTTGTTTATTTACCTGACGATGTGCAATTCATTGAATATACATTTAACAGTAATATCTGTCGACAGAATAAAAACAATTCGGTACATGAGGTTGCAGTAAAAGAGCAACTCTTTTATTCATATCAAACTCATTCTCATGTCTGATTCCATACACGCAAACAATCATTGAAATCATCTTCTCGTTCTTTCTTTGTTGAAGTCATTCGAAAGTTTCTTTAGTAAAAAAAATAAAAACATGCTTTAGATCATTGCATAAGTCTTAAATCATTCAATAAATATTGCATATTCACTCTTTTGGTGAGGACTAACACAAGGCACTTCAGAACATGTTACTTGTCTTGCTAAACACTCAACCAAACGTCCACGATTAGAACTGCTAAGTGCCATCAACACGCAATATTAGTCAAATGACTAAAATATAATGAACTAAATGAGACCAATCAAAGGACACAACATACAAATTTATCAATTTATAAAGGACAATAGAAAATCTTGTTTTGTGTAAACAAACACACCAATACACATACATTTCTCCAACAGACAGATCTGAATGTGTGGGTTATAGTGTTAAATGCACACTATGTCCCTAGTATAGATGCCAAATATAAGGCTGTGCTTTGTCTAGTGCAGTTAAGAAGAGGCACTCTTCGATAGGTTTCACACTGTGCTGCTGGATCTGCGTACTGACGCTTTACAAACGCTGCATTCAACTGTTCAGTGCTGCTACGTTTAGAATTTAGAAAGCTAATAGTCATGAAAACAAGTTATAATGAGAAGTGATAAAATGGGAGTTAAAAAATACAAAAAGCTTAAAGCTGTAACAGCTGAAATAGTTAGTGGGTGCAAGGCTGTTAAGCCAATCCGTAGCGGACTGCATGCATATAGATGCATATGGATCTCATGAAAAACACCTCCAGATCCAACATAACCCCATTGACGAAAGGAAATTATAATTTTGCATAAAGAAAATAAAGCCTATTTTAGGATCATACATTTTTAAATTATTTTCAAGAAAATGAAGGATAGAAACTTTTCCTTTATATTTTATTCTGTAATAATTTTAGTACATGTTGAATAATTGTATATAATATAATATAATATATTATTTGAAATAAAAAAAATGGCAGTGACATTTTTCATAATGTAATCATAGGATTTTTCACTATAATAAAACATTTTTATAGATTGAATATTTTATATATTTCAATTAAAATGTATTTTTCACAATATAGTACTTACAGGGATTTTTATAGTAAGATTTGATTTAAGTTTATAATTTTAAAAAAAATGTTTTTTCATATTACAATTATATGTTTTCAGTACGGTAAGAACAGGAACATGTACTTAATTGTCACTAAAATAATACTTATAATTTAAAAAAAATATTTCTTTATGCAAAATATAATACCTTATGTCCGTCTACCTTTTGATTATGAGATGATCTATGACCCAGACATGACTGGTTTCATCAAAGTCACCCTTACAGACTGATGAATTTGTTAAGAAACCAAAATGACATTCTTGTAAGTTAAGTTGGCCAATTTGTAGCTGTTCTTATCATCACAAATGCACACATAGAGTCTTTTCACACCTGAGATTTTATATATTGCTGCGCTGGTCCATACAACTTAAAGCTGCCATAGGCGAGCCTCACCTAACCGTGTCCAGATACAGCTCAGACGCTGTGACTGGCAGCTGCTTACAGGTCCGTCACTCTCAGTTCCGTTCTATGATTTAACCAGCTTGAAACCTTGGCCCGTATCTAGCACCGCAGGCGGGAACCATGTGAGTTTGATCCTTCGGAGCAGCCGAACACAGTACCCGCAAACCCAAAAGAGGTTCAACCCGCCGCACCAGTGGGCGAGCTGGACCACAGGGTAAGTCAAGCGTGGGAAGTAGAGTCTCCAGTGCCTGGTGACGTCGCTTTCAGTGGGCAGGTGAAGCTTGTAGTCACTCCAGAGTCTGGAGATGCCATAGGCAGCTCGGACAGACCGCCCACGATCGGACCAGCGAACAATGCTGTCAGGGTTGCAGTTAAAATCGACCCATTGACAGGTGAAGTCCCCGAGCTGAGGCATGTCCTGGACTTCCAGGTCTCTGAGGTCTGTAGAGAGCACTGCCCCTTGAACCGCAACATAAAGTCCCTCAATTTTCTGCACCTCCTTCACCCAGGGGAGTGAGTTGTCGGTGTCGAGAATAATGATGAGGCGGGAACAAGATCCGGCATTCTTCTCCCTCCAAAGCTGCACAATCTCATCTAGACGTAAAACTTCGCCACCTGATTAGATGAAAAGAAGAAAAAAAATCTTTACAATGTCATCAGAGTTTGGCTGAACTCCCTATGCATATTATCTTTTTTTTAATGTGTATTATGTAAATGGTATGCAAATTTGATTAATAAGTGGGTTAATGTCACAAATCAATGTCCACATCATATTTCTCAGCAAAATCGATAGAAAATAGCAGGATTTGTCTCTCTCTCTGTCATATACATATATATATATATATACACATATACATATATACATATACATATATATATACATATATATATATATATATACATACATACACATATATATACATACATACATACATACATATACATACATATACATACATACACATATATATATGACAGCATATATTATACACACAGTGGGGCAAAAAAGTATTTAGTCAGCCACCAATTCACATCGCTGAATCTGCCAATTTGTCCGACAAAGCAGTCAGGAGAGTTAGTAGATTAGCCTACGTCGGTGGACTTGAACTTGGAAAAACAGTGTGTAGGCCTACTGATGTCTTTCTGCTGTTGAAACAACATTTCTTTTAGTGTTCGTTCATGTTTATTTCATGCTTATCAATGAACTAGAAGGAAGAGACGATCGGTTCACGAGCAGCTTTAACTGAGGCACTACAGCGATCACGACACATTAAAGAGCCACAAAACGGTATTTATTGTTTACATTTCTTAAAAAAATGACAATTTCAAAGTTGAGACTTTGTTTCATATCAAAAGTAACTTGCTCTGTCCTGTCTGTCGGCGTGTTGTCAGTGTCCTCTTTGCTCCGCGATGTGTTTTCTCTACGTGAGAACGTGTGTGGTGTGAGAACGGAAGCGCTCAGCCCGCGTTTTCGGCCTCCGTGTGTGAAGACCGACGCGGGTTAAGACATCTGTATTCGACTCTTCCTCTGCGCGACTCCTCAGAGGAAAGGACTCCAGTAAGGCTCCGAGCTATCTCCGTCTCTTGTCCTCTTTCACCTTCCTTTTCTCTCTAACCATGTGCGTACAGTCCATTCCCGTTATCTCTCAACCACGCCCCACTATTACACGCAGGCCTGGGTCTGCCCAGAAGACTCAGCAACACCCGCTGCTCTTTCTAATAACTTCTCTTTCTCCCACGCCAGACTGGTGGCACTGGTCTTCTCATTTATAACATCTGGAAATACTCAACTCACACATCTCTTTGCAATAACAACACATTTGAATACCACGCTATTACGCTTACGACTCCCATTAAACTCCATATTGTAGTCATTTATAGCGCCCCTGGTCCATTGACCATCTTTGTTCATGAGCTAGATGTTCTGCTGTCCTCATTTCAAGAGGATGGCAGCCCACTCATAGTCCTTGGCGACTTCAACATTTATCTGGACAAATCTTATGCTTCAGATTTCCACTCCCACCTTGCAACATTCGATCTCAATCGCCTCATCACTTCACATACCCACAAATCTGGTAACCATCTGGACCTCATTTACACACGCAACTGCTCTACAGAAAATATTTTGGTCAAACCTTTACACATCTCAGATAATTTCTTCATCACATTCAACCTTCAACTCACTACTCATGCACCACCAGTTCCTCCACCTGTTACCTTCAGGCGAAACCTGCACTCACTTTCTCCTTCTCATCTCTCCTCTGCTGTCTCATCCTCCCTTCCCTCATCCTCACAATTATCCTCTATGGATGTCAACACTGCAACTGACACTTTATGCTCCACTTTAACTTCTTGTCTAGACAGTATTTGCCCTCTTTCTTTTAGGACAGCACGAGCCACTCCCTCTAACCCTTGGTTATCTGATGTTATTTGTGAACACCGGACGATACTCAGGGCAGCAGAGAGAACATGGCGTAAATCTAACCACCCATCCAATCTAGGTAAGTATCAGTCCATGCTCTCATCCTTCTCAGATGAAGTACATGCAGCTAAATCTTCTTATTTCCAAAACAAGAGCAACAACACCTCAAACTCACGCACACTGTTCAGAACATTTATCCCTCTCCTCTGCCCTCCCCTACCACCTCCCTATCTTCCAGACGATTTTGCACAATTATTCACAAACAAAACAACAACCATCAGCAGTCAGTTCTCACCCACACGCACTGTGGACTTTAGTTCAGCCACATCCACAACAGAACATCCTCTTTTCTCATTTTCTACACTCACTGAGACAGAAGTATCTAAACTTCTCCTCTCTAGCCATCCTACCACCGGTCCTCTTGATCCCATTCCCTCACACCTCCTTCAAGCCATCTCTCCTACAATCCTACCAGCACTCACTCACATCATCAACACATCTCTCAGCACCGGCATCTTCCCTACCACATTCAAGCAGGCTCGGGTAACTCCACTGCTTAAGAAACCCACATTAAACTCATCACTCATAGATAACTACAGACCTGTTTCTCTCCTACCATTCATAGCAAAAACTATCGAACGAGTTGTTTTCAACCAGGTTTCATCCTTCCTATCACAGAATAATCAGCTGGACATCAACCAATCAGGTTTCAAAAGGGGCCACTCCACAGAGACTGCACTACTGCCGGTCATTGAAGCCCTGCAGATAGCTAAAGCTGACTCCAAATCATCAGTCCTCGTCCTGCTCGATCTATCTGCGGCCTTTGACACGGTCAATCATCAGATTCTTCTGTCCACCCTCTCATCACTGGGCATCACAGGGACTCCACTCCTTTGGTTTGAGTCCTATCTCACAGGTATGTCTTTCAAGGTTGCCTGGAGAGGAGAGGAATCCCAAGCACATCAACTGACCACTGGGGTTTCCCAGGGCTCAGTGCTTGGTCCTCTCCTCTTCTCCATCTACACTACTTCATTGGGACCCATCATTCAGGCACATGGCTTCTCATACCACTGCTATGCTGATGACACTCAGCTCTACCTTTCATTTCACCCAGACGACCCCACAGTAGCTGCACGAATCTCCAGCTGTCTGGCTGACATCTCTGCATGGATGAGAAAACATCACCTGCAGCTCAACCTGGCAAAGACTGAGTTTCTCATCTTCCCCGCCAGTCCCACCATACAACATTACTTCACCATCCAGTTAGGTACATCCTTGATTTCCCCATCAAAGTCAGTCAGAAATCTTGGAGTAACATTTGATGACCAGCTGTCCTTCAGAGAACACATTTCTAAGACAGCTCGCTCATGCCGGTTTGCGCTCCACAACATCAGGAAGATTAGACCGTTCCTTACGGAGCACGCAACACAGCTTCTTGTCCAGTCCCTGGTTATTTCTAGACTTGACTACTGTAATGCGCTTCTGGTTGGACTCCCCTCTTGTGCGATCCAAACACTTCGAATGATCCAGAATGCAGCAGCATGTCTTGTCTTCAACGAGCCCAAAAGGACTCACGTCACACCTCTCTTCATCTCCCTGCACTGGCTACCACTCGCTGCTCGCATCAAGTTTAAAGCGCTGACGCTTGCATACAGAGCCACCACGTGCTCAGCTCCTGCTTACTTTGACTCCATTCTACAAATCCACACCCTCACCAGAAGCCTTCGCTCAGCAAAGGAACGACGGCTTGTGGTACCCTCACAGAGGGGGAAAAAATCCCTTTCCAGAACATTTTCATTCAACGTTCCCAGCTGGTGGAACGATCTTCCCAACGCCACCCGAAACGCAGAATCATTGACATCATTCAAAAGTCAACTTAAAACTCAGCTCTTCCGTGAGCACTTAACCTCGTAAAAAAAAAAAAAAAAAAAAAAAAAAAAAAAAAACACTTTCCTTTCCTCTTTCTTCTTTCTCTTCCTTCTTCCCTCCCTACTCTAGCCTGTGCTACACTGAGAAATGTACATGGTCTCAGTATTTCAGGCTCTTATTGCGCTTCTCCACTCTTCATGACCAATCGCTTCATGTACCCCCAAGTTGTAAGTCGCTTTGGATAAAAGCGTCTGCTAAATGCATAAATGTAAATGTAATTATCAGTATGTCTTCCATTTTCTGATAATTGCTCCCACAGTTGATTTCTTCACACCAAGCTGCTTACCTATTGCAGATTCAGTCTTCCCAGCCTGGTGCAGGTCTACAATTTTGTTTCTGGTGTCCTTTGACAGCTCTTTGGTCTTGGCCATAGTGGAGTTTGGAGTCTGACTGTTTGAGGTTGTGGACAGGTGTCTTTTATACTGATAACGAGTTCAAACAGGTGCCATTAATACAGGTAACGAGTGGAGGACAGAGGAGCCTCTTAAAGAAGAAGTTACAGGTCTGTGAGAGCCAGAAATCTTGCTTTTTTGTAGGTGACCAAATACTTATTTTCCACCATAATTTGCAAATAAAATCTTTAAAAATCAGACACTCTCATTCTGTCTCTCATAGTTGAAGTGTACCTATGATGAAAATTACAGGCTTCTCTCATCTTTTTGAGTGGGAGAACTTGCACAATTGGTGGCTGACTAAATACTTTTTTGCCCCACTGTATATGTGTGTGTATATACAGTGAGGAAAATAAGTATTTGAACACCCTGCTATTTTGCAAGTTCTTCCACTTGGAAATCATGGAGGGGTCTGAAATTGTCATCGTAGATGCATGTCCACTGTGAGAGACATAATCTAAAAAAAAAATCCAGAAATCACAATATATGATTTTTTAACTATTTATTTGTATGATACAGCTGCAAATAAGTATTTGAACACTTGTCTATCAGCTAGAATTCTGACCCTCAAAGACCTGTTAGTCTGCCTTTAAAATGTCCACCTCCACTCCATTTATTATCCTAAATTAGATGCACCTGTTTGAGGTTGTTAGCTGCATAAAGACACCTGTCCACCCCATACAATCAGTAAGAATCCAACTACTAACATGGCCAAGACCAAAGAGCTGTCCAAAGACACTAGAGACAAAATTGTACACCTCCACAAGGCTGGAAAGGGCTACGGGGAAATTGCCAAGCAGCTTGGTGAAAAAGGGTCCACTGTTGGAGCAATCATTAGAAAATGGAAGAAGCTAAACATGACAAAAATGTCAACATGTCAATCTCCCTCGAACTGGGGCTCCTTGCAAGATCTCACCTCGTGGGGTCTCAATGATCCTAAGAAAGGTGAGAAATCAGCCCAGAACTACACGGGAGGAGCTGGTCAATAACCTGAAAAGGAGCTGGGACCACCGTTTCCAAGGTTACTGTTGGTAATACACTAAGATGTCATGGTTTGAAATCATGCATGGCACGGAAGGTTCCCCTGCTTAAACCAGCACATGTCAAGGCCCATCTTAAGTTTGCCAATGACCATTTGGATGATCCAGGAGTCATGGGAGAAAGTCATGTGGTCAGATGAGACCAAAATATAACTTTTTGCTCATAATTCCACTAAACGTGTTTGGAGGAAGAAGAATGATGAGTACCATCCCAAGAACACCATCCCTACTGTGAAGCATGGGGGTGGTAGCATCATGCTTTGGGGGTGTTTTTCTGCACATGGGACAGGGCGACTGCACTGTATTAAGGGGAGGATGACCGGGGCCATGCATTGCAAGATTTTGGGGAACAACCTCCTTCCCTCAGTTAGAGCATTGAAGATGGGTCGAGGCTGGGTCTTCCAACATGACAATGACCCGAAGCACACAGCCAGGATAACCAAGGAGTGGCTCTGTAAGAAGCATATCAAGGTTCTAGCCAGTGTTAATTTCGTTGACGAATAATTTGTCATAATTTTTGTCAACAATCTTTTTTCACTGACGAAAACGAGACGATAACTAAATAAAAACTAGTGTTAGATGACAAAAACTATAACGAAAATCAACTGTCATTTTCGTCAACAAATAAAAACGAGACGAAAATGTTAGGGAGGGACGATTAGGGAAGAGATCCAGTCAGAACTGATGTCCGCGCACATTTGATTTGAACGTGTTGATCTAACCGCTGGAAAACACGGTGCTGTTGCATATGTTCTACAGGCTCATCCCCAATCCAGCGCTCCAGAGCGGCTCAATCAATGAATAACACACATTTATGCCAGGATATTGTTTATGAACTAATGCTGATGAGTAATGACAATGTTTACTTTACGATGTTTATATAGTAATACGTTTTAGACGGTTGTAGCATATTTTATCTCCTCATCTGAACTTGAATGAGCTCCCTCCTACAACTACAATAGAGGCTCAGACATTTCAAAATAAGAGTCCCGGTGTATTTCCAGCTGGTTTATAACTAAAAGTCACGCATTATATATTCGTTTTTGCTTACACAATAAACTGTATTTAGTTTCATTCCCATTTAATTCATAGTCAGGAGGAAAGACCAGTATTTAATACATATTAAATAAAGTATCAGGATTATAATAGTTAACTAATAACTAAAACCATTTAAAAAAATCTTTGTTACTTAAAATTAAATAAATGTTAACTGAAATTAAAAAATAAATAAACAAACTAATTTGAAGCTTTAGCTTAACATGATATAGGCTACTAACTAAAACAGAAATACAATTTTTTTCTGTTTTAGATACAAACTATAGATGTTTTTAAAAACAAACAAAAAAGTGAATTGAGCTCTTTTGTGAATTTATAATGTTAAAAACAAAATGATGTCAAAATGTCAGTTCAAGTGACAGTCGGTTATGTAATACTTAAATGCTTAATGTATTACAATTTAACTAAACTCATTAGATTTTAGGAGACTAACTCTACTGTAGATTTAGTCGACTAAAATCTTATGATATTTAGTCGACTAAAACTAGACTAAAACTAAAAACAATTCAGATGACTAAAATATGACTAAAACTAAATGGCATTTTAGTCAAAAGACTATGACTAAAACTAAATCAAAATATGCTGTCAAAATTAACACTGGTTCTGGCGTGGCCTAGCCAGTCTCCAGACCTATGCAGCTACGATGACAATTTCAGACCCCTCCATGATTTCTAAATGGGAGAACTTGCAAAATAGCAGGGTGTTCAAATACTTATTTTCCTCACTGATATATGTGTGTGTGTGTGTGTGTGTGTGTGTGTGTGTGTGTGTGTGTGTGTGTGTGTGTGTGTGTGTGTTATATATATATATATGTATACTAGGGCTGTAAAAAGATTAGTGTTTACATAATATATGTGTGTGAACTGTGTATAATTATTATTTATATATAAAAACACACACAAGCATGTGTATATTTAAGAAAAATGTATTATATTTATATATAAAAATTTTATATATAATATAAATTATATAAATGTATACAGTATATACATGCAAATATTTCTTAAATATATACATGAATATTTATATAAACATAATAATTATACAGATTACACACAAATATATTATGTAAACACAAACTTTTATTTTGGATGTGATTAATCGTGATTAATCTTTTGAAAGCCCTAATATATATATTTATTTTATCAATTGGAAAAATTATCATTTTTTTCAAATACACTAAAATTAATTTTAAAAATTGCAATACGATAATGAGAATTAAAGGAAAATGCATTAAAAATGGTCAAAATTAGATTTAATTTTCTATAAACAAAATAAAATTCTCATTTCTTGATTACAGGTGAATGTTCTTGAGTCAGAACTTGTGAGATTCACCCAGATGTCTGTCTCTACAAGGGAAAAGTTATGTAACTAATTCTCCCACCTGCTAGAGCCCACTCTCCACTGCGGTGGGTGTGGCCACTATAATAGAGCACGTAGGTGTCGTGCCGTGGGCCGTCAGCCGTGTGTGCCTCCATGAAAACGCGGAGCTTGGCTTGCAGGGCTTCCAGACTCAAGCCGCTCGTGGAGTAATCACAACCGTAGGTCTCAATCATGTGATGAGAGAAGAAGCGTTGCACGTTGTTAAGTATCCCTGTGGATCGCAAGTTGAGCTCCTGCACATGTGCTGGGGGCAGGAGGGTGGGCTGACCATCTGGGCTGAGAGAGAAAGAGAGGATGCAAGTTACTGAGTAATCAAGTAGCAAAAGTATTTGAGTTACTGACATGTCAGTGTATATGTATCCAGTACCTGCAATAGTTGGTAGGAATCACCACAGCATAACCGACACAGGTTCCGCCAAGACTGTTTCCCAGCTCATGGAAGAGGCCGTGGGCTAGTGATTCAAGAGGCAGGACCAGCAGAAACAAGGCGATAAACAGACTGTTGGACTGCTGTAGGAGGGGGGGAAAGCACATTTAAGACTAGACTACCAAAGAAAATCAACGTTCTTATTTTAGGGAAGAACACTTTGACCAAGCAAATGTTAGAGCCACTAAATATAACTGAAATGGGTCAGAGACAAAATGCCCTTTTTTGTCTAGATCTATTAATGTATTAAAAAAATACCAATCAAAAGTTTGAGGTCAGGAAGATACATACATCCTTTCTGAGCATAACAGAGACTTCTTGCAAAAATCATACTGACTCTCAACTTTTGAACAGTATTGTACTGTACATTAAAAATTAAATTTATACATGCAATAGCTTAAATATACCAAGTTTCTGAATTAAAATTATTTTTTGTATAAGTGTTTTGGAGGCATAAATTTCACAATTACTTTGATTCCATGTTTTCATAATGAAGAAAAAAATAATTATATTCTTAAAAGTAGTTTTGCAAAATCTTCTATTTCTTAGAAATAAATTATTTTTAACAAAATTGCATTAAAATTAAAGTCAAGTGTTGAATAAACCAACATGACCCCCACCTTAAAACAGGATATGATATCATAGAGAGGACTCTTGTAGACCTTTTTATGGGTGGTTTAAACATCCTGTGGTGTGACTTCCAAAAAGATAAAAAATAAAAAATAAAAATAATACTATGTACCTTAAAATATTTTTAGACTTCACAAGCATTCAAGGTGTAAGGGCAATATGTTTCTAGAGTTATTAAATATTTTTTTTATATAATTTTCTAAAGAAAACCATATGAAGCCTACATGAATACAAGAACTGCATTTCTAAGACCTTGGCATATACACTTTTGAAAGATTTTTACAGCAAATATTACCTGCCAACCCAGAGCCCCGATTATGATGGTGGACATCAGGCTGAAGAACACCAAGCGTTTTGAGATGAGGCAGAAGTGTCGCATCCCCTTAGATGCCATGACCCTGTCCAGTTCTCCAGCCTCTGACGTGTGTGCCATGCACATCCTCTGACAGTCACTCAGCTTACTGTGAAAACCCCACAGCGTGACGAGGAAAACCAGGTGGCAGATGATCCAGAAAATGGTGGATGCTGAGAGACCCGGGATGAGCAGGTACCACCGATCTAGATCTTTCATCTTCAGAGCGGCCACGACCAGAAACATCATCTCCACAACAACCAGAGGAAGAAGCGTTAAGCGTCTCCACAGGCCTCTTCTCGATAGGAGTGGTGACCAGCGTTCGGTGACCGAAAGTCCGCTGAAGTAGAAATCCAGGAATGGGTCACAGACGAGGCGGCTGAAGAAGCAAGCCAAGGCGAAGGGGTTGGTGAACATTCCTAAAGTCTCCTGGAAGAAGAATGCCGCGATCCCAGAGAAGCAGCACAGGTTTAGGAAGGCCAAGAAGGACTTCATGCGCAAGTCCACGATTACAGCAGCCAAAGCGAGTGTCAGGACTACAAGGCTTATGGTTTTGTGGCCGACCAGGGTTGTGCTGGCCACAGCGAAGCCTGTGAGCTCCAGAGCTTCCCTTGAGGTGAGAAAAGCAGGTTGATGTCGAGTATAACCGCACATTCTTTCAACCAAAGCCCAAAGGATTCGTATAGCCATGCTCGCTATTAACATACAGTTGGCCACCTGTTCCTTGATATCGAGCTCTTTGGACGGGACACTGATGAAGCACAGCAAACCAAGGAGGAAACCAAACCACAGATGTAACAGAAAGAGGCTGACGCTCTCCATGCCGAAATAATAGTGGAGAATGCAGGCAATCCCAAGAACAAAGAGGCCCAAAATAAAAATGACCAAGATGATAGTGTCGGCTGTTTTCTCCCATTGTACATAAATCCCCAGGCAAATGGCCACCAGGGAGCTCAGGCTGGACAGGTAACCGAGGTAACGGATGGATGACCACGTGCTGACCCCTTTGTTGGCTTCGTCCAGCTGGGTCATCGCAGCGTAGAGAAAGTGGCTCAAGCAATACTTGAGCAGCTTGCACATCGCTGCAGTGTTAAAACTCGCACAACAGCAGAAAAATTAGCTTCGCGAATGACGTAATTTATATGTCACAACAGGAATAAATTATTCGCAGCATTATCATTCAGAAAAAATCGTGAAAGAACATGTGGTGGTGTGGATAAATCGTTTCTTGAGACATTTTAGGGCAAACGTCAGGGTAGCGTCTACAATGAAACAGTGATTGTCACCACCCACCTGTTACTGCTGAATGAATACTGTTGAATAGTACGAGCTATTCAACTCAAGGTCATGTTATAATGACTAAAACTAAAGACGTGAACATGTTAAACTCGTCAAAATTATAACATAAAATAAATATAAGAGCTGAGGAGTGTTAATGTGCTGTCAGTCTGATATAGGCGAGCAGATTCAAGTCTGTTTACCGGCACCAGAAAGTTCCATGAATGTGTTGTTTGTCTTCACGAGGACAGTAACATAGATTAAATCAAAGCTAAAGAAATGCGGCAGCAGATATGCAAGTCATTGGTTATTGTTGTTAACAGAAAAACAGCTGAAACCGGTCATTCGTAGCAAAATATCCTCGAACCATCGTCTAAACTTCACTCAGTGTCCGCCATATTTGCAAATCGGTTTTAAGCCGCTACGGAATCCCTGAAAGGACAAAAAGCGTTCATCATCCTCAGTGAAACCTATGAGTGAAACGGGTGTGAATGAAGTGTCAGAAATCGTTCTGATTTGCTGCTCAAGAAACATTTCTTATTATATCAATGTTGAAATCAGTTTTGCTTCTTAATATTTCTTTGGAAAATGTGATACTTTTCAGGATTATTTGGTAAATAGAAAGAACACCATTGTAATAATGTCTTTACTGCCACTTTTGAGTAAAAGTATTATTTTTTTTTTTTTTTTAAATCTAACTGACAGCAAACTTTTGAGCTGTAGTGTAACTTATTTGATGGTGACAAATTGAATTTTAAAAACTGCAATTAAATTAGATTAATATTTAAAATGTATTCTGTCAGAAATTAAATGCATATAATCCTCTCCTACATGAACAGCTGTAAAGTATTTAAAGCAACCTGCTATAGGCAAATGACCAAAAGAACAGAGAGAAGGCAACAAAAACCTTTATTTATAAAAGATGAATGACAATAGTTCTCACAAACAGCCCATTCCTGTGGGAGTCAACCATCTTAACACTGATAAAGAAAATCAACCATGCAAACAGTGGATTAAAGCCTGGGGAAGACAAATATGTTTGATATGTGAATGTTTGAACACACCACAGAGTAAACATTATAATACAAATCTTTTTCTAAATGGTTTTAAAAAATGTTCTATTTATAAATCGAGTACAGACTAAAGAATGCCTTTAAATGCTATTGCTAATAGGGCAGAATTTTTTTGTAATTTAGCCAAGAGCTGGTTAAGTCGCTGAAAGTGTGTACTGTAACCGTTTATTGTGGGACAGAAATTAGCTTACTTACAAATGACAATCAGTAGCCTGTTCTTATTCTATATAATCACAAATGCAAAAATACAATTTGGGTTTGAAGGCACCTTAAGGAGGATTTTTTTTTTCTGATACCCTGAAAGATCACATACTGAATTCTATCATTGCTTCAAATCTTTCCACACTTATATTCGGCACCCTTACAACACATTTAAAGTGCCCAAAACCAAAACCTCACATAGATACTTCAACAGACCCTCAATGTACATCTCACACCCATCACAGCATATTCTCATATGAGGTTTACCAATCAGTAACCACATTAATACAATAGAAAACAGTGCCTATTAATATCAGTTACTCACTACTACCAGGTTACAGTGATATGGGGCAATTTTGACCGTTTATGATTATGAACGTATTGCTATTCTAATGAAGTGCTGATGCCAATCTCGATATTTTGCCAACCCTATGGAGGGTGTAATCGAAAACGTGCAAATATGTGCTTGGACATTTAATATAGTGTTTTTAACAACCTAGAGTGAATAAAAAAGCTGCAAATTCTTCAATTACAAACACGGGAGCTAAAAACATATGCAACAATCTTCAAATCGACTGTTTATGAAACATTTGGCAGAGTACTTTCCAAACTTTTGTACCTTAAAAGTTATATTTTATAACTGAAAGTGGGAAGCTAAAATAATATAGTGAAGAAATCAATTAGATATACACCAGATAACAATACAGAAAGTAGATTGAGAGCAACTGAAGGTTTCGAGAGTAAACAGTCAAGAGTAAACAATCATACTACTCAAAGTCACATTATGGCAAAATGCACAGAAATCTAACCTGCTCCACACTACATACTACAGACAAGTAATTGGATAGTACTGGTTATAATAGCGGTTTGATCGCAAGATTAGAAACATGTTAACACAATACATGCATCCAATCCGGTCACCTGTAAGATTGTTTGTTCGGAAAAATCTACGACTACTTCGCATGATTTGTACCTTGTTGAAGCGAGAAATCCACATTCACAGTTACAATGTCACATAACCAAACACGCACAAGTTCCGCAGACACTTAAAATGCTACAAATATCATTTATAAAGGCTATTCCAAAAAGTCGGCTGAAATCTCCATCCAAAATGTCCAGTGGAAACTTGCTGAGAATCAAACTATTAACGGGTTAGTTCACAAAAAACTGGAAATGTAGTCATTGTTTACTCACCATCATGTTGTTCCAAACCTGTATGACTTTCGATACTTTAATGTTTTTGATTTTACAATAAAAGTCAATGCTTGTTTTGGACCCCATTGACATTCACTGTGTGGACAAAATAACACTGAGGTATTTTTCTAAATATCTGTGTTTTAGAGAAGTCATGGGTTTGGAACAACATGGGGGTGATTCAATTATGACTATGTTCATTTTTGGTGGAACTATCCCTTCAAGAAATACAACTGAAGAAGACCAACACAGTATAGTAATAGTAACTACGCCTAACTTATGCTAGTTGGAAAAGGTTTGTCCAGTTGACAGTCATTCTGAATGAGAAAACAGCCAAAGTGGGTGAGCTAAATCTTCCTCAACCTGACATCACACAGCTGCTTCTGTTACAAAACCACATCACTTCTATGTCTAAGTTAAGATTGTTTAGTGTGTATATTTGTGTTCAAAGGGATGTCTTGCTCGCTCTTAAAAATCAACGCCCAATTAAACGTCCTCATTCACTCTGTGCAAACTTTTTGCTGCTTAAAAAGGGGTCGAGTAAACAAACGCAGCAGAGCAATTTTGGCAGCACGACGGTAGGGTACTAAATATCAAGAAGGACAGTAAACAAGTTCAGCTCTGCAGCAAAATGGGGTCTTCCAGCTCGTGGAAGGGCGCCGAGCTGCTCTGGCTCTCGCCTGAGTCCGAATCGTATGGTGTGTCCGGCAATTCCGCAAAGCTACACGCCAATTGGTCATCCTCGAAATCAGAGCGCGGATGTTCGTAGCAATCTGTGAATCCCTCCTCATCGATCGTGTTAAAGTCCTGCGGGATGTAAAGCATCTCAGGGTAGTTGCGGCTGACCAGGTCGCTGCTGGTGGTGGACGACACCTTACGGAAAGCGATCAGGTGCATGTGAGAGAACTTTATGTACTTGTAGCGCTTGAAGCCCAGAGACTCCACTGCAACTCGCCAGCTGCGCATCATAAGCGCATGCCGGCCCTGGTGGGAGGAGTCAGGGGTGATGATGAGGAGGAGGCCGTTCAAGGTCAGAAGTTCATGTGCTTTCTTGCAGCAGAGCCAGCGCTGATAGGGTGAAGGGAAGTAGGAGAGAAGCAGGGAGAAGACTACAACGTGAAACAGCTGGGCAGGTAAAGCGTCGATGGGGCCACGCAGCTGCCGCAGGAAGGCATCCAAGGCGTCGCTGGCCAGCTGCAGAGGCTGCTGCAGCTGGAGGTTAAGAAAGTCGCATTTGTAGACACTCTGTAGCCATAAAAAGGAAAAATGGGAAAAATAAGGCAAAATTAGTAAAAGGATCATTAACAATTAAGAGTGCACAAGATAAAGAATATAAAAAAACTGTACTCTTCGTATACATGTTGGATGTAAAAAAACAACAACAACAAAAAACAGACAAATTCCCAACAGTAAACTAAACCCTTGTTATATTTCTGACATACTTCAAGCGCACTCTGATATGAAGAACAAATTGATTTGTCGCGTCCAGTGTGGACAGTTTCTAGTTGCTGCAGCACGACAATGTAATTTAACCAATAATTTATTCACAAAAAAAAAAACTTTACTCAGGGTAGGTGCCATATTTAATTTGATGAGAAAACAACTGTGCTAGACGTAACATCCATTCAATAGCTCCATTAAAAAAAGGGGGGTTACTTCAAGGAACACAAACCTCTACTGCTGGCACAATGTCGATACCGACAGTCAGAAACTCATCAAACTTCAGGAAGGGATTAAAGCAGCTGCCCACATCCAACAGTCGTATCCTCCCAAGTTGGAACATTGAGTTGTTCCTAAGCATAAATAAAAAGCTCAGTTAGTCAATTAATTTGTTGCAATGTGGAAAATCTTGGTGTTTGTGGATTTGCAGTGATAACTGTGTCTTTGTAGGGCACCTTGAAGAGGACGACTGTGGTAGGGAGTTTGCAGAGGTGTTAGTTCCAGCTGCGGCATGCTTGGTGCTCTTCTCATCCTTCTCCAGTACTCGCCTCATCCCTCCATCCTGGAAGTACTCCTGACAAACACTGTGGCAAGAGAGATTTAACAACAATTGGGCTTTTCACACTGTATTTGACCTCAGGTAAAGGAAAGTTTCACACTTGTAATTTAGAAGCGGGTTAGCGCCACTTTCGCTTGTGTTAACCCTGCATTGTGGTGTCAAACGTGTACAGTGTGAAGTGATGCGGTGTTAGAGGCCATTCACATGTCGCAGCTAAAAACGTGTGGAAAGTGGCGGCCGCGCCGCTTTCTCCTTTTCTCCAAAGTGCACGGGCTGTCTGCCGTTGCTCAGCAACCATGAGCTGCACTCTCCATGACGACGAGGAACTTTCAGCAGATAAATGGATTTCCACGAGTAGCTCTGCTACTAGATTTATTTATGAAGAGAAAGAAAAAAAAACATTGAGTTTGGGTGTGTCCATCTTTGCTGAGCTTTCAATGTTGTTACAGAAAGGGTGAAGCTGATTGGTTGGTTCTTGTCACATGACCTGCGGTGTACTTGCAGCGTTCTTAAAAGTTGAGATTCTTTTATCTCGCTGCGTCGTAGACGTGGCTGAAAAAAAAGAAGAAGAGTGTATCGCTATAGAGCGTAGGGCTGTCAAAATGTCGAATTCCGAATATTCGTTGAATATACCCAAAAAAATGCACATTCGAATGCAAAAACCGTGCATTCGAATTTTTGGTAGAGGCGCGCGAGACATGACGATGACGTAACTGACGCGGTTTGTTTATCCAGTACAGCGGTGCGGCTGTGTTGTTCATTTGAAAAAGGCGGAAAAAACAGTGAGGACTCGGAGTCACAGAGAAAATGGGCAACAGCGTATAAAGTCAGACACAGAGCAGTGCAGAACAAGGTAATCAGGGCTTTGGAGCATGAGATGGATATAAATGAAAGAAGATACGCTGCCTGCTGATGAAAATCCTCTCAGTTGGTGGCAAAATCATGAAGGTATAACGTTATGTATCCACATATTGCGCAGCTGGCAAAGGCATACTTGAGTTGATCATACCTCACCAAAAACGCTCAGCACTCCCTGCAGGTCAAGTTGTCCGTTTGGTGTTTTTTACGAACAATATGTAGATGTTTAGTGAGTGGAAATGGATTGTTTCTGAATGTCCGTTTGCTATTTTGTGTCCACATCACATCTGTTGAAGCGTGTTTTCTCAGGTTACTGATGCACTTGCAGTTTTATGCACCTTTGTTACCTAATTTTCCTTACATGCTCATTAATGAAATCATATTTAATTTAATAACAATTGTTTGAAAAGTTAATGCACTGTAAAAACTGAATGTCATTTCATTTCAATAAAAGACGCGAGGCTTGATTTGGTTTTCATTGGCTTGTTGCGCTCGCTTGCGCCCTTTTGTGGGCATAGGAGACAATACAGTACTTTTCCCCTCTAAAATTAAGTATTGCCTTTAGAATTCGAATATAATGTGAATTTTGATAATATTTAAGAAAGAATTTCGAATGTAGCTTTTCAGCCATTTTGACAGCCCTAATAGAGCGTACTTGCTGCGCGTCTAAAATTACTTGAGCGTGCAAAAGACACGACATGTGAACAGCCCCTTAGAATGTTACAACCATCAACCAATCGCATGCTTTGGACAGTGAAGAAAACAGCTTGTTGTTTCAGCTTTCGTGAGTAAAATGTCAAATATTTATGGAGAACACATCAATTGTAGCGGAGACAGTTTGATTATTTCCTTTATAGTATGAAAAGTTAATTCTGGAATAACTTTTGAAAAAAGTCATCAATGTATAAAATGAGGATGCGTAATGCTAGAGTCTTAATGTAAACCAATCGCATACTGCATTGATCCAATCAGGGACACTGACACTGCAAATAAGGATGTTAACTCCGGGGTTAGGAATGTACAATGTGAAACGTCAGTTTATGAACAACCAGGATTCATTGTTAACCCCAGGTAAATTATGAGCAATGTGAAATGTGAAGGAAGATAACACAGGATTCCGTTAAACCAGGGTTAAGAATGACCCAATTCAAATGTGAAAAGCTCTACAAAGTACCAAATCGGTTTCTCAACATAAAACATTGACCATCAACGGTCGTACCTGCGGCACCACTCGATGCGTCCCTCGCCCTCGCATTTATTCGCCCAGTGGTTGTCGGCCAGGTTCTTCATGGCCATGGCATACTCGCTGAGAGTCTGCTCGTCTTCACAATGCTCACGCCATATTTTCTCGAAGTCTCCCACTGCATTCGAAGAGACAAAGAGACGAAGAGTGTACGGTCACACCACATGACTGATCGTTCTGCACAGCATAACTAGTGAACATTCTTACAAAGCCTACTTTCCGAAGTCAGCTGATGTACGTGGTTTCTCTAATCTCTGAATTTCAAACGGCTCGCAAAACACCGTCCGGTTTCTTCAACATCTCAGTGAAACTCCATCACCATGCTCAAAAGTACTGTATCAAAGTGTTTGTGCTGATTCACACACAGTTCAAAAACTTGCTGATAATGTCGATGACACCAGAAGGCAACAACCACTACCCTAAAAGACTGCTTTGGAGGGAAAGAACTGACAAAAAAGTGAGCTATCCCATGACAGAGTGGAAAATAAAGGCTGTATCAGATTTACAGAGAATAAGACAAGAAGGGAAAAGACAGCAGCGTCGTCGTTACATATGAATACTGCTGTACAATGCCAAGAAGACCAGATCACGCCTTCCTTATTAACCCATCACGGGGTCTAATGAATAGACTACTGTGTGTGGGATTTATAGCGCTGCTCATCCCTCTCGGGGGAAACCGAGGAAGATTCGATAAAGAACCAGGAAAAACTCAACAACACATTTAAAGTCACAGAGTATAAAGGTGGTGGTACGTTACATTAGGTTCTGCTTCACGTGTAACTGATTGCAGGCAAAAATATAACATTTCATAATCTCCTCCTACTACTCATAACCTGATGATGGGCATGATAACCTTCTTCGATGATGCTCATTGCAGCGCAAGATTGTAACAGGAAATGTCCTCACAATCAATTACATCTGGTCTATCAAAGACAGTATATTTGACTTACAATACATTTTTCACAAAAATGTGCATTACGGAGTGAGACTTGACTAGAAAACATAGAAGAAGGCACTTTCCACAAATTGGGTTCAAAATATGGCCTGAAAGATGGCTTTTTTTACATTTTTGGATGGAATTTTTCCATCATCGTCAGTGATAGGAGGTGCTTAGTTAGTATAGGAAAGTTCACCCAAAAATACTAATTCTGTCATCATTTCCCCGCCCTCATGGCGTTCCAAATCTATCCGAATTACTTTCTTCTGTGGAACATAAAAGAAGGTATTTTTTTTGTGGCCACACAAATGGAAGTCAATGGTAACAAACATTCAGAATATCTTTTGTTCCACAGAAGAAAGAAAGTCATTCAGGCTTTATACAAGTGAACCCTCCCTTTAATCTTCAGAAATGAAACTCAATATTAGTAATTTCATTTTATATTCATTTTCTAAAGGATTTGCCATTTTTACAAACCAGTTGCAGAAACTGACATAAAAAAATTTTAAAACAAGATTTAATATGAGTGTAATTTTGACATTTTCTTGCAATGAATATTAGCTAACAACAAAGGGTTGCAAATTGATATATTTCAAATGAGGGGCAAAGCTAGATTTGGCAACAACAACAAAAATTCCAGATTTACACCATGAGTACTTATGAGAAGTGACATTGTCACACTGAAAGCAATGTATTTAACAACAGGTACAACAAATCTAACTGTCCCTAACTGCAATTCATCTACCTGGTCCATTACAGCTATTTTTTTGTTTAATTATAGAACGTGACATGTCATTTTTCATCATTCAATCAAGTGTTAGAAGTTAAAGGCTTTCTTAAAAAGCTTGTTTATACCTTCCTCAGCACTAAAAAAATAGGCCAAGTGCCCATTATAATTATCATAGGTGCAATAAAAATGTAATTCATAAATAATTGACAGTGAAGAGATAAAAGCTTTTAGAGATGCAAACTTGTCACCTGTACATGGTCAGGAAACATTCAGAGGAATTCAATTCTTGTTTTATTGCCTTTTCTCCCTGAAGGAGAATTAAAAGTTGTTTATGTTTTTTCAAACAGTCATCATATCAATGAAGGGCAAAACAGGAACAGATGAACGACCCTGCACAAGTTTGCTGACTCTGACGTCGTGCTGCAGACACCTAAACGGTGTTATTTACGGGCGTTCAGAACGTTCTATCTGACTGTTATTCAAAACGCTGTCTGACTGTGTAGGCACTAGGTTGAGCCACAACCAAAAACAAGCCAAGTACAAAATCAGTCCATATCAAAAGTGATGCAAACCACGTTTAAAAAAACAAAAAAAAACGTTTTTGCTCACGTAGCGTCACGGTTGTAATCCATGCGTTTTAATATACGCATCTCATCTCAGGCCAGACTACAGACACTGATCTAGGCTAGGCTACGCAGCTACGCATCTCAGTCAAATACCTTCAATGTATTTCCTGCGGAGCCTTCGGTGCACGCTCTTCACCACCCCCGACAGCTTCTCCTGCTCCTGCTTCCTGGACTGCAGCTCCGCCGGGACAGAGCCGGGGTGGTATTCGGACAGATCCGATTCTGTCTCAGCGCAGCTCCGCAGGTCCATAGTACAGTACTGAGGCTACCGGCGCACCGGCTCCGTCAGCACGCACACGCACGTACGCACGCACGCACACGCCGCAACAACGCGCAGCCTGATTGCGCCTCTCCAGCGATCGATCGTGGCGGAAGTGCACGACCAATCTGTGAACTCGAAACATGAAACGCCTCTGTGTTACATATAATTATAACTATCACCATAACCATAACGATTATTATTGTTGTTGTTATTATTAATAACAATATATAAGTATTATTACTTTTATACAGATTTTTTTATTATTTATTTCATATAAAATCTTGCATATGTCATGTCTTGTGTTTCCCTGTCTTGCGTTTAAAGGTGGAATGTGTAATATTTATGAGGAATGCAATATAATTTACCTAACTATATTTTCAATGGTGTATAAAGACCTTACATATAATGAACCGTTCTGTTTTCATTACCTTAGAATGAACCGTTTATCTATACACCACGGGGCTCCTACAGTGAAGTCACCATTTTGCGCTGCCATGTTTCTACAGTAGCCCTAAATGGAGGCTCGGCTCACTTGCCGCTGCACGACTCAAACTGGACTCTAGAATTCTGCATCAACTTAGCATTGCAGCCAAGCGGCTTTGAATTTACTGTGGGAGTCTTGGAGGTGGTACGTGGTACTCCCGCAGCACCACACCAGAGTCCTCAGAGGCTCAGCCATCATGGCCGACCATGCCTGAGTCTGGACTCTCATCATATCCTCAGAATCTGCCTTTCCGCCTGCTCCGCCATGGTGGACTACTGCTCTGCCGTGGTAGTATCTAGCGCCACCAAATCCACCGTTGTATGCTTCTGCTCTGCCGTGGTGGCCTTCTGCTCTGCCTGCTCTGCTGTGGTGGTCTTCAGATCCTCCTGCTCTGCTGTGGTGGTCTTCTTCTCCACTGTGGTGGTCTCCTGCTCCGCCGTACTGGTCTTCAGTTCCTCCTGCTCTGTTGTGATGGTCTCCAGCTCCACCGAGGTGGTCTTCATTCCTGCCAGCTCAGCCCTGACCACCTGCCCTGCCTGCTCCGTCCTGGCTCGCTGTTCCTCCTCAGTCTCCAGTTCCATCACACTAGCCTGGCCCTCCATCCCTGATCCACTTCAGCTCCACCTCCCTCCTGGAGTTATGTGTCCGCTCCTTAAGGGGAGGTGGGGGGTGTTAGTCTCTGTCATCATGATTTTGGTCATAATAAAAATATTATAAAATTGAATAAAATAAAAAAAAAATGCATACTTCAGGTCAAGGAAGGTTCTAACAAAATTAACATTAATACAATTGTTTTCATTAATTAAAAAAACAATTGTATTAAGGGGGGGGGGGGGGGTCTAATGGCTTATTTACACTGTTAAAGAGTTGGATTCTCATGCTAAACAATGCAAAAATGTCAAAAGATTAGTTGGATGTATGTATTAGTTGTTCCCAGTCATGAATCGAAACCGCAGGCGGTGAGTGTCTGTTTTGTTGGCAATCGGCGCATAAGTTCATATAATGTCAACAACATGAACGTATAGTGAATAGAAAGTTATCCAGGGAGGGATAATGCGATGAATGTATTGTGCATGTGTGTGTGCGCTTCTCTTTAGCTCCGCCCACTGCACTCCTCCACAAGTTCAGCTGTTTTCGGAAATAAAGGTACAGTGTATCTGTCTTTTATAAATCTGATAAAACTAATGACTCTTCGGAGATATGAAGGATGCAATACTACTCTAAAGGTACTCAAGACTAACATGAGACTGGCTGAAACTGTGTGTCCCCCCCCCCCCCCCCCCCCCCCAGTTTTGCACCTGAAATACATTAGGGTCCGTTTACACGACATCATTTTCAACAGGATACATTTGATTTTTTTAGGCCTTTCATTTACACAACTAAATCGTTTTGGGGGGCCGAAAACGCAAACTTTGGAAAACGGGTTTCAAAGTGCAAGATTTTGAAAACGTTATAGCTATCATCTCCATGTAAACTACAAAAACGCCATGCGCATAGGCGTGTTCTATAGGTGCGTAGTGTTTCTTTGCAAAGTGACATCGCCACCTACTGGCCTGGCATGCATAATGCAGCGTTTTTAGTCATTTTCACGGATCTGTGTGAACATTAATCTTTTTGACAATGTTGTCGTCTGTACGTGAAAAACACAGAGGAAAACACATAAAGTAGACTTTTTCTACAAATCTACTGCTAATAATGATCCAAGTAAATTTTTTCTAATGCTTGGTTGTAAGAATCACATCTGCAGGTCACATTTGCTCTGAAACTAAATCCTGTGTGGAGAGAACATGAGTTGTGTCACGTTTAACCTCATAGAGCTCTGGCTTATAGTATTATAAACCTCACCAAACCTAATGGATATCAGAGTCTGACACAGAAGTTGCTTTTCAGCATTTTTCAAGTTGTGTCTCACAGGTTATTAATGTTCAGCAGAAATCAGCAGCAGTTATATAATCTTGTCGTCATATCATGATGAATCAACCATTATGTTAGCAAACCTGAGATGGAGCTGCAGCGTCATTGTGTGTCCTCTTGAAAATGTCATCATGTGCTTCCATCCCATTTAGAGGGAGTGATAATCCCGTAATCGTCTCCCTACTCAGCTGTGCAGACTCCTCCCCAATGAATTTGGAACTAAAATGTTTCTTGTGCTAACAGCTTATACATATGCAGTCACTCATCTTATCATGATTGAAATGATAGGGTTCTAAAGATGACATTAGGTATAGTTCACCCAGAAATAAAAATGACATAATTTACTCAACCTAATGCATTTTTTCCTCTGTGGAACACAAAAAACTATATGAAAAATGTACAATTATTATTGGGTTGGGTTCGAGTATCTTCTGGACCCCAGTGACTTTAACTGTATGCTAAAAAACAATTGAAACATTATCCAAAATATGTCCAGCTATAAAAAGGAGTCTATTTGGGGAGAGATGTGTGGTCAGATGTATTTCTGTGAATTGCATATAACCTGGAGATGAGATCATAGTTCATCTGTTTGTTCATTGAAAGCCATTTCCATGAATGATGTCCACCAATAAATGGACAAGATAAAAACACCTTGAAATAATAACAGGTGCACAATATTGAATTACAATAAAAAATACTCTGTTGATAGGACAAAATATAGACAACGCCAAAAACTATGCGTTATCTATTTTGAGGACACAATAATGAAATAATGAAAGTTATTGTTTATTTAACATGGTTTATTCATTGTGAGTAGACACCTGTGTCTACATACAGTACCTGTATTTATGAAACAAACGCTGGTCATTGGAGATGATAAGACCATAATGTTTGGTATATTGAAACATAAAGGAGGATAGCAACCATTGATGTCTTTTCAGAAAATAGGTAGTGTCAAATAGTTTATGACTGTAAACAAACAGAACTCTAATGAACTTGTATGACCATGTTTGAGAAAATGTTTGTATTTGTTGAAAAATGCATTAATTGTGATTAGCGGTTGTTCTTGTGCCTGAAGAAAAAAATTTTTTTTACTGCTTTGTGTGTTATATACAGGTGCTGGTCATATAATTAGAATATCATCAAAAAGTTTATTTATTTCAATAATTCCATTCAAAAAGTGAAACTTGCATATTATATTCATTCATTACTCACAGACTGATAATTTTAAATGTGTATTTCTTTTTAATTTTGATGATTATAACAGACAACTAAGGAAAATCCCAAATTCAGTATCTCAGAAAATTAGAATATGACACCTGTATTAGACACCTGGTGCCACACTCTGATTAGCTAATGAACTCAAAACACCTGCAAAGGCCTTTACATGGTCTCTCAGTCTAGTTTAGTAGGCTACACAATCATGGGGAAGACTGCTGACTTGACAGTTGTCCAAAAGACGACAATTGACACCTTGCACAAGGAGGGCAAGACACAAAAGGTCATTGCAAAAGAGGCTGGCTGTTCACAGAGCTCTGTGTCCAAGCACATTAACAGAGAGGCGAAGGGAAGGAAAAGATGTGGTAGAAAAAAGTGTACAAGCAATAGGGATAACCGCACCCTGGAGAGGATTGTGAAACAAAACCCGTTCAAAAATGTGTGGGAGATTTACAAAGAGTGGACTGCAGCTGGAGTCAGTGCTTCAAGAACCACTACGCACAGACGTATGCAAGACATGGGTTTCAGCTGTTGCATTCCTTGTGTCAAGCCACTCTTGAGCAACAGACAGCATCAGAAGCGTCTCGCCTGTGCTAAAGGCAAAAAGGGAAAAAAGAGGTCCAAAGTTATGTTCTCTGATGAAAGTAAATTTTGCATTTCCTTTGGAAAACACGGTCCCAGAGTCTGGAGGAAGAGATGAGAGGCACACAATCCACGTTGCTTGAGGTCCAGTGTATAGTTTCCACAGTCAGTGATGGTTTGGGGTGCCATGTCATCTGCTAGTGTTGGTCCACTGTGTTTTCTGAGGTCCAAGGTCAACGCAGCCATATACCAGGAAGTTTTAGAGCACTTCATGCTTCCTGCTGCTGACCAACTTTATGGAGATGCAGATTTCATTTTCCAACAGGACTTGGCACCTGCACACAGTGCCAAAGCAACCAGTTCCTGGTTTAAGGACCATGGTATGCCTGTTCTTAATTGGCCAGCAAACTCGCCCGACCTTAACCCCATAGAAAATCTATGGGGTGTTGTGAAGAGGAAGATGCGATATGCCAGACCCAACAATGCAGAAGAGCTGAAGGCCACTATCAGAGCAACCTGGGCTCTCATAACACCTGAGCAGTGCCACAGACTGATCGACTCCATGACACGGCGCATCGCTGCAGTAATTCAGGCAAAAGGAGCCCCAACTAAGTATTGAGTGCTGTACATGCTCATACTTTCATGTTCATACTTTTCAGTTGGCCAATATTTCTAAAAATCCTTTCTTCGTATTGATCTTAAGTAATATTCTAATTTTCTGAGATACTGAATTTGGGATTTTCTTTAGTTGTCTTTTATAATCATCAAAATTAAAAGAAATAAACATTTAAAATATATCAATCTATGTGTAATGAATGAATATAATATACAAGTTTCACTTTTTGAATGGAATTAGTGAAATAAATCAACTTTTTGATGATATTCTAATTATATGACCAGCACCTGTATATGTATAAATTATTACCTAATTAGATACTTACTATGAAGCTACACATAAAAGTCAATTGTACTGTAATTCCTTTTCAAGAATAATCTTCTATAATATGTCAAACTTTAACTTTTCACTCGCCCAGTGGTCCTTTAAACATCACTGTACCAGGCACCAGCACATAATCCAATCATATATTGACCCCATATAATCCCTTGCTGCATGATCAGCTCTGTGTAAAGAGCACTGTGATATTGTATGCAAACAATGTTGTCCATATAGCCAGGAAATATACTGACTCATGTAGTGTCAAATGTCTGCCATCAAATAAAATAATGTTTTTGCCCTTATGAAAATATGTGCATTAAATACCTCCACGTAATCCAATGCTTTGATACAACAACTGTATTCATACACAGTGCCGTCGCAAGGGCTGTGCCAAGTGTGCGACCGCACAGGGCCTCGCGCCTCACCAGGGCCTCGCAAAGTAAAGTGACAGCTGACTTGATGTAAAAGCCGACAGTTAAAGTTTATGTTTTTGTCCTTCAATACTATAATAGTTAAAAAGACACAGCTAAAAATGTGTCATAATGCTGTATTATTCTGCTTGTTAAAAATGTATTAGGCTATGCAGTAACTATAGGCTACAATATTTCTCTTTGTGTGAGACAGTGATTCATGCGCATGTCAGTCAGCGGGCATCGCACCTCAAGTTCGTAGAGAGCTTTAATCAGTCCATTCAAATTTGATTTTGGCTGCCTCTGAAATGGGTTAAACCATAGATATTTCGCTACCTAAGAAGTTCAAGTAAATAGGCTATAGAAATGCGCGCTCATTGAAGGATGTGCATTTATTGCATGGACGGAAAAAGCAGGACGCCTGCATTTCAGCTGACGTACGCACAAAAGATTTTTTATTTAACACTATAAGTTAAATAACCATATAGCCTAACTATTACGCACCTTTCGGAGCATCAGTGCCGCAGAACGAGTAAAGCCTATAGGCTACTCTATCTCTAGACGTTTTAAACGTTTACTGCAATAAGCAATTAAATAGTCAAACATCCATTTAGCGCATATTCACAGAGGAAAACAACTGAACAACAGAGCTGGTTGTTCTCTCAGTAGGCTACTGTCTGTTTATTTTACTGACTGAGAAATGGCTTCAGATGATTCAGTGAGAGTCCAAACTCATTCAAGTGGATTCAGGCCGTTTTGCAAACGCGTTTGACCCATTCATAATTTACAACATTTAAATGTCAAAATGTGCGCGCTACTGCGCAGTTCAGGTAGCCTACAGTTTAACTTCTTGAACCTAATGCTGTTAAACTGAATTTATTTTATTTTTCCCCTTAAATATCCACATAAACAACTAATAATACATAAATATAGAAACAGTATACCCCCGTTAATATACCCATGGGCCTTGCACATCGCGTTCGCACAGGGCCTCGCACCCCCCTTGCGACGGGCCTGTTCATACAACATGTATTCAGACCCACTTCCACATTTCTGCTAAACTCTCCAAAAATGTCATCTTTACTGAATTCCTCTTTCACCTTTCCCAGAGTTTTTTAGTGGCTCTTCCTCCCTTTGTCGAAACAGCCAATACACTGTAAGAAGATAAAGGGCAAAACATGCGATGAAGTCATAATAATATGCTGCAACCAAAAACACCATCAACAAAAATGTGTATCCAATCACCCTTGACATATTATCATAGGACAGAAACTCTTTCCACCACAAGACATTGCGTCCAATGACGCGCTCATTCCTGTCCATAAGGAATGAGCCTTCCAGCTCCATGATGTACTCGATATTTGTTAAATCTTCTAGGGAACTATTCGGCTGGTCCTCATCCATAGACTCCGAGATTGAAGGCAGAGCTAATGGTCTGCCTTTACTCACTGAGGGTCTTTTGCCGTAGCTTCCACTCATTGTGCCCTCTCTGAATACTGACTGCTGTGAATTCCTCAGACTGTTCAAGTACAGCTCCATCTCGTCATCAGTCTGCGATTCTGTTGAGGTATTGTCTTCAACATTTTCAAGATCTCTGTTCGGCGAGTGTTTTGCCTTTTCTAGCATATTCTTCACATCATCAGTAGTGTCACTGTTCTCACTTCCACAGCACATATTCTCTTCTTTATCAATAAATTCAATGAGGTCCCAATCATTCTCCATAGCCTGCATACTTCCACTGAGTTCAGTATCACTCTTTTGAGATGATTCTTGCCAAGATGTTTCCTCACAAATCTCTACTCCACTGTTGAAGTGCCTATCTTGTTTTTCTGAGTCCTCAACTCCACCTAGGTTTTCTAGTTCAATATTATGTTGTGGCAATGATTTATCAACCTCAGAATCTCTTTCAATGGACAATAGATCATATGCACCTTCTTGTTGTTTATTTTCTCTCTCAGTTTCCATTGCATCCAAGTCCTCTTCATCATCTATGTATTTCAACCCATCTTCAATTCTATTCATTCCTCCTTTATCTTCATGTTTTTCTTCGGCACTTTCTTGTTCTTTTGGTTCTTGCTCTTTCTCCTCCATGTCTTGTTTCTGCTTCTCTACCTGCTTTATTTGATTTCCATTTCCCTCTTCCAGGCTTTCATCATTTTTTATTTTGTGAATTTCTTCCACCTCTTTAATCACTAATGTATTATGTTCTCCATCAAACTCAATAATGCTTGAGCTCTCTGTCTCTGAAGTCTGTGCAGCAAAACCAATGAGCATTTGTTCCTTCTTTTCATCCATTTGGCAGCTCATCAAAGTATTGCTCATATTCTGTGTGTTCTCCAATTCTGTGTATGGTTCGGTTAGCATGGCTGTTGCTAAGTGAGAAAGTTCTTCAGGTTTTTCAATGTTCAGTCTCATCTCACAGTATCCAGTCTCTGATTTATCATCAGAAGAACCCAGGAGCCTTGTGGGGTCTTCTGGAGATTGGGCAAGAATGCAAGAGGTGCTGTTTGGAAACCTTGTTTGCGCTAATATATTCTCCTCTTTGGTGTGGATATTTGTAAGGTTCCCCTGGTTTTGTGACATTTCAGTTTTGATACCAGACACCTGATTATCCAAAGATAATGAAGTTTTTAAAACTGATGTGGGTGATGAAGGATGGATCTGTTTAAGTAGGTTGTCAATTCCGCACTCCATTGTTTGATTTGTAGAGACTAAAAGTTCTGGTCCTTGTAGGGGGAAAAAACATGGACGGTGGCCAGGATCACCCTGGAATGAGACCTCAGTCAACGCTAATGTGGACACTCCTAGAGGAGGATCTGGCTGCTCAGATGTGTTTGTTTCAGTGAATGCATTGTCCGAAAGGTACTCTCTTATAACACCAGTATAATCATTTTGAAAGTGAGAAGCTTCCGACATCTTAACATGTTTATTTGGCTCAGAAAGAGGTTTTTTGGTTGGGTTTACTGTAAGTTCTGAGGTCTGTCCTGTTGATTCTTTGCAGGCGCCAACACTAATATCATGTACTGTCTGTTTTGTAGAAATGCAAGACTCTGGCCAAATGTCTGTGGTCTCAGCGGCCGTAACCGCTGTTAAACTCTCATCCTCCAGTTCCCTTAATGACCTATCTGCTTGTAATGTTTTCAGAAATAAGTCTTTTCTCTCCATTTCCATGTTTTTAAAAACCTGATGATAAAGTGGGGCTACAATGGTCCCAAATGTGAAGCCATGAGAAAACGGCTGAGGCTCTGAGTTAGTAGTTTTCAAACTCATATCCTCTTCTGGTTTTCCATCGCTAATATTCGTGTCCTCATCCATCTTAGAGCTCAATGCCAAACGTTTAATTCGTCGCTTGGTGTCCTTCTCAAAGTACTCCCATGCTCTTTCAACATTATTGCAAATAGACAAGTCAGGATTTTGGCATACAGGAAAAGACTGATTGATTGAAACCTCAGTAAGTTGGATGTCTTCCAAGGTCTCAGTAGCAGAGCATGCAATCGATTCACCACAGTCTTCTAGGGGTAAATTTGTGTGTGCTGTGGATAAATTAGTCTTGGTGTTGATCATGGCTTCTTTGTGTTGTGTAAGAGCTTGGCTGTAAATGTCAGTGGAATATTTAGTATACTCTGCAGATTTTAAGGACTCATCTGTTGAGGGTGATATTTGGTTGCATGTTGTTGGTCGAGCAGTTTGTGGGCTGCATGGTGTCTTCTCCAGCACTGATGCATGTTTCTGCATGCTGGTAACTTCACTCTCTTTGGTCTTGGTCCCTTGTTTCTTTTCTTCTTCTCTCTTAGCAAAGTGCTCCTTGACTTTTGCTAATCGCACAGCCCTTCTTTTGCTCCTTCGGCTGCGGATTCTGCTTATTTCCTCCTGTTTACAAAGAGGTTAGATTTGAAATATGAACGGAAGTCTATCTTCAATAAATACATTTAAGGAATAAAATATCTAAGGATCTTATAGAAGTACATTTGAATACATTGTCAAATACATTGACTAAGACATTGACTTTCCTTTAACAACGTAACATGATGGTCTAAGTGACCCTGAACAGCCTGGCCTATCAAGTGTCTTGTTTGGGACTGTACATAATGTTACTCTAACATCTGTCAAAGCCTGACAAGTGAATGTCATCAGTGACCACAGGACATTAAGAAAGAGTAACCAGTGTCACAGCACATGTTTTATAAAATGTAATACCTCGTGTTCGCAATATAATTGTACACATCATGACTATGAATCACTCTTAAAAAATATAAAAAATATAAAATGTAGAACTCACCGCTAATTCCATGGCTTCCTTTTCAAGTTTTTCAGAGTTTTCTTTTAGAGATCCAGGGTCAGTGGCCTTTCCAGAATTTAGATTTACATCTGAGAAAACAAAATTTATTTATTTATTTATCAGAATGTTGTAGTATTTCCAAATCTAGTTGCAATTAATTTTCAAGAGGTAAATTACCAGAATATTCCTCATTATTTGTTGCCGGAACAGTTGAAGCAGAGACATTTGGGCTGGAAAATGATAAAGAATTTTTTTATTTGTGCTTAAGAACCAAAAACAGCTGAGGAAAACAGTTCCCTGAAAACAGGGAAAAACAGAATGTATAATTCATTGAGAACCTCTTTATTATTATAGTTTTATTTCTGTATTAAAGGTAATTTTCGGAGAGGCCATAGGGGTGGGACAAAATATCGATAGGGCAATATATATCATTGCGATATGAGAATCAATACGCTGACGCCAATGTGAGGTACTTTGTGATTACCACCCCTGCTAGCAATAGCGAGCTAGCTTTGAAAGCATGAGATCCCACCCTCCCTTCAGAGCATCTACAAAGCCACTCCTTCTTCAAAACACAGCCACAGATAGTGTAAAGTAAACGTCACAGATTTTACTTCCAAATTACTGTAGTTAAGGCAGCATAAGCTCATTGTTTTGGTGCAGGAGGAATTTCTATAAAAGTACAATTATACATATTAGATTTATTTTTATTTTTACATGTTTTACTATGACAGATATGTTGGACAACTCTCACCTGGTTGTTTTTAGACAGCTTTTTCTTCTGTTTTCACATACATTTTGGGGTTTCTCCTTTATTTTTTCACAACAAAACAGAGAGTAGTTCTCTTCATTGTTGTTTGCCCAAAAAGTGCCTAAAGATGTGTCATATCGCAAACAGAAGTCAACCCTCACACCCTCTTCTCCGAATGGGGGTACCAGTGTGAGCTTAAAGGAAAAACAGTCCATCCCACCATTGTTTGACCCAGGTATGTACTCTGCCAACAGATCAAAATGACTCCTCCATGAATCTAAAGAGGTACGCACATAGACCATCTTATCAAAACACACATTCAGCACGCGAACAATTCCTCTTAGGGTTGAAGTCCCAGAAAGCAGCTTCAAACTCTCCAGTTCCAGCTTCTGCTTGTGAACCCGCAGGGCTAGCTCCTCTGCGTTCTTTGGAAGAGTGAAGAGAGGAACCATGTAATACTCCTTATCTTTATTCAAGTCACTCTCCAGAGGGCCTGATGGTGCAGTTACTCCCCGAGCGTCAAACTGTTTCACTGAGACAAGACTCAAACCGACGGCGTCAGCAAAGGATACTCTACGGCTGCTTGAAGGGGGAGGCAGGGAGTCATCGGAGGACACTGAACTCCGTCGTCTTGGTATGGGTGAAGATTTGGGCTTGATTCCCTCCAGACCCAGTGACTCCTCATCCTCATCCCAGGGGCAGGTTACCGGTAAGCTCAGGAGGTTAGAGCTGGCCCCAATGGGGTTGTCCAGCGCTCCCACATACTCCATCAGGCAATGTGGGACAGAGTGAGAGGAACTCAGCTGGTCGGCCAGCAACTGACGTGCTGTGACAACTTATGGAATCAAGTTACATTTGACATTGTAGGGAAAAGCCAGCTCTATATTTAGGGCAGAAACAACTTGAGCTATGCAGTCCAAGTTCAAGGGAGCAATGAAAAAATGTCACAGACACATTTCAAACAACATAACATTGTTATGCATACACCGACACGGCAAACGTATCAATGTCTTTAAGGAGATGATACATGTTTAAAAAGATATGAGGGTGAGTAAATGATGACAGATCTTTTTTGGGTGATCCTTTTAATCATTCTAGTCAGTTGTACACATGCTAAATTGCTAAAAGAAAAAAGAAGCACATGCTGTTTTAAAATATTCATATTCATAAGTATATTTCTCTATCGTTATACAAGCACTTTCTCATCAAATAAAATAGAGTAATATTGCACAACATTATGACTTATTTATGACCAAACCTTTTCTATTTTGCTTATCAGTGGGAAATTAAAACTCAGTTACCCATATTTGTAAGAGACTTATATTTTGAAACAGAAACAGGAAGCTTTGGTAGCATATGAAAATCACTGAATGGAACAATTTGGTTTACTTCTCTTTAAAGCCACGGCTTTCAGAAAGCACAGGTCATGTGGATTTTAAAAAGTACTAGGGCACAAAGGAGAAACAAGATACAGTGGAGGAAAAGTCATTTCTGTCTTGCAAACCACTTGAGGTCCAATGAGATTCTGGTCATTAGATAAGCAAACTTCACTGTCCTTCTTTACCTTGTTTGCCTAAACTTTCTTCTGCCTCTGGACAGCACTACATTACCTCCATCTAGAGGCACGTTGAGGAAATGTTTTCCCTACTTCAAGACTGAAGGCCAGAAGATGTTCTCAGATGCATGCAGTAATGTGATTTTGATTTTCACAGATTTTCCATCCAAATTACTGTAGTTAAAGCAGCATAAGCTCATTGTTTTGGTTCAGGAGGAACTGTAAAAGGTGCATAGCATGAAACGCGCTGATGATGTGTGGTGTCTGTGCGAGCAGGGTGCACGGAGGTATCATTACATCAGACCGACGATAGGCCTACGCCTTCCACAGACATATATACATAATATATTTAGACCACTTCACTTAGTGATTGCTATTAGGATGTGAAGAGACTTTCAACCAGCATAACAAAACAAAAAAATTCTGGAACAAATCACCTACCCTGCCATTAACTCTTTATTATCAAGGTTTTTAGTAGGCTTATGCATTATGTACTTTCTATAAAAGTACAACTATGAATATTTGTATTTTTTTTGTTGACATTTTTTACTATGACAGGACAACTCTCACCCGGTTTTTTTTTTTAGACAGCTTTTTCTTCTGTTTTCACATACATTTTGGGGTTTCTCCTTTATTTTTTCACAACAAAACAGAGAGTAGTTCTCTTCATTGTTGTTTTCCCAAAAAGTGCCTAAAGATGTGTCATATCGCAAACAGAAGTCAACCCTCACACCCTCTTCTCCGAATGGGGGTACCAGTGTGAGCTTAAAGGAAAAACAGTCCATCCCACCATTGTTTGACCCAGGTATGTACTCTGCCAACAGATCAAAATGACTCCTCCATGAATCTAAAGAGGTACGCACATAGACCATCTTATCAAAACACACATTCAGCACGCGAACGATTCCTCTTAGGGTTGAAGTCCCAGAAAGCAGCTTCAAACTCTCCAGTTCCAGCTTCTGCGTGTGAACCCGCAGGGCTAGCTCCTCTGCGTTCTTTGGAAGAGTGAAGAGAGGAACCATGTAATACTCCTTATCTTTATTCAAGTCACTCTCCAGAGGGCCTGATGGTGCAGTTACTCCCCGAGCGTCAAACTGTTTCACTGAGACAAGACTCAAACCGACGGCGTCAGCAAAGGATACTCTACGGCTGCTTGAAGGGGGAGGCAGGGAGTCATCGAAGAATACTGAACTCCGTCGTCTTGGTATGGGTGAAGATTTGGGCTTGATTCCCTCCAGACCCAGTGACTCCTCATCCTCATCCTCATCCCAGGGGCAGGTTACCGGTAAGCTCAGGAGGATAGAGCTGGCCCCAATGGGGTTGTCCAGCGCTCCCACATACTCCATCAGGCAATGTGGGACAGTGAGAGTGAGAGGAACTCAGTCGGTTGGCCAGCAACTGACGTGCTGTGACAACTTATGGAACAAAGTAACATTTGACATTGTCTATAGCTCTATATTTAGGGCAGAAACAACTTGAGCTATGCAGTCCGAGCTCAGGCCAGCACTGAAACAACATAGCATTGTTATGCATACACTGACACAGCAAACATATCAATGTCTTTAAGGAGATGATACAGGTTTAAAAATATATGAGGGTGGCTAATTGATGACAGATCTTATTGGGTGAATCTTTTAATCATTCTAGTCAGTTGTACACATGCTAAATTGCTAAAAACAAGTGCATGTTGTTTTAAAGGCTATTCATAAATATTCATATTCATAAGTATATTTCTCTATATTTATACAAGCACTTTCACATCAAATAAAATGTAAGTAATATTGCACAATATTATGACCAGTGTTGTGCAAGTTACTTCCAAACTGTAATACATTATAGATTACTTGTTACTGTTATTTAAAAGTAATTATTTACCTTACAATACTGTCTCAGAATTGTAATGCGTTACATTACTCCTGTATTACTTTTGAGTTACTTTGACAAAAATAACTACATAAGTAGAACTTAACATTCTAAAATGAAAATGTACTACAGAGTGTTGTACATCCAGTAGAAGGCGATATGATGTAGCATAATGACTGTGGGCTATCCAGGCTACTAACAATATAGCATATAATTGGCAAAGTGAAGGCTCAAGACAATGCAAGAAAGGATGACAGACAGAATCACAAACGATCCAAGTCTGTTAAAAGTAAGGTAGAGGTCAAGTGATTATCTGGCAATATGTGGGAATAGCTTGGGTCTATTCATATTAGACACAACAGAACTGTAGGCTATGTAAACTCGAATTCCATGACAAGATGGACATTTGTTCTTTTCTTATTGTTGTCATTATTTTATTCTCTTTAAATTCAAGAGGTTCACAACACAAAACCGTCATGCACAAAGTACAAGAGATTATTAGAGATTATGTTCTTCTTGTCCTCATCTGACAAACTCGAAGTAATGCGCATACGTCCATTTAGCGAATGTACAGTCTTTTCTGCCATCTTCATCCATTAAGCCTTGTTTATACTTTCGTTTGGCTCTGCAGCGCGAGTCTGCGCTGACTGCGCACGCACCTCATTCGTTTGAGGTGTTTACTCAACGCGCTCGCCGTTGTGCTATGCTTTGAAATGACAGAGCCTTGGACACCACACGCGGCTATTGACTGACCACGAACAGGTAATAACTTACTTGCATTTATCATTCGTTCACCCAAAAAGGAAAATTCTGTCATTAATTACTTACCCTCATGCACTCTAAAAAAAAAAAAAAGGTTCTATATGGCACCAAATATGGTTCTTGGCTCAAAATCATAGGGGAACCTTTTTTAGTGCTATATAGCACCAATTTTGGTGCTTCAGTGGTTCTTCAGAGGTTCTATATAGCACCTTAGTCAAAGAACCGGTGAAGAACCTCCGAAGAACCGCTGAAGAACCACTGAAGCACCAAAATTGGTGCTATATAGCACTAAAAAAGGTTCCCCTATAATTACGAGCCAAGAACCTTTTTTGGTGCCATATAGAACCTTTTTTTTTAGAGTGTGTCGTTCGACACCCGTAAGACCTTTGTTCATCTGCCAACACAAATTAAGATATTTTTGTTGAAATCCGATGGCTCAGAAAGGCCTCCATTGGCAGCAATGTATTTTGCACTCACAAGACCCATATTACTAAAGACGTCGTTATAAAGTCTATCTCACTACAGTTGTTCTACAATCATTTTATGAAGCGACAAGAATAGTTTTTGTGCGCAAACAAAAAATCAAAATAACAACTTTATTCTGGGCCTCTGATGTGAACTCACGAAGCACCACGAGTCGACGCATGCGCAAGAATATGACGTCGAGCACAGTTTGGGCATCCATGAAATGGGTGAACTAACCCTTTAATGTCTTGCGGTCTTGCTGTTTTTTTGTTTGTTTTTTTACAATTAAATTTTGGTCTAAAAGTGTGTTGTAACGCAAGCGTTACTGAACATGTACCAAGTAAAATATTACTGAAAATTGATTAGTAATGCCTTACACTACTGTTACAGCAAAACGTAATATGTTACTGTAATGCATTACTTTTATATCGCGTTACTCCCAACACTGATTATGACTTATTTATGACCAAACTTTTTCTATTCTGCTTATCAGTGGGAAACTAAAACTCAGTTACCCATATTTGTAAGAGACTTATATTTTGAAACAGAAACACAAAGGAATCTTTGGTAGTATATGAAAACCACTGAATGGAACAACTTGGGCTGCATCCGAAACCTGGAAAATGCTGCCTTCGGAGGACACATTTCAAGGTAGGAAGGCATCAAGACACGTCCGAATCTAATGTTAGCTTCACTTCCTGTTTCCTGAGATACCTTCATCTGATCGATTTTTGAAGGCAGCATATTTGTATCCTTCGCTGCCTTTGATATCCCACAATCCTGAAATGCTGCGCAAAACAAGCCATTGTCTGCTAATTCAGCGAGGCAACGAGCCAGCTGCCTAGGTTTTTGGATGGAGCCCTTGGTTTACTTCCTTTTAAAGCCACGGCTTTCAGAAAGCACAGGTCATGTGGATTTTAAAAAGTACTAGGGTACCAAGGAGAAACAAAAGATACAGTGGAGGAAAAGTCATTTCTGTCTTGCAAACCACTTGAGGTCCAATGAGATTCTGGTCACTAGATAAGCAAACTTCACTGTCCTTCTTTACCTTGTTTGCCTAAACTTTCTTCTGCCTCTGGACAGCGCTACATTACCTCCATCTAGAGGCACGTTGAGGAAATGTTTTCCCTACTTCAAGACTGAAGGCCAGAAGATGTTCTCAGATGCAGTAATGTGACTGGATGTGATGTGAGTTTGATGAAAAACTTGCTAGAATCCTGGACCTGACATCATAATTCATTAGTCAGTGGGTATGTAAGTGAATTCCGTTTGGAGAAGATAAATGGCCTATAGCTGCGTTTCCACTGTAGGAACTTTCCCCAGGAACTATGGACTTTGGGGCGGTATAGTCTCGATGTGTTTCGACCACAGTGACCAGGGTCTAAATGAAGTTCCGGGTAAATATTTCCCCCTCAAAATGGCCCTGCTCGTGAGATAGTACCTTTTCAAAGTTCAGGAACTTTTGGGGGAATTGGTTGAGTTCACGCAGCACTTTATTTCAACCACCATTTTTAAAGGTCTCTTGCGGTGTGTGCAGTAAGAGTTGTTTGCTATTTGAATCAACAATGGAGTTTATAAAAAATATGACAGATGGACCGTCAACGAGGTTCAGGCTTTATGTTTATATGCGGAGCACAAAATCCTGCGGGAACTGGAAAGTCGCACGTAGTCCTACGTCACTGGACTAATTTGCCTAGGACATATTGTTCCTGGTAATTTCGGTGGAAATGCGGCTTATGACAGAATACAGTGTTTTATTAGAGAACCATGCAAGGTAGTAAATAGCATTCTAGTAGCATATTATGTTCACTTACTGCATGAAATAAGTGAATAAATGTATTTATTTATTTTGTCAAAATGATGATGATAATGTTGTATACATATATATATATATATTACAATAGCAGGAGGAAATTGATATAGTTCACTTCACATTTGTACACACTCAAAAACCTGTAATATCGTGTTGGTAAAGAGTGGGATGAATGAAATCCATGCCGAGTCAAATCTATTTCTACTAAGTTTCCATAACTTTAGATCCATCCGTTTCCTTTGAAATCTGATGGTGAGTTACAGTTACATTGAGACATCCTTAATACCTAAAACAGAAAAACACAAGCATGCAGGTGTTAAATGTTTCACATTTCTTTGCAATTATAGTATTTTTAAATACATTCCTCACCTGTAGTAACTCGGTTTGAAGGGGCCTTGTTTGCTCAAGCCCATGTATTTGGCTTGATCATCGGTGAGTTCAGTCAGGTGTGCGTCAAAGGTCTGAAGGTGCAGGCTTGCAACATACTCATCTGGTACACAAAATAGTGAATCAGACGTAATTTTGATTAAATATGGATGAACAAGATGTTCTGGTAGGTCCATTGCGTTTTTTTACCCAGTTTCTTGGGAAGAAGGTAGACATCTTGCTTGAAACGGCCCTCCGGGGCATTGAAGAGCTCGATTAATGCTAAAGCCTAGAATATAAACAGAAAAATTAACATGTAAACAATTTTAAATCCAACAATTTCCCAGGTCTGTCATGCTTCCCATGTCATTTACATTCTGTTGTACTAAATACAAATATACTTTTAAAAGTTTTATTGTTCCCCCCAGCTAGTCTTTAATGCTTAGGCTAAGTAAGAGTGGAAGAACTTTAGCCTTTAGGCTATAAAACCTCATGCATAAATTCATGCATTAGCAAACTGCGTCATACCTGTGTGGTGGCTGTGATGGAAAGCACGTATATTGGTACAGTGGAGGAGCTTAGATTAAGGACACGGCCCTGAAATCAAATGGGGTAAAACAGTAACCTTGCCATTAACTTTAAAGACCAATATGCCATGAAGGTTGTAACCAGGAAGTGTAGATTATATCTAAACATAATTTACACATGTATGACATGTTCCTAGATCCTTTGTTGTTCCAGGAGCATGCCTTTCTTGTCTTCCATTCATGCTCAAAAGTTTACAGACCCCTTGCAGAATCTGCAAAATGCTAATTGCTTTTGGATAATATAAAATACATGTTTTTTTTATTTTATTTAGTATCTGTCCTGAATAAGATATTTTACATGAGATATAAAAGATGTTTACATATAGTTCACAAGAAAAAAATATTTAAAAAATTACCCCGTTCAAAAGTTTACATACCCTTGATTTTTAATTCTGTGTGTCCTTACCTGGATGATCCCATGAAGAGCTGGGGGTGAAAGCTTTTGAACAGGAAATTATGCCCAAATTCTTACTTAGCAACAGAAGATACTTGTTGAAGATACTACATGTTTCCCGGAAGACCATTGTACCAAAGTACAATTTACCTTGATCTTCAAATTTAAAAAGTGTTCACCCCCAGCTCTTGATGCATGGTGTTTCCTTCTGGAGCATCAGTGAATGTTTCAACCTTTTTTAATAGTTGTGTTTGAGTCCCTAATTTTTCCTCAGTGTGAAAAGATGGATCTCAAAATCATACAGTCCCTGCTGGAGAGGGTTCAAATATGCAAAAGATGCTGAAAAAACGGAAGAATGTTTGGGACCTGGAGGATTTTTCTGAAGAACACTGGGCAGTTTAACTGCTCCGAACAAACAAGGGACTCAAGAACAACCATCACAAAACAAAAAAACAGTCATGGATCAGGTAATGACACACAGTATTAAGAATCAAGGCCAAGGTTCACTGCTCTCACTGCTGCCATCAGGCAGACGGTACCGCAGCATCAGAACACGCACCAGCCGACTCCAGAACAGCTTCTTCCCACAAGCAATTAGACTACTTAACTCCTGATCCATCAGGATCATAACACACACTGGACAGAATATCACTCAGCACAAACCACTGGAGATACACACACATTATATACACATTTATTTATCATATAGCATCTATTGTACATCGGATTTCTATTTGTGAACATATTGTATACTGTACATTGTATATTATTACTATAGCAATGTATACTGTTATTGTTTAATGTATGTTTAGTGTATATTGTTTAAAGTATATGTATATTGTAAGTAGGTTTATATTGTTTAAAGCTGTGAGAACTACACTCACATTGTGTAACTTATTTATTGTTTATTGTAGTGTATACTGTGCTGTGAGTAATTGTGGGCGCATCAGATGTGTAATCTGTTGTTGCTTTAAATGTTGTACATGTCATGTCATGACTACTATGTTGCTCGGAACTGCACCTAAGAATTTCACCTACTGTTGCACTTGTGCATATGGTTGAGTGACAATAAAGTGATTTGATTTGATTTGATTTGAGGGTATGTAAACTTTTGAACGGGGTAATTTTTTTGTCTTGTGAACTATATGTAAACGTCTTTATGTAAAATATCTTATTCAGGATGGTACTAAATAAAAAATAACATGCATTTTGTTTGATCCCTCTTATTTTCTTCAAATAATTAACATTGTGCAGATTCTGCAAGGGGTGTGTAAACTTTTGAGCATGACTGTATGTGCATTATCCACCTTATTTTTAACATAAGAGCGGCAGAGCTAATTTTTCCCTTGAATGTGTGAGGCTTTCTGTGTCAGTAATTATAGCTGTGCAAAAACAATTTATTAAGTTGCAAACTTGTATTTGTAATCATATTTTCATTTAATATCGTAATATTTAAACACACTGGTTTGTAACACAAATAGTTTTACCGTTTACTACACTTTGTTGTTCTTTATATTTATTTACTCATAGCGGATAATGAATCTGAAGTCTCGCACATTCACAGGAAATAGCTTATTTCCGCGTTAAAAATAAGGTGTTTTATATTTCTCATAGTATTCATTCACCTCAGCAAGAAGAACTATTCTCTTTCCATCCGGCCAAATAATGTGATCCACTTGCGCTCTCACGTGCTGCCATGCTAACTCTGGGGTTCTCAGACAGGTCTGAAAATTCAACAGTTAATACAAATTACAAGAGCATTCAATTGTCATCAGTAACCGTGCATCTTATCATGTCCTACAGCCACTTACAACATCAATTTCTGTATTAGAGCGTCCCATGTTGCAGACAACGCAACCATTCTTCATTAGGTCCATGTGCTCCCTCACAACAACATTTTTGTTTCCTGTGTAGAGTTAGTTGTCAAAGCAAATAACAATGTATGGTAATAGTACAGTAATTCATTGTTGTATTTATGATATTGCGCAACTTGCCTGTGCAGGTGATGACCATGTCCACTTGTCTTACAATATCACCTAGTTTTGACAATCGAAAGCCATCCATGCTAGTCGAAATAGAATTGGCTGTCAGGTGTGATACTACTGTCATGCTAACTCTCTGGATAGTTTTTTCCCCCCAAATAACTAATGTCTTACCATGCTTGTAGAGCGCAGATGGGGTCGATTTCAGTTACATACACAACAGATCCCATCGCTTTCAGAGCAGCAGAACAACCTTTTCCCACCTGTGGGCATCAATATTTACATTTACACACACAAAACAGAGGCCAAAACTAAACTAATGCAGGTGACGGACACTGTTCTCAGGTGGCATATTGACAATAGAGACAATCATTTATTTGAATCAGGAACTTTACCTCCCCGTATCCACATATAGCCACCTGCTTTCCCCCAAACATTACATCAGCGGTCTTTTTAAGACTGGGGGTAGAGGAATGAGACAGAAAGTAGATTTGATCATATAAATACTATTTAAAGGTTTAGTTCACCCAAAAATGAAAATTCTGTCATTAATTACTCACCCTCATGTCGTTCGACACCCGCAAGACCTCCGTTCATCTTCGGAACACAAATGAAGATATTTTTGTTGAAAGCTGATGGCTGAGATAGGCCTCCATTGGCATTCAGTACATTCACACACACAAGACCCATAAAAGGCACTAAAAATGTTGTTACAAAGTCCATCTCACTACAGTGGCGCTACAATAATTTTACGAAGCGATGACAATAGTTTTTGTGCAAAAAAAAAAATCTAAATAACTTTATTGAACTTGTTCTTGTCTTCCGTTTTTGCCTCTGCCGTGAACTCACGAAGCACCATGACGCATGCGCGAGAATATGACGTAGCGTCGGTGTTCGGGAATCCATGAAATGCACACTTTAGCCCCATTTTGAGCACTACGCCGAGACCTAAAGCACGATCCATGTAGAATTCAACAGCTTAGATACGGCGCGTCTTCCTCTACTTGTAAACAAATCTCCTCCTCGCTTCTGGGTCATGTGTCCGAACGCCGGATCTGCGTAATATTTTCGCGCATGCGTCGTGGTGCTTCGTGAGAAGACAAGAACAAAGTTGGATAAAGTCGTTATTTTGATTTTTTTTTGCGCACAAAAACTATTGTCGTCGCTTCGTAAAATTATTGTAGAGCCACTGTAGTGAGATGGACTTTGTAACAACGTTTTTAGTACTTTTTATGGGTCTTGTGTGTGTGAATGTACTGAATGCCAATGGAGGCCTATCTGAGGCCTTTCTCAGCATCAGCTTTCAACAAACATATCTTAATTTGTGTTCCGAAGATGAATGTTGGTCTTACGTTATGAGGGTGAGTAATTAATTACATAATTTTCATTTTTGGGTGAACTATCCCTTTAACATTTCTAAGTAATTTAGTGTTAATATATATATAATATGTACTGTATATCATCATCTTACCTATCCAGAATAGACTCCCTGCAGCAGTACAGGTTGTCAAACTTCTGTTTAGTGACGGAGTCGTTCACATTTATGGCTGGTACACATAGTTTTCCAGCTTTAGAGAGGTGATGAAGCCTGATATATGTGATGCAAAAACTTAGTTTTTTACATTTGCAAAGCTGTCAGTTTTATTGTACAAACACCTTCGTGTCAATTTGGTGCCATTTTCTCTTTAATATGGAATTAAAACCTTTTTTATGAAGAGCATTGTCCCTTTTTATGCACAAGTGACAAATGACGAGGATCAGAAAGTGACTCAACCTGTGAATGCCGGTGATACTTTCTTCAACAATACCCTTGACTTTCTTGAAGAGGTGAGGATATTTCTTGTATATCCAATGTGTCATATCTCCTCCATCATCGAGGATCTAAAGAAATAAAAGGCCATTAACAAACTTTTATTTGCAGGTGAAAACAGACAAGATAAGATAACACCATTGTTTCTTGAAGGGAAAATGGTCTCGTGTCATTGAAGAGAATCCTACCATGTTTGGCTCCCAGCCATCCACATTTACACAGTGATCAATACACCACCAGAAGTCATCCTCAGATTCTCCCTTCCATGCAAACACTGGAAAATCTGCCATGGAGAGCAGAGGACGCGACAAGGGAGAAAGCAAAAAGTAACTTAGAAGATGCCAACAACAAAATTGAATGATATCTAACTAATTATCATTAGACAATTAGAATAGGAGTTTATTTTTTACCTTGCTCTGCTAAAGCAGCAGCCACTTCATCCTGCGTGGAGTAAATATTGCAGGCTGCCCACCTGCACTGAGCCCCTAACACCATCAGAGTCTCCAACAGCACCTGTTCAGTTGAATATATATTTAACCCTCTGGTGCTCTTCGATCATTTTCTTTGAAATGTTAAAAATCACAGCTTCATCGGAATAATATGAAACTTGGTGACTTTTCTAGCAGTAGATATGTTAACACACAAAAAAAATGAGGGCATGATTCGAGCATGCTAAGTGGTCATAGAAAATTACTCCCACTTGTGCTCTTTGGTCAAAAATGACCCCCATAAGAAATGAATGGGAAATCTGCAAAAACACAAAAATTCTAAAAACATCTCTAAAACATCAAGAGTGTGATATTGACACATCCACTCACACACACACACACACACACACACACACACACACACACACGTTTACACACACACACCTATGAAAAACTGAACCTATGAACCACATTTGGAATTCACAGCTTCATCAGAATGATATGAAACTTGAAAAAAAAATACTCCCACTTGTGCTCTTCGGTCAAAAATGACCACAATAGGACATGAATGGGAAATCTACAAAAACACAAATTCACAGAAATAATTATATTTCTAACAACAACAACAAAAAATCTAAAACTTTATAATAAATAGTCTTTGAGATTGTTTAAATATATATTCAAATCCATCCATCCATCCATCAAAAAAAAAAAAAAAACATTAAATGTGTTCAAAACAGATCTAGGGAATTCGCAAGTCTCTCCATAGAGACCTCTAGTGATTACACACATGGTTGCATGATTTCTTAAATAATTCCAAAAGAGGGAGTTAAAAATTATTTTGAAGGCCTAGTCTCTATTTTAACCTGAAATACTGCAATAATAAAAAAGAAAAATTAAAACAAAATTGTTTTGTATAATTTTCAATGCCAAAAATAGACCATAATTATTGCATAAATATTAAAAAATACCATCAAATCATCACAAAATTAAAAATTAAAAAGAAAAAATATTATTGAAGAAAAATAAATTGCATTGGTTTTACTGGGGTGGAGGAAGTTTAATTTTTAGGTGTCCGGTCACTTATGACCGGGAAGACAACCAATGCAACCTCTAAACGAAGAGCACCAGAGGGTTAAACACACTACCATTCAAAGGTTTGGGGTCGGTAAGGTTTTGTTATAGAATTTAATATATTTTAAAATGTAATTTATGATGGCAAAGTTGAAAGTTTTTGTTGTCTTCAGTGTTCTTCAGAAATCATTCTGATATGCTGATCAAGAAACATGTATTATTATTATCAATGTTGAAAACAGTTTAGCTTAGTGTTCAAAAGAACAGCATTTATTTGAAATTGACAGCTTTTGCAACATTATAAATGCCTTTATTCTCACTTTTGATCAATTTAAGGTGTCCTTGCTGAAAGTATTCAAATGTTTAAAAAACCCTCTTTCTTACCCTAAACAGTACAACAGTATATATATATATATATGGGAGTTGATAGGGGTTTCATGTAGGGATGCACCAATATGAAAATTTGGCTGACCGATAACCGATAATTATTTATATTTGTAAGTCAATAACCGATATTTTGACCAATAAATCTAAATCCAAATCCAAATTTTTATATAATTTTTGAGAGCCTCAAAGTCTCAAACATGGTCTCAAAAGATCTCACTATTTTGGTATTATATTTTTTTCCTTAGTCTGATAATGTTTCTGCCGATCCTGTCCTCCCAATCCATATTTGAGTCTGATACTGTTTTTGCCAATCCAGTCCTCCCATTTCATATTTTGAGTCTGATACTGCTTTCCCACTTCTGTTTTACTTTTTTATCTTTGTGTCTGATACTGCCTTGCCATTTCTGTGGTATCATTTTATCTTTGAGTCTGATACTGTCCTGCTACTCCTGTCATCCCATTACATATTTGAGTATACATGCTTCCCACTTCTGTTTTATATTTTTTTAAATCGAGTCTGATACTGCTTTGCTATTTCCGGTTTTACTGTTGCTCTTAGTTTTTGCTGTGAGCTACAAGTCGCTGTGTTACTATGCAGGTACTATTTTCCTATTTATATCTGTTTGTTTTGTAAAGCACCTTGGTCAGCCTAGTGGTTGTTGTAAATGTGCTATATAAATAAAGTGAACTTGAACTATTAAAATCCATGTCCCAGGCACACAATTATAATAGGGACATTATGGGAACATTATAATTGTATGTAGCCTATATGACATGTTGCACTTGACTGTATTTTACTTTTTTGAAGTGATTCCAATCATATTCCATGCAATTCAAAACCATTATGGTGAACAGTGCACATCTGAAGTGTCTCATCTGAAGGAAATAATCCATTATTTATCTGCTTTAATATATAGGCCAACTTCTCTTATCGGCCAAATAACGATGACATTAAAAATGGACATATATCGGCCGTGGATCCATAGTTTCTTTTGTGCTGCTGACCTTGTATAACAGGTTTTGTTTCTGTATTAACTTAATTTTTTTCTGTCTGCATGATATAGAATCAAAATGCTGTAAAGGGATAACAGATGACACTTACAGCTGTCTGGGCTGTGACGTGGGTACATCCCACTATTTTAGCCCCTGCCAATGGTTTTTCTCCTTGAGCTGCTTTTCTTAAGGCCATCAGTGCAGTCATCTCTTCAACAAATAAAGATGCACACACACATACATTCATTACATTTCTTTTTTGTAGTCTGGTTGCATATGCATGTGTATTTCTTGCTTATATGTATTAAACCGTATGCCTACCATCCTCAGCAAGCTCTATCTCTCGGCGGCCATAGTCTGCCAGCTTGATGTTTTTGACGCAGAAGTCCCTGTTCCCTTTGGAGTTAATCTGTAGCCTGTCTCGAGGAGAGAACTCATCCTCTAGATTTTCTGCATCTGAACCCCCTAAAAAAGAGAAATAAAATAAGTAAGGAAACTGGAATTAGAGATTGTGATGAAAATCCAATTCCAATTTTACAGTTTTAATGAGCTGTCATCTACCTGAGCTGTTGCTGTCTGTAGAGGATTGAGAAATAGAGTGGGACAAAGAGCGGCGTCCCGTCTTTGTTAATCGACTGTTGAATTCCTGCATCTGCTCAGGATACTGGATTTGCTGAGGGAAAAACGTATATATATTTATTATATATTTTATACATATACAGCAATGTAAAAACATATGTTGTCATAACTTTGATCATATCATTTTTTTTAGAAACCGCTTTAAGATTTTGGATCTCTGGTTTCATTTGCATTCAAAAATCAATATAATATACATAATATAATATACATACAAAAATATATATAATGAATTTTGAATGTATATTCTCAAAAACATTTTGATTTCTCAGTATATTGCCAATTTTTATCTAGTTGAGATTATACATTCTCAAAAATGTATAATTTTTGAAACTTGAAATTAAACACGCCATCATATTTATTTATTTGTTTGCCAAGGTCCTTTGTCTTACCTTATGGCAAAATGCATTTACTGTATACTGTATATATATAAATATACTGTACTGTATATATATATATATATATAAACAAAAAGTGCTGACACTGATCAACTATATTAGCAAGTTAATGAAAAAAAGTTAACTTGAGTGCCAGGTAAAATAAATCTTCACTCTAGGTTTAGAAATGAAAATGTGTTGTTGTATTCAATAGACTAATATAACACCACTCAATTCAAAACGCCATACAAACTTCTACAAATCACAAAAACTGACCACAAGAAATGCTTCAGTTTCTTATGATCCACTTCAAACAAAAAGCAAAATGCAACTTATGTCTAAAGAGATTAGAAATACCTTGATGTTAAGAGATAACACAGCATCTTTTGATTCCCTGTTTTTAGCGAGACTAACCAGGCTGTAGACTTTCCTCATGGTGTCTGATCCGCTTGAGAAATGCGTAGAGAAACTCCCACGTAAGCATTTAAAGGCTGAACCACAACAGTAATTGTTGTGCCATAATGTTTAATAAGCGGGCTAGAGAAGCATGAGTCCACTGTCAGATGAAATCCTACACTGTGAGAAGAAAGCCTTTACAATAAATTCTCTCTCTGTCAGCTCACGCAATTCGACAATGATTAAGAGGTCACAAAAGTTCCTACAAGTCATTTATTAATTCTGGCCCAGTGCCACTGAGCTGCTACCGTACAAGTGCACTGGTCTGTGTTCAGGGTTGTTAATGATGATCAAGAACTGGTTATTTGGTTACACGTCATTTAGCAGGCATGTTTGACCTAAAATGACTTTCTGTTCTCTTACTAAAGGGACAGTCCCCTTGGAGCAACCTGGGGTCAAATGTCTCATTCAAGGGCAAAATGGAGGAAGAGCAACGCAGATTTCCAGGGTTTAAATCCACCACATTTAGGTCACCAAACTTATTTACTCCTACCTCATGTGGTATAATAAAACAGTCAGTTCGTTTCTCACAGAGACAGTCCCCAATAGCCACACTGGGGGTTTTAAGGGTAAAATGGAAGTAAGGGAACTTAATGGCTCTCGGATTCAAGGCTTACTCTTTCCAGTGTTTAAAACAAGAACATTTAAGTTACCAGATGTTTACCCCTACCCCACCTAATATGAAACAACCAGGTCACTTCTCACAGAGACTGTGACCTTGACACAACCTGTAGGGTCAACAAGTGTTTAAGGACAAAATGGAAGTAAGGGAACTCAACAACTTTCAGATTCACGGGTCTCTAAATATGTGCACTCCACAAACGTTGAAGCAACCTGGGATCAAGCACCTAGTTGATGGACAAAATGGCGGTAAAGTTCCTCACCAACTCTCAGATTCTCATATTCCAAGGATTATCCTCAGCACTTCTATGCATTCAAATGTCCAGAACAGACAGTTAACCCCTTATAGAGCTGGTATGCAACGGGAAATTGATAGTTCTGTTGCTTTAGGGAAATTCTCGTTGAAGCAAGCTGGGATCAAGCACCTTGTTGATGGACAAAATGGTGGTAAAGGTCCTCATAAACTCTCAGATTCTCCATTTACAAGGTTTAACCTCAGCACTTCTACATTCCCAGTGCCCATAGTGCTGTTACAAAAGTGAAAAGGTACAACCTTGTACCATCCCTAAATGGACCATATTATTATCTTTTCACTTTTGTACCTAAGGGTACAGCCCCAGTGACAGCACTGAACCTTTTTTCTGTCAGTGTATGCATTCCAATGTCCAGCACAGACATTTAACCCCCTCTAAATCTGGTATGCAACAGGAAATTGATAGTTCTGTTGCTTAAGGGACATTCTCATTGAAGCACCTTGTTGAAGGACAAAATAGTGGTAAAGTGTGTGTTGCCAGCCCAGGTTACAGGAAATTGAACGCAGTAACAAGTTTACATTTAGTCTTTTCTTACATCATAATGCACAACACAAAACAATACTTCAACATCCTTTGTAAAATCCCTTATTCAGCCCCAGTAGCACTTACTCTTTTTGTTTTTGGCGCTTCGCTGACATCTCCATCATTTGCATCGAAAACTTCCTCACTGTTCTGCATTGGTACGAGTGCAGGCCGCCAGTTGGTCGTAGCCTCCAGCATTCTCAATAACTTGGAGCTAATTGTTGGCGGTTGTGAGGAATCTCCATCTTCTCTTTCCAGAGCTGAAGAAATTGCAGCTTCGCCATTCTGGCTGCTCTCTTCTATGCTTTCGTTGTCTTCCAGTGGTGGAGTTGCAGACTGACTCTCTGGTTCAGTGTTGAGACTGCTGTCCATTTTTACGTTTTTAGTTGAGTGTTGAAGTTACAGATCGTTGCTCTTTTAAACAGACGTGGGTTCAAAATGTGTATAAACATTGAAAACTGATTGTGGAAACAGGCTGTGAATAGCATAGGGGCAGAGGAGGGTTTTCAAGAATCTTTGGGATTGGTTTACTACCGTTTGATGCTGTTAAACGTGGTGACTACTTCTTAGTTGATATTGGGTTCAGGGTTTGATCAGTTTTACCATCTTATAACTACACAACCATTCAAAAGTTTGAAGTCAGTAAGTTGTTTTTTGTTGTTATTGTTTTGAAAGAAATGAATACTTTTATTCGGCAAGGACACTTTAAATTCGTGATTCAGTTTTGAATTAGTGCTTGTGTTCACCATTATGAATTATAGAGTGATAATAGTGTTCTTTTTTATTTTCAGGAGATTTCAAACTATCATTAAAGTAATATAATGTTTGAGGAAAGATCTGTTTACAGGAAACTCGCCTGTTGTGTTGGCTAAACACAGTGACAGAAATCATCTGTCTGCTGAGATTAAGGTCGCCCCATTTAACAGTTTTTTTTACTTCTGTTTTAGTTTCATTCTGAAGTGTATATAGATGTTTATTGCTAACTTTAACTTCTAACCAGGGGCGTAGCCATCTTTTCAGAAGTGAGGGGCTTTTAATTCAGTAAGATATCAAATACACTGCTGAACAATAACCACTAATATCTATAATGTTTTCCCTATATGTTATGCCAATTTTATGATTGGTTTATGTAGGCTACTACAAACACTTGTGCATTAAGTCCCCATCGATTTTATGCTTTGTAAAAAAAAAAATATCACTGAATAAGGCAGAAAATATAAAGTACCTATCAAAAGTTTGGAAACATTACAATTGTTAAATGTTTTTGAAAGAAGTCTTCTGCTCACCAAGGTTGCATTTATTTAATAAAAAATGCAGAAAAAAAGTAATACAGTGAAATATTATCCCAATGTAAAGCAGCTGTGTGAATATATAGTAAAAAATAAAAAAATCTTTGTGATTTATTCCTGTGATCTTCAGTGTCACATGATCTTTCAGAAATCATTCAAATATGTTCAATTGATGCTCAAGAAACATTTATGATTATTATCAATGTTGAAAAAGTTGTGCTGCTTCATCAGAGACTCTAGCCACCCGAGCCATGGGCTGCTCTCACTGCTGCCATCAGGCAGACGGTACCGCAGCATCAGAACACGCACCAGCCGACTCCAGAACAGCTTCTTCCCACAAACAATTAGACTCCTCAACTCTTGATCCATCAGGATCATAACACACACTGGACAGAATATCACTCATCACAACCCACTGTAGATACACTCACATTATATACACATTTATTTATCATATAGCATCTATTGTACATTGGATCTCTATTGTGATTAATATTGTTTACTGTACATTATATATTATTATTATTATTATTATAGCGTAATGTATATTGTTTAATGTATGTTTAGTGTACATTGTTTAAAGTATATGTATATTGTAAGTATGTGTATATTGTTTAAAGCTGTGAGAACTACACTCACATTGTGTAAATTATTTATTGTTTATTGTAGAGTTTACTGTGCTGTGAGTAATTGTGTGCGCATCAGATGTGTAATCTGATGTTGCTTTAAATGTTGTACATGTCATGTCATGACTACGATGTTGCTCGGAACTGCACCTAAGAATTTCACCTGCTGTTGCACTTGTGTATATGGTTGTGTGACAATAAAGTGATTTGATTGATTTGATTTGATTGATTTGATTTTTGTGGAAATCATGAAACTATTCAAAGATTTAAAAAAAAGAGAGGAATTAATACGTTTATTCATCAAACATGCATTAAATTGATCAAGTGGCATTTATAATATAACAAAAGATTTATACATGCTTTATTCAATGCAAATAAAGGCTGTTCATTTAACTTTCTATTCATTAAAGAATCCTGAAAAATAAAATGCATCATGGTTTCCACAGCTGTTTTCAACAATGATTATAATCATAAATGTTTCCTTTTCATCAAATGATCATATTAGAATGATTTCAGAAGGATCATGTGATACTGAAGACTGGAGTAATGATGCTGAAAATTCAACTTCGAGGAATAAATTACACTTTACTATATCATATTCATCTGTGAATATATATGTGAATATATTTCGCAATATATTTATTTATTACTGGCAGTATATTTAGGTAGGGTAGATTCTGGGTCTTAGCGCTAGTTCATGATCATTTTGTAAACTTTATATTCTAATCGCTGAACACACCAGACAGACGTTTGGCAGAATTCTAATGTAGTACTTGCGTTATTCAGCCTGAGGGTGGCGCTCTAATGATGATTGGCAGACTTTTGTTCATACATCAAATGCATCGTAGAACTGCTTTAATGTAGTGTTTATTGCCTCCAAATGTTGTTTTAGAATATTGCAAGTTGCTTGTAGGAAGTCCAGTGAGGAAAACAAAGTCAAGCCTATTCTCAGAACAGAACTAGGCCTACTGTATATAAAGGCTATTCACATGAGCATGTTTAAATTAAAAGATTTATTCTTTAATTAATTTAATTTGATACGGTGCTCCACATAGGAAGAACAGACATGCCAACTAGTTACTTGACCTGGTGTCTTGGTCTGGAGCGAGATTTACGTGAGGTAGCGTGAAAAAGTCTGAAATCTGCCTCATTTCTGTCTGAAATCTGCGCACTGCAGTTCCATTTCTCACCACAGATTTACATTGGACAACGGTGGGGGCGCTGTAGAGCTGAAGAGGGTTCTGAGACGACTGCCCGCTTAGTATCATGATACATGCCTGCCGAGGCCACGCGCAACATTTTAATATATCCTCTCACTTTACGCCTTAAAATATTCTAGAAAATATGAGGTATATTTTTGGATGAATATTAAAGAAACTTACAGACGAGGCGCAGCTGGACTGATCAAGATGATGAACTGATGAAGTCTCTCAATTTTAACGTGGTCGCCTAAAATGGTTGGTGGCTGCCCCTTTTTGTTGCACATTTTAAAGGCTTATTGATACTGCAATATACAGTAAACGAACTGTAAATTTAATATGCTTCTTATTATAATGAAAAATAATGGACAGCTGCTACAGTTCTCTCCAGTTCATCATATCCAGAGCATAATCCAATGAATGTGGTCTCAGTGGAAGTAGGAAGAGCAACGCCGCCTTGTGGTGAGTTAATTCATTCAGTGCCGTTTGAAACTGGTGATCGTTTGCCAGTTTTGAGTGAAATTTGGGAAATAAGTTTTACAAATTTGTAAGCTTTTAAGAAAAAACTTATTTTTTAAAAGCTCTTAAATAAAGCATATATCATGGTCGTGGACACATTTCCATGTTGGCATAATTCAACAACAAATAAATCCAACAGGAGGAGCTGTCAGACAATACAAATGAAAAATAAAATAATAATAATATATATTAGACTCATCTAATTATATCTATTTTTTGTATTTCTTATTATTTCTATGAATACTTATCATGAATTTAACTTCCTACATCATGTGTGTAAATACAGTATATAATATTTTCATGAAATTACAATGAAAGGTTATACACAGTAGGTTGTAATTTTTCAGTTTTTTTTGTGTTGAAATGGTTGTTTTAGATTACAAAACAAATACAACAAAACTACTTTAATGTCAAAAAGTAGTAATAAAGTAGTTTTTATTTCATATGGGTTTACATAAAGTGCAGTATAAATAGTAAGTCAAATGCCTAATTTGATCAGATAAAGGATATGTAGGCTAAAGAACAAAAAAAAAAGAGGATTATTAAGTGTGAAGTTTCAGTGCAAAGTGTACTGAGCTTTATTTAGCTTTATTTCACAAGAAGTATTTTGTTATGGCTATTACATACCTGAAATAATATATGTTAAGTTCTCCCTTAAACTGGTATTTATGAACAGTTTCCATTTTCGCTTTAAATTTTCCATTAAGACTAAACAGTTCAGTTTATCAGTTATTAAACAATACAGATGATAAAGACATTAATGACCATAAGCTGAATATTATTTTGTTACTGTTTTTCATATGTAGATTTCCTTTGTAACAATGTTTAGTTGATTTTGAGTGATATTGCTGCTTGCAACCTGTACATATCTGTTTAAAAAGAATGTGTAGGCTGTGTCATTTATCCGGTCCTCACAGAGACCTTTGAACCGGTTCATTATCTCCAGCCCAGCTCTGATGACCCTGGATACAGATAAGAAATCGTGATTTTGTTACCAGGAAACATTAGGCAGCATTAACCAGCCAATGAATGAATGGCACAGTGCTACATGTGTGTAACGGTGGCAGGTCAAGCCAAGCATACGGAAGTCTTGCCACCCCATGGCACTGTAATAAAGAAGGACACACCTATTTCTGCTCGCTGTATTGAAGAAAGCAAAAGCTTTTCCCTTGTACCTGGTTCCTGTAATTCAGAAGATAAGACCAACTTCAGCGGATTGAAAAGGTATCTAGTAAGCTTTCAAATTTCAGTTCAAATATGCATAGACTGTTCATAAAGAAATAATACATCATTCATTTTTCTAGTGTCCACTTGGATGTTTGTTTAAACATTCCACGTTTACACTGCATTGCCTAAGAAATATCCTTGTATTATCCAAAGTCTGCAATTCACTCAATGGCATTTCTGGCTTGCATCATTTAAACACTGATTTAATCTCACAATAATGACCAGCTTGCTGAACAGAACAGAAAGGAATTATTATACAGGCTTTAGTTCGTTTTGCCGACGGTAATTCTCTTGTTTATTTCACATGATTTCAGCAAAGAATTCAAGTGGAATGGTTTAAACCAGGGATTTTCATCCCAACTAAGACCAGTGAATGCTACGAATCTGTCTCGAGGGTTAGGCCTAATTCAGGTTTATGATGAATGTAGGTTAACCCATTTATTCCTAAATGTTTTCCAGCTAAACGACCACTGTTTGGTGTCCAAGGAATCAAACTACATGCCTTGAGAATGACAAAATAGGGTCAGACCGGTCATAAATTCGACCAATGATGTGTGATCATCTTATTAATACTATTAATAATAGACCCTTCAAATATTATCTGTGCCATATATGGTCGTTGTATGATATAGGTGTTTTATGGATATCACAGTATCTGGTCATGTGACTTACAGAAGACTTTTTAAATTTGTTACTGGTAGAGTTAAATGTGACCCTAGGACCACAAAACCAGTCATAAGTCGGGTATATTTGTGGCAATAGCCAGCAATACATTGTATGGGTCAAAATGATCAATTTTTCGCCAAAAATCATTTGGATATTAAGTAAAGATCATGTTCCATGAAGATATTTTGTAAATATCCTACTGTAAATATATCAAAAAAATTTTTTGCACCCTCAGATTCCAGATTTTTCAAAAAGTTGTATCTCGGCCAAATATTGCCATATATCCTAAGAAATCACATTAATGGAAATGTATTCAGCTTTCAGATGATGTATAAATCTTAAATTAAAAGAATTTACCCTTATGACTGGTTTTGTGGTCCAGGGTCACAAATGGGTTAAATTCATTAGATTTGTGGGAAACGTGGGAAAACTTCTAGAATGTAATGTGAAATGCTTTCTTGAGGATTTATTTGCAATTGTACTCTAATATAATCATGCATCAATGCAGCACAGCCTTGAGTGTCTCGTTTTTGTTATGTTATATATAGCTAAATATAATATAAAGACTGTTTAATGTTATATATATATATATATATATATATATATATATAATTCAAGCAAATTCATTAGTTCCTGCCATAACAGAACCGGAGCCATCCATTTTATTTTTTAACTTTCTTAGTTCCAAACGTGAGCTTGTAAGGCTCCTATAGGTGCAATTTTCCACAAGTTAAGCTAGTCACAGTCTAGTCATAGTATCACAACCACCGAAATGATCTCAACCTATCTAAACAGCCATATAATTCATGTAACGGTGCACACTCATCATCCTCAACCCCTATTGCGCATGCTCATGCTGCAGACGGGCGTGTGTTCCTTCACGATACAGGTGAAGCTGCACCAATGGGCTTCAAAGTCACGTACATGGTTCAATAATGTGGTCAGGTGCTTCAAGGTTAACAACACATTTATTGTTCACCTTTGGTGCCATAATAACTCATTAAGACATCATTAATAACATTTCACGAGCCTGATGAAATAGGTCAGGTTGACTGGTTTACTGTAAGGGGTGGGAGAAGCTGCACTGGTCTCGGTGAGATTCTGAATCATCACGTCTTGAAGGGGAGGGTGATCGGACGGCAGTAGCAGCATTCCCCTGCATCCTCCAGTAATCCCAGTGTCTATCCTTCTGTCTGTCCATTCTTCAATAACGCATTCATCTGGAGAGATCTCGTCTGCTTTTGTAGGGTTAAAATGGCAAGCAGCTTCGCCCGGGTTTTGTCCAGTAAAAGGAAGGTGGGCATCTTGTCACTGGTCGGCGCGGGATCTCTAACCGTCGGATTCTTCCTGAATCGGGAACAGCATGTCAATGCAGGATCGAATGTCCGGAGAATCTATCCTTCAAGGTAAATACAGCAGTACCCGTCTCTCATAACGACAATATCGTACAGAAGACAATGAAATATTGTGATGCAATGGCACACAAGCCATGTATTGTTTTGCACAAATGCATGGGTGTCAAAAATGTTCATTAATAGGAGCCAGGAATGAGCTAGATCCACGGTCGCGTGACGATAAATTATTATATTAGGCTATATTTAGACCTTTTTTTTTGTTTTTGTTTTTACCTGTATTCCATAGTGTAGATCTAAATACTGCACCTTTTAAACACAGTACTATCTATTAAACACTCCAATTGACCGTTTTCATTTTCACACCTTTCATGTGTAAGATGATGAATGCAATACAGGTTTTGTCATAAGTGGCTCCTGGCAGTAAATTTAGTAGGGTAGATTCTGGTTTATGATAAGCTTTATTCTAATCGTTGAACACATCAGACACATTTTGGGCTGAATTCGAATGCCCTTGCGTTATTCTGTCTAATGGTAATTGGCATGAGTAGCTACTAGGAGACAATTGTAACGCTTTTTGTTTTAGGATCAGTAACTCTGTGGTTGTTTGTGCTAGAAGTCTCGAATTTTGATACATTGTAGCCACATGTGTCTGCTACAAATATAATTCACTTAATCGTGTACTCACAGATTGTGAGTTAATGTCAAATACAAAGAGTTCCGTTGTTACAATCAGTTTATAACACTAGCTGGGGATAGCTGTAACACTGAGAGGTCATTTGCTGAAATAACACCCACACTATCCAATTTTTGCATAAACATTGAAGAACAAAGAAAGAACAGTTTTGAACAACATGATCAATTTAAACAGACAAAAGAACATTATATTGTATTTTTTAGAACATTAAAGGGTTACTTCAGTGATTTAGCATTAAGCTTTGTATTTAAACTGGGTCATTTATGTAGTAGAAATGTGAAATTGTTTTTGAATTTGGTGCCTTCTAGACTGACTCTATGAGGCCACTCCGCACACCATTGTTTTGATCTTCATAGTATTCAATTCAATTCAAATTTATTTGTATAGCGCTTTTCACAATACACATTGTTTCAAAGCAGCTTTACAGAAAGTGCATTTCATAGATGTACAGTAAAAATGTTAGAAAGACAATGTTAAAGAAAAATGTTCGAAAAAGTTAATCAATCGTGTATTAATTTAGGTCATAACAACGCTGGCGTTGAGTCGTCTCATCACAGGTGTTGGGGCACCCGAAGTCTCCATGAGATAATACAATCATTTCGTTCAGTTAGAGAATAAACACTACAATTAAAAACTGAACGTGTCTTTTCAATAAAGTGTGAATGAGCTGGGAAAGTCACGGCACAGACGCAGCAGAGTCAGATTTCATTCATCACGAAGAGCTGAGGTAACTTAAGGGCCAGTCTGGCACGTTTTCAGATCGCATATGGAAGCTGGAATTCATTAAAAAGTTGAAACACTCACTTTGCTCTGCATCGTTGGTTGTAACATTTTTAATAAACTGTTACAACTATTCCCACCCCTAACAGCCATAACTTAGCTAACTGTTTTAGCATGTAGGTTTGAAGTTAGCGTAAATATAACGCATCAGATTAAATAGCTAGTCATGTTAAATAACTGTACCTACAATTCAATGATTGCTAGGCAAAAATAATCTTGATGAAAATTTTTACTTTCTTATCTGGAAAATTTTTTTTTTTTGTCATAAAATCTACAAAATTGCTTACAGTAACATGCAATTTCTCCTGTGAGCTCAAAAAGAAGATGGGAGTGTATAAGTACAGTGTAAAGTGTTACATCTAACCCCATGTTACAACACTCACCAGCCAAGTCATGTCTATTCTCAGAACAAACATAAAACAAACACAACAGAACTACTGTATTTAAAGGCTACGCACATGAGCATGTTTAAAATAAAGGATTTATACTTTCATTAATTTGATATGCTACTCCACATAGGAAGAACAGAAATGTCAACTAGTTACTGACCTGATGCAGACATATCGTCTTGGTCTGGAGTGAGGTTTACGTGAGGTTGCGTGAAAAAGTCTGAAATCTGCCCCAATGGCTCTCAATTAGAGCACCTGCAGTTCCATTTCTCACCACAGATTTACATTGGAAAATTGTGGGGGCGCTGTAGAGCTGGGGAGGGCTGTTCAGACATCTGAACAAACACCGCACGATGGGTTTTAACATGTTCGGAACACACTTTTGATGCTCAAAACAAAGTTGTCCTTATTGGAAGGCAGCTTATTGTTTTTTAGACACAGCCATGGTCCTTAGTTTTCAAATTAAGGCTTTTATTTTCCCCAACAGTGCTGAATATCCAGATTTGCGGAAGCACAATAACTGTATGGCCAGTCACCTGAGTCCTGCCATATACGCAAAGCTGTGTGATAAATCCACTCCGAATGGTTACACTTTGGACGAAGCTATCCAAACTGGTGTGGACAATCCAGGCCACCCCTTTATAAAGACAGTAGGAATGGTGGCAGGAGATGAGGAGTCATATGAGGTGAGAGGATATTATATATCACACATTTGGTATATTAAGAGATCAGCATTTTGGGGGGAATAAACTACATCAAATGTTTTTGTGCAGGTCTTTGCTGATCTCTTTAACCCAGTCATCAAAGAAAGGCACAATGGTTATGACCCCTGCAACATGAAACACCCCACTGATCTGGATGCCAGTAAGGTATGTGGGAATGCTTTAGTTACACATGCAACATTAAACAGTAGTAGCGTGATTCTTGAACCATGGGCATGAACATATTAGAGTATAAAATATTGACAGTATAATTTATTTTTGATACTTTTAAAATGATTTTTTAAATATAGCTTTTATAGAATACTTTTATTTATTTATATTTATAGATTTATAAACCCAGATGTTTAATCTTAAAATAATCAAATGTTTTATATATATACACTCACCTAAAGGATTATTAGGAACACCTGTTCAATTTCTCATTAATGCAATTATCTAATCAACCAATCACATGGCAGTTGCTTCAATGCATTTAGGGGTGTGGTCCTGGTCAAGACAATCTCCTGAACTCCAAACTGAATGTCAGAATGGGAAAGAAAGGTGATTTAAGCAATTTTGAGCGTGGCATGGTTGTTGGTGCCAGACGGGCCGGTCTGAGTATTTCACAATCTGCTCAGTTACTGGGATTTTCACGCACAACCATTTCTAGGGTTTACAAAGAATGGTGTGAAAAGGGAAAAACATCCAGTATGCGGCAGTCCTGTGGGCGAAAATGCCTTGTTGATGCTAGAGGTCAGAGGAGAATGGGCCGACTGATTCAAGCTGATAGAAGAGCAACTTTGACTGAAATAACCACTCGTTACAACCGAGGTATGCAGCAAAGCATTTGTGAAGCCACAACACGCACAACCTTGAGGCGGATGGGCTACAACAGCAGAAGACCCCACCGGGTACCACTCATCTCCACTACAAATAGGAAAAAGAGGCTACAATTTGCACGAGCTTACCAAAATTGGACAGTTGAAGAATTGAAAAATGTTGCCTGATTTTTGTTGAGACATTCAGATGGTAGAGTCAGAATTTGGCGTAAACAGAATGAGAACATGGATCCATCATGCCTTGTTACCACTGTGCAGGCTGGTGGTGGTGGTGTAATGATGTGGGGGATGTTTTCTTGGCACACTTTAGGCCCCTTAGTGCCAATTGGGCATCGTTTAAATGCCACGGCCTACCTGAACATTGTTTCTGACCATGTCCATCCCTTTATGACCACCATGTACCCATCCTCTGATGGCTACTTCCAGCAGGATAATGCGCCATGTCACAAAGCTCGAATCAGTTCAAATTGGTTTCTTGAACATGACAATGAGATCACTGTACTAAAATGGCCCCCACAGTCACCAGATCTCAACCCAATAGAGCATCTTTGGGATGTGGTGGATTGGGAGCTTCATGCCCTGGATGTGCATCCCACAAATCTCCATCAACTGCAAGATGCTATCCTATCAATATGTGCCAATATTTCTAAAGAATGCTTTCAGCACCTTGTTGAATCAATGCCACGTAGAATTAAGGCAGTTCTGAAGGCGAAAGGGGGTCAAACACAGTATTAGTATGGTGTTCCTAATAATCATTTAGGTGTATATATATATATATATATATATATATATATATATATATATATATATATATATATATATATATATATAATTATTTTGAAACAGCTTTATGAAGTGTATTTCAAGATATGCTTAAGATCAATTTTAAACTATTTGCAATATATTTTAGTATATTAAATTGGAACCACTTCAAGTACAAGTACATTTAGTGCAATTTAAGTGTATTTATTTACAACTCGTTTAAAATACACTTTCATACACTACTTGATTTTTCACACTACTTGAACTACAGTTAGAATATATTTATATATTTGAAGCGTCAACATTGAAGCAACATTTCAATGGCATTTCAGCTCATTAGAAATGTATTAGCATTACACTACTAGATTGTTATATATAAATATATATATATGAAATGTATATAAAAATATTTTTTTATATTGTTGCCCATGATACATGTATTCACTAGTAATTAAATTAGTAGTTACAGTAATTATTAGTAATAACTGTAAATGATATGTAATTACAAGCAACACTAAACTAAACACTAAGTACATGTTATTAATTAATATTACTTATTTGTGTTATTACATTGTATCAAGCGCACAAAAAAATAGTGTCGCCAAAAGTATGGCCAATGTTTTATATATAAAATATCATATATATTGATATAGAAATATCATCATGGAATAGAAATATATATATATATATATATATATATATATATATATATATATATATATATATATATATATATATATATATATATATATATTGTGTATATATAGTGTCACTCGCCAATATATATTATATATTTTTTTTCATGATGATAATATATATATATATATATATATATATATATATATATATATATATATATATATATATATATATATATATATATAAATATATGAAATATATGAATATAAATTTCAGTATATCAAAAAAATGGGAATATATTAATTGTATGCATAAAATGCTAGCTATGAAATTAGCCTTGGCAAGACAAAGAAGTCGTACATTTTATTAAAAAAAATTTAAAGACAGCATGAAATGAAAATGTACCCAATCTATTTCCATTTATACCACCACCATTTCAAACACAAAATTACAGCATGAGGTCATAAAAAAAGAACTTTAAGTGCACAAGCCTTAAAGTTTCAAGTTACTTCTATTATGTGTGTCCTACTTTCGTCCCATCAGATACGGGGAGGCAACTTTGATGAGAAGTACGTGCTGTCGTCTCGAGTCAGGACAGGTAGGAGTATCCGAGGCCTGAGTCTGCCGCCGGCCTGCACCCGTGCTGAGCGCAGAGAGGTGGAGAGGGTTGTGATTGATGCCTTGGCGGGCCTAAAAGGAGATTTGGCAGGAAAATACTACAGCCTCACTCAAATGACTGACCAAGAGCAGCAGCAGCTTATCGATGTGGGTATATTCACAAACATGATATGCCATTCGATGCTGTGGGCTCAACACAAAAAATATTCATGCTGACCTTTTGTTTTGCTGTATAGGATCACTTCCTATTTGATAAGCCTGTGTCGCCCCTGCTGACATGTGCTGGCATGGCTCGCGACTGGCCCGACGCAAGAGGCATTTGGTGAGTGTAACTTTGCAAGAAGGCCAAAATGGGTGCTGGAGGAGTTTGATGGCAAACAATGCCTTCTGACAAAACTGCATTACACCCAGAAATAGCCTGAAGCAACCTCTACGGGCTATTGCTGTGGTCTGATATCGATCCCGGAGTGTAGCCATGGCTCACTTACATTTCCTGCATTATTCATCTTCTTTTTTCTCTCTTCTTCCTCCTGCCTGCAAGCGAAAGTGTGCCAACGTTGCCAGGCTTAATTTGGAAATTACCTTAGGTTTAATACCCTGATGGTTTTTGAGCTAACAAAGCACTTCTGACAGCATTACAATGAAGTGAAAATGAAATAAGGTCATGCGTAACTAGGTTTGGGAACCGAGAACAGATGCTTATTTTTAAGTCTGCATGAAATGGAAGTTGTGATAGAATTTTTTTCCCTATTGTGATGTATATATCAAAGTGAAACTTCTCGAACTAGGAAAAAATGTAAGGTGGGACAGATTTTGTCTATTGGGAATTGATTGGATGGTTGTGGTTTGCTATTGGTCGATCTCATGTGAGTGACAGGTTGACAGGTGACACATCATCAGAAAAGAGAAGAGATTATGCTGCAAGAGGGTGGGGAAGTTATTTTGATTAAAGATTGTGTGGGAACATGAATTTTAAACAAAATAATTATGTGCACGGATAAATTGTTTATAAAAAAATACTGAAATATTCCATTAAAATAAATTGTCAACTTTGATTTCATGGTGACTTCAAAAATTAGAGAACTGAATGATGCCTGCATTCTTTTGCCTATGTACGCAATACGCAACAAACACCACCTGTGTAGTCTGAACTAATGACTGGTTGGATGTTTTTGTAAATGAAAGAAAGAAAAAAAAACAGTACAATCAGTTTTCAGTATGACTCCCAAATAAATAACTCTAAATAGTTGGTCCTTTTTAATTGAAATAAAAAATATATAGCACAGTAAATGTAGTCCGTTTCTCAAACAAATGACTCTAATGAGGTGTTATTGAATCAGATGCATACAGTGCAGCAAATGTTGTCAAATTTCCAAACAAATGACTAATGAGCTGGTTCTTTTACTGAATCAAAAAAAATACGTGGTCCAAAAAAAAATATACCCAACGTGGTCCGAATCCGATCAAATGCCTTGATCCTTTTTACTGAATCAAAAACATACCGCTAAACCTAAAGCAGTGTAGTTACTGCTTTTTCATATGACAATGTGTAGTTAAAGATAGAGATTTTGCATTTTATAAGTAGTGTTTTATAAATAATAATAATAAATTAAATGTTTCCATTTCCTTTTTTCAATATTATTGTTTAATATACTGTAAACCCGAATAGTTGGCAAAACTAAAAACTTTTGAGGTAATCAGTTATATCTAGGGATGGGCGTATCGATTTGAAATATCGATATATCGAATGAAAAGTATCGATACTCAAATAAAAATATTGATACTACAGTGTTTTTTTCCCCCGGTAATTTTGTTAATTTAATTAAAGAGATTATTGTATGCATACAATACGAATAACCTATGTTACTGAACAGTTGTGTAGTATAGGACTATTTTCCTGCTCATCTGAACCATGATCTGAACGCATGCAAATACTGCAAGACAGAACCAATCAATCACAGAGAGAGCGTTCGCTCACTGATGACACTGTATTCAAACAGAGCAGCTCTGAACAATACTCATCAGAAGACAAAAAACATATGTTTGAGTTATTTCCCAATAAAGAAATAGAAATTGTAGCCTACATAGTGCAATTGTTGATATCAAAAGTTGATATTGATAATGTTCTATTCTGTAACCAATGTTAATATAAATCATGTCAGAATAAAAAGGTTGCATTTTATGGGTGCAACATCCTGTCACTGGCAGTCCCTTATGAAAATTAAAATATTTTTTTTACTACAGTGACCATAGTTCCACTAGTATTTGTATATTTCCATGGTTACCACTAAAAGTAAATGTATTTTAACCGTGCAAACAAAAATATGATCTAATAAGTTGCAATTAATTGAATGTTAAAATACCTTTCAAATATGATGTTAAGTGGGTATCTTTACCCATTTCACTCTTAGTAATTTTAATAATTTAATACATTTAATAATTAAAAAGTTCAATTTATAAGTATTGTATCGATATTGGTGATACTGGCCTTGAAAGTATCGGTATCGGTATCGTATCAAAAACAAAATAAGTGGTATCGCCCATCTGTAGTTATATCAAATTTTTAAGTAAGCAGAACTGCAGATTTCTGTTTTGTACTCGTACATTTTAATTGCTCTTAACTTGAAATGTTTTAGTAAGTTCATTCATACATTTAACTCCATTTCAATATTTTTAGAAGTGGCAATTTAGCTACCTATAACTAGCTAATTCAGCAAATTAAAATTAGTAACACAATGTTTTGATAAGATTAGCATAGCATAGCAAATATAGAACATTTAACAAATCTTTTCTCAAACCAAGCTCATGCTCCACTCATCACCATGATGGAAAAACACAAAACAGAAACTATTCTAAGCTAAAATAGCAAAGCAAATATTTAAACATTACTAAATCTCCCACTCAACATTCATTGAGCAAAAAAAAAAAAAAAAAAACATATAACACTTAGTTTGAGCATTTATTCTCCCTTTCAAGTGCCATGGCAAAGCATGCTGGGAAATGGAAATCCCAGCCCAGTTTCGGTTAAATTTAAGTTAGTCTAAATTAAAAGAAACAACAAGTTCATAAAACAATGAAACAATTCAGATTACTTCAAATGTATCAGTTTCGTATCAGAAAAGGAAAAAATACTCATAAAAGTTCATTTGATTGAACTAATTTGTTTAATTTGAGTTTGGCCTACTCAAACCAATTAATTATTTTGAGCGTTAGGGTTTACAGTGTATAGTATTGCCGCCTCTAAAAAAAGAAGAATGAAAAGTCATTAAAAGTCTGTAAGCACATCTTTTGCTAGAATTGTATTTATGCAATACAATTTAAGAATCATTAATGTAATCGTTGAGGAACCAGAATCGTTAAACCTGCTTCATTGTCCTTTCAGGTAGTATAAGGATTGAATATTCAAATCTGCCATTTTCAAATCAAGTGTCACCCACTATTGGAGACTGGAGATCTCTTCAAAGTTTCATTCAGGCCAAAAATGTTCTAAAAGCATATACAGTACAGCCCACAGACATTGGGACGTCAATAGTTATGCAATTACTATAGAATAAACATGCCTTTCAATTCCAGGCACAACAACGAGAAAACCTTCCTGGTGTGGGTCAACGAGGAAGACCACACTCGTGTGATCTCCATGGAGAAGGGGGGCAACATGAAGAGGGTCTTTGAGCGTTTCTGCAATGGTCTCCTAGAGGTGAGGTCATGCATGTGTGTGACTCTCAGTCACTGTTAAATCCACACAAGCCTCCATTATTTATCCAGCAGACATGCTGCAGCTGTGTTTATTGCAGCTGAGCAATGCCCTTTTGTGGACATACAGTGGTAAACAAGTCATCCTGCCAGGCATGCATCTGTGTGTAGCTTGTTCTAAAAGGAAACCATAAATATACACTGTATGTTTTGTTTTCGACCATCTTTTCTATTGTTTTAGATCAACAGATTACTCTTGTATTATCCTTGTCCCTTAGGTTGAGAGACTAATTCAGGAGAAGGGTTGGGAATTCATGTGGAACGAGCATCTGGGCTACATTCTCACCTGTCCGTCAAACCTGGGCACAGGGCTACGAGCCGGCGTCCATGTTACTCTTCCTCGCCTCAGCAAGGTCCTTGATTTGGAAATATATTACCTTTCTTTCCTATTTAGCCCATGCCATGTTAATCATTTTGCATGGTAATATTAATGCATTTAATGTATTTATTTATGCATGTTATGTATTTTAATGCAGTATTTTTAGGTGTTAGGGTGACCCTCATTTATGTTATGTCATGTCTGTTGTGTATTAAAATTAATAGTTGATCCACTTTATAACAATCCATTAAAACCAGTGGAATATCATGCATGTTTATGATGTCTTTTCTATTGCAGGACACTCGTTTCCCCAAAATCCTGGATAACCTGCGGCTCCAGAAAAGGGGGACTGGAGGAGTGGACACCGCGGCTGTTGGAAGCACTTTTGATATTTCCAATCTGGACAGGCTGGGTCAATCAGAGGTCAGTGGTGTCAAAGTGCAAAGCGCCAAAAAGAATAATAAATACGTTTTAAGTTTTGATAAAAAAATTCAGATATCATAATTCTATACTGTTTTGTCTAAATTCAAAATAACCTTAAAAATCTATTTATATAGAATTTATTTATTTATTTAAATGCTGCAAAGTGAATTTTTAGTCATCACAAAATTATATTGTACAGTATGAAAAACATGGATATTGATTATGAGATTTTTTTTAAAGATTACATTTAACAATGTTATTAAATTATTAGTGTTTTAAAGATTAAGATAATGGCAAAAGTAATCAAATTTAGGAAATGAGCATGAACATTCCAATATCAACAATACAGATTAAAAAAAAAAGGGGGGGGGGGGGTTAATCTCTAATATGAAAAGAAAACAGTTATAGTATCTATATATTGTGCATCCCTACTTGCAAACAGATTTGAACTCAAATTAGACTCAAATTATATGTTTTAAAGTGACTGTTATATGAAGGCATATGCCATCTAAATGTAAAATATATATATATACACACACACACACACACACATTTACTCACCACAATATATCTGTACCATATATCATCTGATTTATAGTATATATGGGCGATTCTATAATTAGGTGTCCAAAGTCATTATGTTTTCCTGCTTTTTTCAAATGGTTATATTTTTAATTATTTTAATAATTTGTTACTCATTGTCATGGATCACAAGATGTTACAGGACAATATAATATTTTCTGTAAAAAGTGTCTTATATAGTTGAAAATCAGGATTTCTTGTTGTCCAAATTAGTCAGTGTAGTTCTTCCATCATGTATTATTGTGTAATCAAAATATTTTATTTAACTTTTCTTTTAGCAATATTTCATTTATTTTAATTATAAAAGCCCTAAATGGTCATTTACCTAATTCTACAACATTAAATTGTTTAAAAATAACTTTTATCTTATAAAAATGTGCGTCGATAAATCTTGCATCAATTCTGTTACCATACCATACTTTGCCTTTAAATTGATGGAAGTATCAATGTACTATGTGTAGGTATGTGGGCTTTCTCTTGAGAAAATATTTGAATCTAAAAAGTTCTGACAACAAGAGTTGCTTTTTTTTACCGTCAAAATTGTTACCACAATATCAAAAGGAAAACAGAATTGATCACTTATCACCAAGCGTCAATCTCCCGCAGTTTCTCTTGAAGCCAATATGGAAGTGACTTAAACTGCAGTTCATCGACCAACCACTAGGGACAGGCTCCAGAAGGGAGCAGAATCTCATTGAGCCCCATGTTAAAATGCCCAACTTTACAACAGAAAAAAACATGTTTACAGCCTGGTACAAATTGTGGTTTTGGTCTATGTAGCTAATTTTGCCCTTCATGACATGATTCGTTTACATTATATAAAGCCTTAAAGTTCTGCATAATTAAGGGCGTGGCCACTTTGAGTGACAGCTGTCTGTTAGTCATCGCGTCACCTCAGCTCCGCCCATGTGCCGCCTCTTTGCCCATTTTCTGTTATCCGGGAGTGATGCGCAATGACAAGATGGTCAACCCTACTTTGCGCTTCAAAACTGCTCTTCAGAATCCTATGGGTGACCTCACGGACACTACGTCCATATTTTTTTTACAGTCCATGCTTATCACACAGTGGGTTGTCTAAAAGTCTTTTAAACATGATTTCATTAGTGCCATGTGCTCTTAGCAGTTATGCTAGCAAGTGGAGTTTTTGGCTAAAAAGTTTAAAATTGCCAATTCCGTTACCAAAATAGAGTAACAATGTTGACAGTATGTAACAGAATTGACAGTAACAGAGTTATTTTCCCGTTAGCAAGCTCTGAATTTTCTGAATTATTAAAATGTAATGTTTTCAATAATACTGGAAAAAATTTCTATTATATGTATGTATATATCAGCTAATATGGTACCAGTATTTTTGGTGAGTAAATGACGTCAGAATTTTAAATTTTTAGTGCACTATACCTTGAAAAACTGAAAAAAATACCTCACCATGATCACTTGCCTTTATCAAAATGTGCTTAGGTCCACTTGGTTCAGACTGTGATCGATGGAGTGAACTATCTCATTGAATGCGAGAAGAAACTGGAAAAAGGACAAGACATCAAAGTCCCTGCCCCCATCAGCCAGTTTAAATAGAATGGATCTTTCTTAGCTCCTCCTTTCTCCTGGCTCCTCCCTCTTGTGTGTTCCTCCCTTCTTCAATACTCATAAGCATGCCTCTGTGTTACATCAGACTGTATAAACACTACAGTATAAAACAGTAGTGAATGTAGCCTTCATCATGATTGTGTTAATGTGGCACTATTGATCTGTCACATTTGTAACTTGATTGTGTTGCAATAATACTATTATAGCCATTGTCAAGAATTGCCTCAGGAGAATTAAACAGATCAAATATACATTTAAATAAATTTGTCAAATATATTGACGATAAAAAAAAATTGCTGAAAGATATTGTAGTGTTTTATTGTGTGTTTTTATACATGAAAGCCAAAACTACCATTTAAATAATTCACGTTGTTATATTGTGCTGACAGTTGTCACAAGTGTACACTGACACCTAGTGTTGTGGATGAAGCATTGTAGAATTGCTCTATTCACAACCATGAACTGACCCACTCCATGTAAAATAAAGCAGCTAGGATGGATGGGATGGAAATGCCAAGTTGCTCCGGAATATCCATCCATTCCTCCTATCCTAGGAGACTCTTGCAGGTAAAAAAACAAAAAGTTGTAGCATCAAGCAATATCTAATGAGTCATATCACAGTTCAATTTTCCAAGTATTTATTTTAGATTGGGAGAAAATTTTATATATTTTGATTTGGTTTGTTAAATACTCACAATATTACCGTGTTATTACTGTTGTTACATCCAGAGAACTGGACTGAGATCTATGTGCAGGGTTTTAATAAAGAAACAAGTAACAAACACAAGGAACATAAAACAGGGACCATAATATTCAACAACTGACAAAGAGCAAATGAAACACAAGGGCTATAAATACACAGGGGCAAACAAGCTTAACAACAGTAACGAGGAAACAAGATACGCCTGGGGGAGACTAATCAACGTGGAAAAACTACAAAGAACTACAAAATAAAGCAGAGGAAACACTTCAACGTAAAGGTCCAAAGACAGACACAGAGCATATGTGACAACTTTATTAGGCTGTGTTTAATACAGTATATATTTAGTTTAAACCATAAACGCATGTTGTCCACTCTAGCGGACATCTGAAAATCTCTCTAAAAATATGTGTAAATTTTTTTCTTCTTTTTCAAATCTTGTTTTTCATGTCCTAAGAGCAATAAAAACACATAGGGGAAAAAATTCAGACTGATCATAATTCATGCATGGATTGGTTACAAGGCAGTATTGTGTAACTAACACTAATGTTACTGTCTACTTATGTTCTAATATACTTTGTTTACACTTTATAACACAGTATTTAGTCAATACTATTGACACTTATCAGTGCGAATGGGTTGGAAGCACAGGTTAGAAGTGTGCAAAAAGAAAACACACATCTTTCATGGTCTGAGCGCCCCCTAGTGTTAGTGACTGAGAACAGAACTCAGAGCAGGTTTTCTAAAGCATTCTTCCGTTTCCATATTTCTTAGCAGTCGTGCAGGTTAAGGAAAGCCAGATCTTTGTCACAACAACAAAAAGTATTCATGGCGACTTTCTTTTTTTACATGAATTAAATTAAAATCTTCTGCCATGTGAAGGATTGTCAATTGTTCCAGGTGAGATTGTTACGAATATCCTCAAAAGAATATGAAAAAATACAGTGAATAATAATAATTACCAGTTCATGTGTAAAAAGAAAAAAAGTGCATCCATCCATTATAAAAGTACTCCACACGGCTCCAGGGGGTTAATAAAGGCCTTCTGAAGTGAATCGATGGGCTTGTGTAAGAAAAATATCCATATTTAACACGTTATAAAGTAAGATATCCACCAGACCACCTTCCATCTTCACTTTTTTGAGCTTCAAATTTTGGGCTGCCATTCACTACCATTATAATGCTTGGATTAGCCGTGGCATTTTTAAATATAACTCAGATTGTATTCGTCTGAAAGAAAAATGTCATATTAGGCTACACCTAGGATGGCTTGAGGGTGAGTAAATCATGGGGTAATTTTCATATTTGGGAGAACTATCCCTTTAAATATTTAATTGTCGTTGTACATCATATTTTTAAAAAAATGCTATTTATTTCCAGGTTTGAATTTGAAAATATGCATACACACAAACACAGTGCTGGATACTTACAAACCGCAATACAATACTGAATACAAATGACATTATACAAATTATAGTTAGTAATGTAATCTATTAACATTTTAGCTATATTCTGATTAAGTTTTTGGTTACATTTGACCTAATTCATATATCACATTAATTTGAATAGAATAATCTTGTAGCATATTGATATTGTAGGGGAATTACAGTTAAGCCACATAAAGACTCAGCCCAGGAGTCAACGAGTTAACTGAAGACAAATATCTCCATACTTCCATAGAAACTAGTATTTCAACTCAAATACAATTTTGACAGTACATTTTAAGAACAAACAAAGGCAACTCTTTTTCCTTATAGCATGCAAAGGATGACTTCCCCACCCGGAAGTGTGTGTTTCCCGAGCTCTGATTGGCTGATTGCAACAGCATGACGCGCCTGAAAATCCAATGGTGAGATGCCACACTTTGGTTACTTTGAAGAGCTCCGGGTTTGCACATCCGTGCCGTCCGTCTGCGCTTTCTCTTTCATTGAGTGCAGGGTGCCAGATCCAGTGGGCCTTTCTTTTGGGCACTCATTCCCTGTACCGCATCACCTCAAAAAGAAGCAAGTCATTGAGGGCTGCCAGGTTAATAACCATCCCCTTCACGTTTGCACTGAAACGCGTTTGAAATGATGCTGGCTGTGCTATTTGTCGCTGCTTTTGCAGCGGCCGCGCGCGCGAGTGATGTGCTCGAGTTCACAGATGACGATTTTGACAGCAAAATCGGAGACCACGACCTCATTCTGGTGGAGTTTTTCGCACCCTGGTGAGTGTGAGACGATTCTGGCTTTTTAATTCTGTTTTCTACATGCGCTTTAAAAATGTAGTGCACTAGACCTCACGGAAATACGCAAATACACACTCTTATTTGCTTATAAATGACTACGAATATATTTATTATGCTTTTTATCTGAATACCAAACCTACCCAGTAGAAATGTTTGGGAACTGCATGCATACACGGGACTTATAACACTGCACGGCTGCGCTAAAGCGAAAGTAACCATAGCGCTGCTTTTCTAGTTACATTATAATCTGCAATGTCGTGAGATGACTATAAGCAATCTGGGAATGTATTTGGAGTGATAATGACTTTGCTCACTGAGATCAGAACGAATCCATGCGGCTCCATAGTTGTGGATGAAACAAATCGTATCAATCACTTCCTGTTTGTAGCGTTTCCTCCGCTTGGCTAATACTATAGTGGTTTACTTTGCTGTCAGCCCCTCGCGTTTTGCACAAAATCTCAGTTTGAATTCCATGTGGCGAAAGAAAGTAATTCAGGTTGGGACAACATGAGATTGAGTAACTGATGACTTCTCATTTATAGGTCCACTGTCCCTTTAAGAACTTGTATTCTGCATAAGACGCGAACGTTGTATGGTTGTTTGTTCTCCGTGTGAAATAGTAGGATTTTTAGACTAATTTGCAGATTTACATAATTCATTTATGCATGCCAGATTTAATGTTTGTGGCATTTTGCTGCTTTAGGCGGTTTGTTAGATAGAAATCTTAGATGTGGGCGGGAAACAAGGATGTTTGTAGGCTCTGTCGCCCTCCGTTGTAACGTTTTGATTGGTCAATGAAGTTTCGCTGGCCGTGTGTGATTGGATAACGCTCGATTACGTAGTTCAGCGTTACTAACTAACCTGGGACAGAACTTATCAATGAGTTACCTTGACTAGATTGAACGATTTGATAGGGAGTCTAGAAAAACTCAGGGATAGTTCAACTAAAAATGAATATTGGAATTTACTCATATTTCCCCCCTCTTTTTTGGGTTTGTTTTTGATGTTGTGAAAAGGACATTTTTGTCAGAATAATAGCCTCAGTCACCATTAACATTCATTGCATTTCCCCCCTCTTATCATTCTGTCTTAGTAGCCTAATTTTACAAAATAATAAACCTCATGTGTCATGTTCACTTTTAGGTGTGGCCATTGCAAACGTCTTGCCCCTGAGTATGAGGCAGCCGCCACTCGACTAAAAGGCATCGCTCCACTTGCTAAGGTATTGTTATTCAACCCTGCAAATTTACTGGAATACATTTACACAATCTCTCTATAGACTTTCATATTTTTCAGGTTGCCATATTTCATTGAAGACCTATTTGAAATGTTTTGGCCTTCCCTTGTGTAAAAGTGTGCTCTTGTAGTGTACTTCAAATATTAAAAGTATATATGTGACCATGGACACACAACCAGTAAAAAGGGTCAGAGATTTATACATAAAAGATTTATACATCACCTGAAAGCTGAAAAAAAGTCTTTCCGTTGATGTATGGTTTGTTAGGATAGGACAATATTTGTCCGAGATGCAACTATTTGAAAATCTGGAATCTGAGGGTGAAATCGAAATATTGAGAAAATTGCCTTTTAAAGTAGTCTAATTTATGTCCTTAACAATACATATTACTAATAATAAATTTGATATATTAATGGTATTAATATTAATCTCCGATATGATCTAGGTGGACTGTACCTCCAGTTCCAATGTGTGCAGCAAATATGGCGTGAGCGGGTACCCAACCCTGAAGATTTTCCGAGATGGAGAGGATTCTGGTGGCTATGATGGTCCCAGGACAGCAGGTATATTTTCATATCTCGTCATACCTACTGTTCACCTACTGTTGCACTTGTGTATATGGTTGTGTGACAATAAAGTGATTTGATTTGATACCTGGTGATGCTGTAAGTAGTTTCTTTATCAGATTGTTAATGTCTTTGTTTCTTCATTACTCCAACAGATGGAATTGTTAGCCACCTGAAGAAACAGGCCGGCCCAGCCTCAGTGGAGCTCAAGAGTCAGGCTGAGTTTGAGAAGTTCATCGGGGACCGTGATGCCAGTGTTGTGGGTAAGTGGTGGTGTTGTATAGTAACGTTTAGTGCCTCACATTAGCCCTGATTATACTGTATTGCATCGTCTAATGGTTGTCCGTGTCTCCAGGCTTCTTCGCTGATGGAGGAAGTGCTGCTCAGGGAGAGTTCCTGAAGGCGGCCAGTGCTTTGAGAGAGTCCTACCGTTTCGCCCACACTAACGTTGAGGACTTATTGAAGAAACATGATGATGATGGAGAGTATGTGGCATTTTCCTGTTCATAGTGCTTTTGGTTTGTTTTGCAGAAAAACCTTGTTTCTAATTTAAAAAAAAAACGTTATATATGCATTTTGCAGGGGAATTCTTTTGTTTCGGCCACCTCATCTCAGCAACAAATTTGAAGACGGCAGTGTGAAGTTCACTGAGGAGAAGTTCACAAGTGCAAAGATCAAGAAGTTCATTCAGGACAACATGTATGTTTCAGCTTGAAAATGAGGAAAATAGGGCACAGAGTTGCTCAAATCTGCATTCCTTTCTGATGTATTTGATGGTCAAATATTTAATGTCAGCCCTTTTCTCATCATATGCTAGTTTTGGCATCTGTCCCCACATGACTGATGACAACAAAGACCAGCTGAAAGGCAAGGACTTGTTGGTGGCCTATTATGATGTGGACTATGAGAAGAACCCCAAGGGTTCCAACTACTGGAGGAACAGGTAGAACTTGAACTCTATTTTGTCAATGGTTTCTCAGGGACATTTGAAATGGTTTTTATATAGAAATGGCATTTTGACAAAAATCTGAAATAGGTTTAAGTAGTACACATAATTTTTAGACACAATCAAAAAAAGTAAAAAAAATAAATAGAATGGTATCTCAATGATACTAAAATTACACTAATATATCATGGTCTGTCTGAATACTCGTTTCTGATTGGCTGGAAGGTGTACCATAAAACTGTTTATTGCACAGGTAGTTCCAGAACTACGAATCGCTCCTTCGATAATTAATTCAAATAAATGTAAATCTGTGTCTGATTCAAAGTGGGTCAATCGAACCCTTCCAGTCACATACTACGCTGTAAACAACAGCCTTAAGTTGTCAATGTTGGCAAATGACCATGGTATAAGTGGGATAATCCATAGCTAGTCCTGCATTTAAACGATTTTAATGCTCCACTTCGCGTCAGGCGGTTCTTTTGTATTAAAATCATTTAATGCACTGCTAGCTGTGGTTTATCCCTAAATATCGTCTGTATACTGATGAGGGAAGTATACTTTTTCAAGTTGGCTTGAAAAAGCTAGACCAAAAAGTTTGAAAGTTCCTTTTAAAGATTTAAGTTTGACGGTTGGAAGTTTTAAAGCAGTTTTAAAATTAAAGTTTGACAGTTTTGAAGTCAATACAGATAGATCAGGTAACATGGATGGATGGATAGATGGATTACTAGAGTACTCAGTACTAGATTTATGATTTCATTTAGTACTAGATTTCATACGCTCTAGTATGATTTAACACGATTCTAGCATGATTTACCATAGTTTACCATTATATTAGCATGATTTACCACGATTCTAGCATGATTTACCATAGTTTACCATTATATTAGCATGATTTACCATAGTTTACCATTATATTAGCATGATTTACCATAGTTTACTATTATATTAGCATGATTTACCATGATTCTAGCATGATTTACCATAGTTTACCATTATATTAGCATGATTTACCATGATTCTAGCGTGATTTACCATAGTTTACTATTATATTAGCATGATTTACCATGATTCTAGCGTGATTTACCATAGTTTACCATTATATTACCATGATTTACCATAGTTTACTATTATATTAGCATGATTTACCACGATTCTAGCATGATTTACCATAGTTTACCATTATATTAGCATGATTTACCATGATTCTAGAGTGATTTACCATAGTTTACCATGATTCTAGCATTATTTACCATGATTCTAGCATGATTTACCATAGTTTACCATTACATTACCATGATTTACCATAGTTTACCATGATTCTAGTATGATTTACCATGATTCTAGCATGATTTACCATGATTCTAGCATGATTTACCATAGTTTACCATGATTCTAGCATGATTTACCATAGTTTACTATGATTCTAGCATGATTTACCATAGTTTACCATTATATTAGCATGATTTACCATAGTTTACCATGATTCGATCATGATTCTAGCATGATTTACCATGATTTACCATAGTTTACTATGATTCTAGCATGATTTACCATAGTTTACCATTATATTACCATGATTTACCATAGTTTACCATGATTCTATAATGATTCTAGTATGATTTACCATGATTCTAGCATGATTTACCATGATTTACCATAGTTTACTATGATTCTAGCATGATTTACCATAGTTTACCATTATATTACCATGATTTACCATAGTTTACCATGATTCTATAATGATTCTAGTATGATTTACCATGATTCTAGCATGATTTACCATAGTTTACCATTATATTACCATGATTTACCTTAGTTTACCATGATTCTAGCATGATTTACCATGATTCTAGCATGATTTACCATAGTTTACCATTACATTACCATGATTTACCATAGTTTACCATGATTCTAGCCTGATTTACCATGATTCTAGCATGATTTACCATAGTTTACTATGATTCTAGCATGATTTACCATAGTTTACCACTATATTAGCATGATTTACCGTAGTTTACCATGATTTACCATGATTTACCATAGTTTGCCATGATATTAGCATGATTTACCATAGTTTACCATGTTAGATAAATAGATTAGAAATATATTAGATAGAATGGAAGTTTGCGTCTCAGTGGTTTAGATATAGTTCATAGAATGGCAGCTTCTTTGAGTCTAATGTGTTTAGATTTTGAATTTTGTCAGTTGGAGTCTGAACAGTCTTGGCTCATCTGAACATTCCCTCAATGAAAGTCAATGGGATTTTTTTCGAGTTTTGGTCGTCATTTTGATGAAAACCGTGAGTCTGATCAGTTAGAAAAATATATAGCACAAGTTAGAACAGTCTGAAGGTCTGAGCCGAGTTTGGATTATGTGGAGTTAAAGCTCCACGCTTCACGTCGTGACCACATCACCACCTCGGGTGTGCATTATTTTTCTAATAATTCAACGGCCCGTCATCAATTTTTCCTTCCTTAATGCACGGCTAGCTGTGGATTATCCATAAATATCGTCTGTATACTGATGAGGGTTTTTGTAAAATGTGAGGTTTTTTTTATTTGAATGAAGGGGAAGTGTTGACTGACCGCGGTCATGCTCTGATAATCCTCATCTCTCTGTCCAGAGTAATGAAGGTGGCCAAGAGCTTCCTGGATCAGGGGAAGACGCTCAGCTTCGCTGTGGCCAGTAAGAACAGCTTCAGTCATGACGTGTCTGAGTTGGGTCTGGACGGCAGCAGTGGAGAGCTGCCTCTCGTCGGCATCCGTACTGCCAAGGGTGACAAATACGTCATGAAGGATGAGTTCTCGTACGTTGTTTTTTTTTTTGTAGTTTGTTTTTGCAAAAAAGAGTCTTGAGCAGATAAAAAAAAAAATCTTTCTTTTGTGTCTGCAGTCGTGATGGACAGGCCTTGGAGAAGTTCCTGCAAGATTATTTTGATGGGAAACTGAAGCGTTACCTCAAATCTGAGCCTATTCCTGAGAACAACGATGGCCCCGTGAAGGTGCGTCAGAGGATTGGGTTTTAGCATTGATTAATAATGTGTTGTTTTATAATAACTACTTTACATAACCTGCAACTCCATCCATATTATTGCAGGTTCTTGTGGCTGAGAACTTTGACTCAATTGTAAATGATGACAGCAAAGACGTTCTCATCGAGTTTTACGCCCCCTGGTGTGGACACTGCAAGAGCCTGGAGCCTAAATACAAAGAACTGGGAGAGAAGGTGAGTTCTTAGACATCAATTTATATATTGAGTGCTATGAAATATTGAAGTGAACAGCACCGTTTCATAAATGATCTTTTTCACAGCTTTCCAACAATCCAAGCATTGTCATCGCAAAGATGGATGCCACCGCTAACGACGTCCCCTCTCCATATGAAGTTAGAGGGTATGTCATCGATCAATTTTCTTTGCTGCAAGTTTTTGGTCTCATTTGTAGTTTGTTTTGATTTGCTCATCTGACTATTTGCTTGCAGATTCCCCACCATCTATTTCTCCCCTGCTGGTCAGAAGCAAAATCCAAAGAAATATGAGGTTGGTTTATTTGACTTTGGTCAATGCACACTTACAAACATCCATCGACAAATGAATCTAATCTGCGTTGTTTGACTTTCAGGGAGGTCGTGAAGTCAGCGACTTCATTTCCTACCTGAAGAAAGAGGCCTCAAACACCGTGGTGGTTCAAGAGGATGACAAGAAGACAAAGAAGAAGAAGGTCGAGTTATAAACAATCACAGCCCAACAACCAAGGAGGGAATTCTTGCAGGAGACATAAATTATATTCCAATCTTTAGTGAAGCGAGTGCTCTGACCCATGTCACATTGTTGGCCCTCTCTTGGGCCTGCTGCTCTGGGAACACTGTGGAAGCTTGTGACAGGACGGCCAGACTGTGTGTGATTTTTAGATAAGTGGAAGAGGTACAGATCTGTCAATTTGAGATTGTTTTCCCTACACTGTACCTTGGAGAGATGCACTTTTGAGACCAATTCTACATTTTTTTTTCTTATGGAATAGGGGAGGGGGATTTGGTGAATTATTTTTCCTTTTGTACCTATTTTTTTTTTTTATTTGTTTTTTTTTTTTTGGTATGTTTGGAAGGATCGTGAAATAAAAGGCCCACTAAACCTATGATCAATCTTGTTTTTTTAAATGTTTTATTTAATCGTACGTGGCAGACATATTCATAAGACAATCATGATACTTGTAGCGCTATGATGACGCAAAATTGACTAGTTTCCTTTGACTTTTGAGAGCATTTGTGGCAGCTGATCTTCTTGAAAGTGGCTAAAAAAAAAAAGCACAATCTTATTTCAAGTAACACTCCATTGTAAATCACTTAAACTTTACATTTAGGCTGGAAGTCAAATTTTATCTGACTTGTTTAACTGTCAAGAAATGTACAGATGTATTTAGGTAAAGCGTAATTAAGCAGATTTTCATTTTATTGCACTTTAATAGAAATGGAACACAAGAAGCAACAAACAGATCCACCAGCAATACACTAGATGGTGCAGATTAAGTGAGAAATTCTTCCAAGAAAGCCACCAGCTTCAAAGTCAACAATTCTTTTTTTTTTTGTTATGGTACATTGCAGTATTATAAATCTATATTTAAATTAGAAATGTTTGCCAACTTTATATCTGAGAAGGAGAGATTCTATATTATGTTGAAGCCGGGTTCTATCAGGCTCTTCATATATAAAAACATTTTGAGGGGGGTCCACTATGGCATCATTTTATGGATTGTTTCATTTTTAATTTGATTACATTATGAATTAAACAGCTCTCAATCATAATTTATATCATTAGAAAATGTTAAATAAACCATTATGCAATCATTTCACATATTTCTCCTTATATACAACCACGTGTTTTTTCCCCAAAACATTTTTATTGAACATTTTCCAACTTTAGAAGAAAGCACAACAAAAATTTAAACCATTAAGAAAAAAAAGGCATTAATAATGAGCACATTTAACAGAAAAAAAAAATTTATTAGCGTTATTTAATAAGTCATGAAACCTAGGGTTCAATTATAGAACCTTACGAGTACAATACTTTTTAGACGTCCTGAACACAAACTCACAGAAACACGCTCCTCGCTGGTGTATACATTCAAACATATTCAATATTAAATCTGTTAGACTCCGACTGGCCAATATTTCAGCAACTAGCATCAACTCCTCCAGACTGCAAATCGCAGAAAAAAACCCAAACATTTTTGGTCTCAAGTGTACAAAAGTTGTGTAGTGTATTCCAGCCTTATTGGAGCTCACAGGCCTATCAAACACATGATTAGGCATGAAAACAGGTAACACATTTGGTTTAGGCATTAACTACTTCATCATTTTGCAGTAAACCAGTAGTTTTAAACCTACTCAAGGACAAACTGCAAGGTCTATATATATATAATATATATAATCAGTACTGTCAACCGATAAAATGCAATTAATGCATCCAAAATAAAAGTTTGTGTTTACATACGTGTACTATGCATAATTATGTATATTCGAGTACACACACACACACGTATATATTTAAGAAATATTTGCATGTATAATACTTGAGCTTCTTTTAATTATGCTTCAGATATATATATATATATATATATAAATAAATATTGTATTTATACACATTATGTAAACAAACTTTTATTTTGGATGCAATTAAATAACGATTAATCATTTGGCATACACATATCTGAGAAGCATAATTATCCTTTGCTGTCAGACATCAAGCACAGAAATATCTGATTCTGACATCCCTTGTACTCAAATCATTTCACCCTGCACCTTAAACGGTTTATTAGACGTCCAGATATTTCACTAAAACAGGTTTAGGAAAAACAGCAGCATACATAGGTATAAGAACATGCCTCTTTATTAAAATAATCTGTTTAACATTTAACATTTACATCTAGTTCACATTATGACAAAAATGTTGCAAACGAGCTGCCACTGTTTAAAACACCATGCAACAAAAAAAATTCCACAGTACAATGAGCACAAATAAATAAAGCACTAACTTATACAAACAAAAGCAATTAAAGCTTCATTTAATTACACTGAAAAATGCAAAAGAAAAATGTTTCCACCTTATTTTCACAATAAATGTTCAGATCAGACCAGTTTAAACTTCGGAGTTATACTGTACATAACTGATGCCATATGTAACATTTGTATAATATACAGAGTACAAAATATACAATATTGGGTAATGCATTATTATAGACAATAAAACACAAAAAAAGTGTTTGATTTTCTAAAAGAAACCGAGTGCAAGATAAGAAACAAAAGTACTTTTTGTAATGACAGACTCATTCTAGAAGTTTCTTTCGGCTGTAAGTCCTACTAGTAGTCCTTCGCCTTTTTGGCTGGCAAAGGGGAGAGATATCCAGCTCAGCCTTTGATGCTGTTGGGAGAAAGTATAAATTATCATGCTATTATAAACATAAATGCTTAAAAAAAAATAGAACCTGATCTAATCTTTTTTTCAACCATGACAGGCCTTTTATTTTTGGCTATTTTTAATCATATTAAAGGCGGCATGAAATAAAATTTTACAATTCGTTTTTTTATATTTAATATTGTAGTGTTTACTATAACTGATTTATCTGTGCACTTCATTCATTTTAAAAAATTAATTTACCCTTATAATCTTTAATACCGTGTATAATCTTTCCGCCTCTCAGAAACCTGTCACTGATCGTAGCAATATGGTGGTTAGGTACATTTTTCTCGGTGTACACAATACCTTCTTCAGGAAGGACTTGAGGCAAAAAGAGAGAAATGAGAAATAAAAGCTTTTTTTATGTAAAAATTACTCAATATAGTCGGACGAACAGCTTGCAGTGACGGCTCGCACTTAGGAATGCAACGTGCGTACGGCGCACCCCCCTTATAAGGGAGAGCTGAGAAAAAAAGTTTTACAGAAATAAAGCCATAAAAGGCTTAAAATAAGTGAAATCTGTAGCATAAACCAGTGAAAAGTGAGGAAATATGCTCAGTAACATATGTAGAAAAGATTTAGAGAGAATACATTTAAAGGATTAGTTCACTTTTAAGTGTCAAGTAAGTGAAAAAATGAGAATTTATAAGAAATGTCCAATAATGTGTGCGATACCGCAATTAGAGGTGTGCGATACCGCTAGATTTGATTAATAAAGTAGTTAAATACAGTATTAACTACAAGTAAATACAGGGCCAGTCTCGAGATACCGATACCGATACTTTTTCATAATTAAGGTGGATGCGTCTTCAACCTAAATCTTAATGAATTTTCATGACTTTTAATTTGTTTTTGTGATTTGCATTTTGGGTTATTAATCAGTACTACAAAAGCTTTTGTTCAGAAACAATTTTTGGTTACTTCTGCTTTATTTAAATAAACAAAGTTACAAAATTATTATTCAAGTAGCATGTTAACAAAAAAAAATGTTTCTCCTCTTTAGTGCACTTCGAAATAAATATAAAAAATGTAAAATAAAATCTCCTTGATTTTTCATATGTTTGTACAAATTAGTTGTATTGCCACTGTATTTTAAAGACTTTCTACAAATGGTACAAGTCGCTGTTGTCTCATTTTCGGCCTGAAAATACAGCCATACAACGCTCCTCTTTCTCTCTGATGCCATTCTCCGTCTCTGACTGACTAGAAATGCGCGCGCGGCTGACTGCTGGTGCTGGAGCGGCGCGATAGTGGTGAGTCACGTGACGGTACAACACAGGAGAGAGGGGGAGAGCAGTGTCGAGCACGAGCAGCACTCTTGGGAGGAGGACTACAGAGAGCTTGCAATGCTCTGCTCTTTGACAGCAGCAGCATTTTGACAAACTAGTCAGGTCGCAAAACGAGAGAAACTGAAACTTAAGTATCGATATTTTCACGTTGGTATCGATCTGCCCACCTCTAGTTGAGATTCCGACCCCCCCCCCCCCCCCCCCCCCAAAAAAAACTCTCCGGTTCTACACGATTCACGTGAATGACCCAATTGACAATGAAAACGGCGATTGTCGCCGAAAAGCGACAAGTTTGCAGGTATGATTTATGCTATTATTTGACCTCTTTTCAGACGAACGTGATAATCGCTGAGCTCCGCCATTCCTTCCGGTAAATGAGGTCAAATTCCGATCGTGGTCATAGATATATCGATCGTAGATTCCTCATTCTACTGATCCGTGCAAGTGCTAATGAGGTATCTACGTATACATCTATGTATACATCTATCTAAAATCCTGAACTCTTTTCATCCAAAACCTTAATTTCTTTTCGACTGCAGAAAGAAAGACATGGACATCTTGGATGGCATGGGGGTGAGTAAATTATCAGCAAAAGTTTATTTAAAAGTGAACTAATCCTTTAAGAGATAGATCAAGTTTTTCTCCACAACTGAGTGCAAACTGGCATTCAAATCTGATTTCAAAGGACGAAATCAAGCCCCGCCCTACATTTTTTCTAATTTCAGAAGCCGTTTCACTCGGATATACGTCACAATAAGGAGAAAAAGACGATCTCAATTTCCGTTTCATGCCGACTTTAAAGCCTCAGTCTGTAAGTTTTGCCTCTTTGTCGCCATCTCTGTTTGAAACCTGCAAATGCAGTTATTTGCAGAATTATCTTTACGTGGGTTGTGCATCGGTGCAGCAGAATCTAATGTTTCGATGAGATTGTGTGGATGGGTGTGGTGTGGATACGGTACATCGGAATCACAGATTCTATGTCTTGGAAGTACGACCAAAATAAGAAATTTCCCCCGGAAAATGTCCTCTGAACAACTAAGTAACATGTCTGCCACTTTTGTTCTGATCAACTGAGAAAAAAAGGAAAATTACAATAAAAATTGCGCTACAAACAGTGATTAAATCTATCGATTGCTTGGCTCACATCACATCAAACCATGCAAATTATTATTATTGTTATACTTTGTTCTCAAATTGTTAATGTTAACAACATCAGCATTGCGTGACTTCATGTATTTACTGTGTATTAACGTTACCTGTAGATTTCAATTTCCGTACAGTCTAATCTTTTGCTTTTGACTACGGGTGAATCTCCAGATGTCACTGATGATTGTCATTTGGGCTAGGGCTGTGCGATATGGCTGAAAACTGTATCACGATATAAGTGTTTTACATCGGTCGATATCGATAATTATTGAAATCTTTTATGACCCATTTATAATAAGGACCAGGAGAAAAATATTTTACATTTAAACATTTTTATTTTAAACGTAACTGTAAAGAGCTACTACTGCATGTTTGATATTTCATGTTTGCATGATGGTGACAGGCTGAAAGGTGCTGTTATTTTCTGTTTTTACAAAGCATTTGCTGTTAATAATAGCCTATTACTGGTGTTATTTATTGCTATTACTTTTATTACCGTTGTAAATCGGGTTAAGGTAATGTTTAGAACCGTTTAGAACACTGGCTGTGGTTATATACGTTGCTCAAATTGATTTAGGATAATTTTTAACCAAAAAAAGTTAGACTGTAGCTTTAAGTAAGGCGTCTACTCTGACTCTGGCCCATAGCTCGAAATATACCTTCAGTGTCTTACCATTAAATTGTGATGCTTCATTATTTACAGTTGATTTCTTGTATAACAGAGGTGACTGAGTGAGAGCAAAGATTCCGCTGGCAGACACAGGTTTCTTTACTTTAGGGGTGTCCACTGCAAGACATTCAAACGACAATGTTTACAGACAAGTAACGGAAACACAAGGAGCTTGCTATAAATTGCACCCAAGTTTTACTGTACCTTTTATGCCCTTCCATGCAAACTGCTCAGTCTTCGTAGGGTCTCTAGCATCACACTCTTGAACCACAGTCTCTGTCCAGTCCATGCCTTCTGGTGAGCACTGATGGTGCATCACCTGGCTTGATCTCAAACCCAGTTTTCTTTGACTGATTGGGGTGCTCAGCGACTCCTTGAGTTCTTCTACCCCTTGAATACAGAAAACCCCTTCAAGTTCCGGGTCCTCCAATACTCCAGGCTTTTCCAGAAGAGGAACCCCTTTGATGACCTGCTCTTTGCTCCCACATGTCTCGATTCGAGCCCTTTTCTTACGAGGCCAACTATTGAGGTTCTCTGGGGTTGACCGTCCTCTGCTTTGAGGAGATGGAGTCAGTGGAGACGCCAAAGGGGATTGGCTACTTGCTGGGTACCGTGTGGGAGTGATTGACTGACATATGTATGTCTGTACACCCTGCCCAGGTGTACTTTTGGCAGGGGTTCCTCGACTGCAGAGTGATGGAGATATGCAGCCAGGATGTCTAGGACACTGCGCAAGAGGGCTGTCAACTTGTGGCACCTTCACATTTGACATGCTACGGTGCACAAGATGTGGGGCCATGCCTTTGGTGGCACTACTAGGTGCATCACCTGCATTGAAAGAATCGGTCCGTCTTAACTTTAGTTTAGGCAGACCTGATGCCTGCATTTCCATCTCTACTTCATAAGTAAGTGGTTGAGGAGTGGACTTCTTTCCACATACAGGAGTTCGCCTTGTTCTTGGGGTGGAAATCTTTGGTGTTCCCGAGGGATATCCAAGACGTGCTTCCGCTTCTCGTTGGCGCCGGTCTGGAGTTTGACGGAAGCCATAGCTGCGACTTGCTTTTGTTGTGGATGGGGTGGCTTGTTTGCCCTCAAATTCAAAAACCTCTGAGGATGTAGAGGGTTTTCTGGAGAAAGCAATGTTCATCTTAATGCCCCCTATGAGCTGGGTCTTCACCACTGAGGCCTCCGATATATCAATGCTTTCATCATCTGTGGTAATGCTGAATTCAGAGCAATCAAACTGCTGGGAGTCAGAAGATGATGCCTCTTCTGTTTTTCCATGGTTGGTCCCAATTTGCGCAGTTATTTTATCCTCCTGTTGATTGGATGAACTGCTTTGATGGCTAATACCTCTAGATGGTTCATGGGACGGTGATGCACTTGAATTTGCTACAGCCAAAGACAGACCTTTACGAGGTGAAGGGCTGGTACCTGCAAGGGCTCTTGACTTGTTAGAAGTTGACACAGACTTTTTAACAGGTGTCCTACCAGAGCGAGTGCACATCCTGTCAGCTGGACTGGGGCTTTTTATTGCCGTTTGTATATTTGGTTTCAATGATGAAACGCAGAAAGGAATTGGCCCGGAATCGGACTGTAGTGAGTCAACGGAGGAAAATTGACCAGATTCTTCAGTAATCTTGTATGGTAAACTCAGTGTTCTCATCATCTTTCCTGATCTCATAATAGACTGAGATGCTTCTAGATCAGGATTTCCAGAAAGTTCAAGTGTCCTAGGCATCATTCCAGGAGATGACTTGGATTTCTTTTGGGGCACCTTGTCAGGTGTTTTGAAAACAGTTCTTTCCTCTGGGCTGGTATTCTTCCCCGGTGTAATCAGCCTTGGTGAGTATCTTTTTGTAAACATCGGAGACTCTGGCACATTGTTTGGGTTTTCTGACAGGTGTTTCCGTGGAGATGGAGACCATGTCACACTCTTTTTTGGCGTTCTACCGCCTGGGCTCCTCAGCCAAGCACCATTTGGTGAAACACAATCCAAGAGGTTTTTCATTGGAGTCTTTAGTATCCCCTTCAGAGGGCTTTTCTTAGGAGTCTCTACCATTAAACTTTTTGCAACAGGTGAGCGAAAGGGGCTCCCTCGCAGAGTCCTCCCATTCTCCCCAACTGTCTGGCTTGGAGTTCTTGGGGACCGTGGGGTTCTGCACCCAACTGCAGATCCTACTGGATCAGATCTTAACTTCTGTGGAGTTTTATTTGGACTCTGAAAAACAAATAGATCTTATTAAAATAAAGGAGATGACAGGACTTGCTCTTTTGGTATTCCATGTTATTTGAATCAACTGCAAAAAAAAAGGGATATTACCTCAAAAACTGCAGGGCTAAGTGACAACCCTTTGCTGCCTTGATCTTCTGAAGAGTATGCTGTAGTGTGCCGTAGGCGACCAGGGGACTGGGTAGCACCAAAAAGAAGCCGAACTGGCGACCTAACAGAACTAACATTGAATCCACCTGAAAAATGAAGACAAGGCTACTTTGAGAATGCCACAGCATGTTCAAAAACTACACATTGAAAACATTTTATGTCCAGTAGCTTAATGACATGTGGTCTATTTTTACTGTGTCGCTAAAACACTACAGCTATTTCCTGCTCACCTTTGCCCTCAGAGTGGCAGAGTTGAGAAGAGGAGATGGCACGGTCCAGGTTTCGGGAACGTGGCTGTGAGCTTGAATAGAACACACTGGAATGTCTCCTGGTAAGGCTTTTAATTCTTGGGCTCCTCCTTAAATCTAAGAACAAATTATTTATTAGAGCACCTTCTATTAGTAAATGGTCATTCTATGTTTGACATTGTGGCAAAATCTTAAGACACCAACCAGCAGCTGGTTTGACAGGAGACTCCTCAATAATGCACACATCAGATTCTCCAGATCTCCTGTGACGAAGAGGGCAACAGAAACACAGAAGACTTCCAAACTAGATTCTTTCCATAAAAATGACAGGTAACATTGAACAAATAGTGACAATTTAAAAAAATGTGTAGGTCATAGGACTCACCTGCCAGTCCTTTGCCGGTGAAGTAAGCGATTGGACACCTGCTTATGCAGTGGTGTCTCAGATACTTTCTTTGTCAGAAGAGCGTGCCTTTCTGAAATTCAAAGGTTTTAAGACTCAAGTTCACATAGTTTATGAAAAAAATCTCTCACTGTCAAAAAAATTATAAATTACCATCATCTTCCATATTTGAACGCTTGCGTTTCTTGAGCCCCTCTACTGCTGACACAGACTGGCTCCGTGGCATTTTGGACGACTTTGAGGGCGATACGGTCACTTGGTTGAAGAGATTTCTCCTTACCTTTGTTACCTCTGCAAACAAACAAAAGGTACAACAACAGATCTCAACAACTTTTTTAAACAGCCCGACCAAAGGACAGCATAAAGATTAAAATGGGATGAGCCAATTACCTTGAACAGCTTGCTTTGGTGGTGGTAATGGTTCTTCCACAGCAGGTTTTTCAACTGGGACACAGAGTTTTGGCTTTGCCTGAAATTCCCAAAATAGGGCACTTTAGTATTTTGGTTCTTCTGACAAGGGATGTCAATTAACACAAATTCCTGAGAACGATCATTATCGATGATAACGGATATATAAAGAATAATTGACAACTGGCCATTTATTAGGGAAAAAAAAAAAGAACACCCGAGGCGGTTATGCGGCCCTGACGCAAAGTGGATTCGCCAAACCGGAATCAATTATTCCGCTTATACTGTGGTAACCACACCTCAAGACATTATTCAGTTGTTTTATTTAAAGACATTTGTTAGGTTTTGTCCTTAAAATGCTCGTGAGTACAGTATAACTAATTTATTTCACATCTCCCTCCGTTGCTAATTACAAAATGTTTTGGCAAAAGGCGAGAGAGACTGATTGATTGATTAGCTTAAACGAGTCTGTGTCTCTCAACAGTGTCTCTACTAAAAGCAAAGCTGTAAGTTTAACTGCTTCAAAAATAATGACTACTTCCATACTAAGAAATGTCATGTAGTTTTGCCGATGTGAAACTATTTTATGTAGTCACTGACAACAAGATTCTATACATGCCTAATACAAGGTTTCCGTGTCTCTGTACTGTAGTCAGTGATGGAGTACTCGAGTCCTGGACTCGGACTTGACCTTATTCTCTGGACTCGAGACTCCGTTCTCTGGACTCGACTTGGACTCGCAGTCTGAGGACTCGTACTTGGACTCGAGTCTCGAGGATATATAAAATTGCTTGACAACACACTCACTGACTGACGTCACTCACTTTACGCCACATTCTTGTGCATTATTCGCGGGCTAAATGTTGACATTTGGAAAATGCTGAAATTTGTGCCCCGGATCGTGAAGTTCGCCTACGGGTATTGCATCTAATGCGGGAAAGAGCAGCGCTAAATGTTGTGTGTGTAATCGCACAATTGAGGAAAAAACTGGGACAACTTCAAAATTTAACAGACATCTGTCACGGATGCACCCAGAAAAGTAAGTAAAATGCTTTCTATTGGCTAACATTAGCTTAAAAAAAATATATATATATATAATTGACTAATGCATACATGATAATAAAAAGAGGAAGCTAGGGTTGGGCGATGTCTGCCTATTTGGCATCAGACGTCGACGATGTCTATGTACAGTGAAGCGAATGTACAGTGACGTGAAAATAACTGCTAGATTCAAACTGTGCTTTCTGCAATGGCTGGCGCTGAGCCAAAGACAGACACGCTCAGCGCTTAATCTAAAGGTCTAATAACAAAAAATCAAGTCAGGAATCTTGGTGTGATTTTGGAGTCCGACCTGAGTTTCAGTCGTCATGTCAAAGCAATAACTAAATCAGCCTACTATCATCTCAAAAATATTGCAAGAATTAGATACTTTGTTTCCAGGCAAGACTTAGAGAAACTCGTTCATGCTTTCATCACCAGTAGGGTGGACTATTGTAATGGTCTTCTCACTGGCCTTCCAGAAAAGACCATTAGACAGCTGCAGCTCATTCAGAACGCTTCTGCCAGGATTCTGAGCAGAACCAGAAAATATGACCATATATATGACCATGTATATAAACAGGGTTCCCACTCTTCCATGAACACCAGATTCAAGGACTTTCAAGGACTTTTTAAAGCACCTTTTATTTTAAATCAAGCACAACAAATACGATAAGGTGGGTGTGTTACTGCCAATATATCAAATACCTACTGTACCAGTGTCTTTCATTAATGCATAACGCTAAAGTATATACTGACAACTAAAATACAATTTCCAATGAGGAAAAATTTCCAATTTTACAAAATCCAATGAGGAAAGAGGCTAGTGTAAAAGAGCGAGCGAGCGAGTTTAAACGAGAGATCCAGTTTGCAGCGCTCTTATTCCTGCTTTTAACATTTATTTCACACTAGTTTTAGTTTTCTAAAACTATCATTACTTAATTATAACATCAAAATATAGAGATAACATTGTATGCATGAATTTTCCAATTAAATGAAAGGATATGGACAAGTTAATTGTTAGGCATTAAAAATATGCAAAATTATTTATTAAATCACCTGTACATGTACCTTTTTAAAAATCAATTTGAAGGCTTTTAATACCTGCACATATATTATATTTAACATGTATAATCGCTGCCATGATTACGGCCCAATTCAAACGTTTACGTGCTTTTCTTCTTTTTATTTTTTGAGTGGTGATGAAATATTGCTCTTGTAAATACTTGCCAGCCTTTCAGTAATGAAAGTCTAGATCTTTAAAAATCCATCCAAATTACAGCAAAGCGCAACCGTATGGTGGCCTGCAGTGGTCAAAAAGGATATAAACAGGGAATTTTTAAATGATCTCATCTTAAGAGAGATGTGGATTTGGACAGCAATTAAATTACCACACATCCTTGGTGTTTGTCTAAAAACAGTAGGTAATTCAGACAGGGATTTTTACGCGGGTGGTGGGAGAAAAACACTGACATTCTGGATTCGGACACAATAAAATCACTGACTAGCCCCAGTATATGATGAAAATACCTTACGACCCCACAAGAAACAATTACCGTCCGAATAGGGCTTTTGACAGTAGATGGCGCTTATGGAATAGCAGAAATATATTGAAATAGCTTCCTCCCATAATGCTGTTTTGTTCTGGCTTTGGCAGCGCATGAAGGCCAATTTTTTAATAGCACCATGCTACTCTAACAAAATGTAGTTAATGCTTAATTCAAGCACTTTCAAGGACCTATGTTTGTTTTCAAGTACTTTCCAGGCCTTGAATCCATGTGTCTGAAATTCAAGAACTTTCAAGTACTTTCAAGAAGCGTGGGAACCCTGTATAAATCACTCAATGACCTAGGACCTAAATACATTGCAGATATGCTGATTAAGTACAAACCCAACAGATCACTCAGATCATCAGGATCAAGTCAATTAGAAATACCAAGAGTTCACTCAAAAGCAAGGAGAGTCTGCTTTTAGCCATTATGCCAGCCGTAGCTGGAAACAGCTTCCTGAACAGATCAGATGTGCTCCAACAGTAACCACTTTCAAATCCAGACTCAAAACACATCTGTTCAGCTGTGCATTTACTGAATGAGCACTGTGCCACTGTACGTCCGACTGATGGCACCTTATCTTATGCATTCAATGAATGCGCTCTGTGCTTTGTCCGAACTGCTTGCACTTTAATTATGCGTTTCAATTTAACCCGGTTTTATTTTTAGTTTTAATTATACTTTTTATTTTGTATTATTTTGTTCTTCATTTTTTTATTTCTTTTAATTCCTATTATAACTGTTATACTATATACATTTTAATTTTATTCACTTACGAATATTTTAACTTCTTTTCTGTGTAAAACACTTTGAATTGCCACTGCGTATGAAATGTGCTATACAAATAAACTTGCCTTGCCTTGCTCATCAAGCCTGCATTTATTTGATCAAAAATACAGAAAAAAAATTTAATATTGTGACATATTATTACAATTTAAAATATTTGGTTTTCAATTTATTATACTTTAAATTATCATTTATTTCTGTGATGCAAAGCTGAATTTTCAGGAACCAATTATTTTAAATTGTAATAATATATCACAATATTACATTTTTTTCTGTATTTTTGATCAAATAAATGCAGGCTTGATGAGCAGAAGAAACTTCTTTCAAAAATATTACAAATAGTAATGTGTCCAAACTTTTGGCCTGCGGTGTATTTAATGTTAATGTTCTACGCTCTCAATCACAACAGTGGAAGTAAACATATGCTTTTGATGCCGTCATAAAGTTGTAAAGTGTGTTGCAAAGTGTCAAATCAGTAAATAAACTCCCTTTGCATTTGTGACAGTGGTGTCATTTTTGTTTAATATAGAACCTCTTTTATAAATTGTATCAGCTCTTTAGAGGTGCCAGAGTGGAGACATATAGGCACTGGGGGCTCAAGACTCGAACACGGAACTCGAACACGAACTCAGGTAATGGTGACTCGACTTGGACTCGACTCAGACTCTTCTTTGGTGACTCGGACTCGGAACACTGGGGCTCAAGACTTGACTCGGAAGTTGGTGACTTGACTACAACACTGACTGTAACTATGCGTGTGTGTTTGTAAACCGGCTTGCCGTCTACTGGTTAGTTTGCCTGTCAGACATGATATTATCCTTTATTCATACTGCCTCAATAATGTAAGTTTTATTTGAAAGAAACAGAAAATAATACCATAAAAGCAATGGGGAAAAGAAATCTCACCAGGCGTGTGGACTTTCTTGGCATTTCTATCTGTCGAAGTGCTTGAGGAGCCTCAGTCATGCTTTTGTGGCGTGTAATCTTGTTCTGTCTGCAAAAAGGAGAGAAAAGAGTTTATATGTCTACTTACATAAGAAAAACACCTGACATAATTACACATTGTTTTCTATGACAATCACCTCCTCTTCTTAGCAGAACGGTTGCGGAGTTCCTCCAGATGATCTCCAACACTGGATACGTTGCTCTGTGTGGCAGAGAAAGGTGAGGAACTCACAGACACACTGTCCTTAGGCAAAGACTCATCACTGAAGAAGTCAGAAGGCAGGACGGCAATGAGCGCCTCGGGCAACTGAGTTCCTAAACTGTGGTACACGTCTGCCAGGACCTTAGGGATGCTGTTCAGGTACCTGGGAGATACCATATGAGAGATAACACCTCATGAATTGTATTCAATTTGCATTTTCATTCAAATTCCTGAATCGCTGATAACTTACACTGGCAGAACTTCATCCTGCATAAACTTGGATAAGTAGACAGCATCTTTACTCCGGGAGATAATCCGGAGCATATCAGCCACCTTAATCCAACATGAACGGAAAAGAAAATCAAATATATATATACACATATAAGATTTCTGCAAGTCCAAAATGGCTTTGATGCATAGTTAAACTATAGGTTATTTCCTTTGAGGATTTTGTCTCCTTACATCCTCCACTCTTTGTTCAACAACTTCCTCGTCATCTTGATGTTCTGGTTGTCTGCACAACTCAAGTCTGAGAACTGCTTGCAGCTGGCATCTGTATAAAGATTAATGTTTTGTAGTCATAAGTCTATTACCATGATATTATCTATATGAAGGTATGTTTCAAGATTACTGTTCTGTCATCTGGACATTGATTTGGTTTTTGTCTGAATACTTACTCCCTGATTTTACTTTCTTCATCTGAAGAATTTCCATAAAGCTGACGAATAGACTGACAGGACTTCAACAGATGCTTCTGCACCAAATCCAAGAATGAAACCTGCTGAGAAATGGTTGGTTTCATTTATTTTAACAACAAACATATTAACAACACAGGTAAGTTTAACATTTCAGACTTGAACTAATTACACTAAGATACTTTAGAAGGGCACAACACTATGTGGAGACCATGTTTTGAAGATAGCTGTGTAGTTCTGACGCAAGTGACTCTGACTCACCTCCACGTCTGTGTTAGTTTTGATGAAAGCCTTTACAACTGAAAGCAAATCCTGGACCTGAGAGGGAACCGACACAGATCTGTTCTCCAAAGCTTTCTGATAAGTGAGTCCCAGGTGGGAGAGCAGCTCTTCCTCACTGCTGAAGTCTGTATGGGAGGCCATGAATATCATTGTTAACATTTTAGTTTTCAGGTCTGATGATTATATCTATATATTTATTATATCCATTTATAACAAGTTGTACATTTTAAAAAGCATAAAAGTACATTTTATAAGCATAAAAAAAAAAACTCTGGCTTTGAAACCCATTTTTATTCTTCAGTAAAATGACTCTACTCACACATGAGGCCAGTCTTAGTCCGATCCCCAGAGCATCTCTTGCCCCCTTTTTCAGGCCCTATGGTAGATCTAGCAGAGCTGCTATCAGCCTGAGTCTTTTGAGCTTTCACATTCAAGCGAGCAAAATTCAGCATCTGTAGAGAGCGACTCATGGTCTTCATCTTTTGTCTTACTGGTGTGCATTGTGTACCTCCTGAAAAGAGCAGATTAAGCCTTAAATAACAATAATACAAACACTGAATCACAACATCTGCAACAAAATCACTGCAAATATTTAGCAAATAATCAATGTATCATGTCATCATGCATCACTTGTACTTACTTTTTTTGGACCTCAGGTTGCCACTGGATCCGGCTGTGTTGCTCTGATAGAGCTCTGAGAGACTGCTGGTGATCTCCTGCTGAGTATCTGAGTACTCCTCTCCCTGCTCCTCTTCCTCGGGAGCTGCATGCAGGAGCCTGTACATGTAAAACAGATCTTTTAGTACTAGAATAAAAATAGACCATGACAGAAAACAATATGTGCCACCTTTTTTTCGTAGAAATTTTAAAGGGGTCATGTGACACTTTTTAATGTTTTACTTTCCTGTAGCGTGTAATGCATCTGTTTGTGCATGAATAAGATCTGCATAAGTAATTCCAAAAACACTGCTCCAAATCTGCCAATAACACAGTGTTCCAGATATTACTTCCGCAGACGTCTAAATATTAAAATGTATTTGTAACCAGTTCCTGATAGGGGTGTAATGATGCAATCATGTCATGATTTGATAAAAATCAGGATACTGAACTCACAATATTTATCACGGTATTTTAAGCCAAAATAAAGAAGAGATGTTTTTTTTTAATTACCAAATTATTATTATAACATTCAGGACCCCCAAATATTTACCCAATGCATACATATATATAGTAGATAAATGTAGCAATATCACTGAAACTCCGTAAACGTTCTTTTCCCCCACATTAATTTACATAGAAAAGCAGAATTTTCCCACCGCACATTACGCAAGCATTTGAATGCCTGTGTTTACCACAATATGGGTGTTGTTGTAAATCTGTTCATCATATAAAGCCATCATGTCTCTTCAGAAGACTTGGATTTGGATTAGACCACCCGATTGATTATTTTTTACAATGCCTTTATGACATTTTTTGGATCTTTTAAGTTTTAGAGGAATGGACTTTAAATGGAGGGACAGAAATCTCTCAGGTTTCAGAAAAAATATCTTCATTTGTGTTTGGAAGCTAAACAAAAATCTTATTGGTTTGAAACAACATGAGGGTGAGAATGATGCCAGAATTGACATTTTTGGGTGAATTATACATTATAAATACAGTAAGCTGAGCAATCAACAATATCAAGATACATATCGTTGCATTTTTATATCGTGATATTTTCATATAACAATGTATCGTTTCACCCCAAGTTCCGGAGCAGTACAACCCAAAAGAACATTAAAGCATTATAAACCCATTCTACTACACCCAATAAACAAAGTAATGCATTTTTAAAATAGCATCATATGCTATAGTGACAATTGAGGCTTTTTTCATGGCAAGAGTTGTGTTACTTAGGAGATGTATATATACAATAAAATAAAACCAAAATAAATAAAATAGAAAATATTTCTGGAAGGACCATAGTAAACAAGACCTTAAAAAAATCTTACTAAATAATATTATATATAAAATAAAATGCGTTTTATGCATCTTTACAAGTAAAAGAGTGAAAGATTGCAAACCTCATTGATTCCATTAAGTGGCAGCTGATTCCTGATTGGTCAGACAGAGGAAACCACCCCTCTACCACCCCATTGCTCCTTGAACAAGACACTTGCTTGAGCTCTTGATCGGCCCAGTCAGGAACTAACGGCATCTTCACTTGATCTGGAAACCGCAAGAACATTATTTTAAAAATAGGATCAAAACCTTATGCACACTGGACAAATACCCAATTATTTCAGATAAAACAAACACCTGAGCAATCGTCATCCTCCATGATGTCATACATGACATTGAGAACACTGCTGACGACATCAGGCAAGTCACTGGAAATGTCTGTAGTATCCAAGGAAACAAGGTCTGCGGGCAGGAGCTGGTCTTCCTGAGTAACCAGAGGCTGAAGGACAGTGAGCTGAGCCATGCAGGAGGAGAGCACCGACAGCACCGCTGAACACAACACACCTCCTTCACTTACTTCTGCTAGCTGTGTAAATAGAAGTCAAAAGATATTATTCTCAAGATTTTTGCCCCAGTCATGGACCATAAACTGCTCTTGCATTTATCTTTGCACAACGTAAACACTATCTTTTAAAGGTCCCATGGCATGGCATTTTTCTATTATTTTATAATGTTTCCTGAGGTGTACTTATATTGTTTGTATGATTTTTACATCAAAAAATGTCAGAATTTAGAAACGAAAGGACATCTTGCAGTTGAAATATTGTGGAGGGGGCGTGGTTTAGCGAGGCACTGCATGCATGTGAGAGAGAGAGAGACTGACTGGGCACTCGTGAACCATGGAGAGCTGGAGGAAGTTTTATTGCATTGTAATGCATCTTATAATTCGTTTTTTGTGTACATTTTTGACATTTCTGTGCATTTAATTAGGTTTTAGGTCTGTATTATCTGTGCAAATAAGTTGGGATTTTTATTTTGACGGGTGTTGCAGTCTACGGAGCAATATGAAAAAAGAGGGAGCGCTCGTGAGAGCTTGCGGTTCATCTTTCAGTGGGTTTAAGCAGATTTAAAGTTTACAGTTTGTTTAGCACCCCCCGAAAAGACAATAGGTGTGTATGTGCTTGTTTACTGTCATTTGTAATGAGTATGTTTGTGTATTTCGCTGTATTGTTATTTAATAATGCTATGGGAGTTTGTGTAAGAGGTGTTTATGCGCACTTTGTTTTTTGTTCAGCTCTTACGGTGATTTTTGGAGATAAACGGTTTTAATAAACTCCTGAAACATCAGTAAAGTCTAGCCATCATTCGGACGGGGTCCGCTACATTTATTGTACCGAGTTGTTGCTGTTAGCGCGAGCTTATTTGTAGCTGAGAGTTCTGAATAAACAGTCCCAGTCACATCGACTCTGTTATTGCAGCACATTTTCTCTCACAAAATGCTTTCACCACAACTAACAGCAAACACGACGTCGCATGAATACAGTAAGAGCTTTGCTGTGCTGCATAACAGCGTCATTCATTATTACGGCAGTTTGGGAACAGAAACGATCGTTTTAGTCACTGGCTTGATTCACTGATGCACTACGCTTAGGACATCAAGACCACGATCATTAAACGATCTAGAAAGAAAGTCTGTGTGAACTCGAATGATTAGCTACACATCAGAAATCACTGATCACAGATCAGGCATTAATGAACTGTTACTCACTGTTTGTCGCGGTGCTGTCAAATCCATATCGTAAAGTCTGTTTGTAAAGCCTGTGCTGACATAAACTGAATCCATTTTCTCCGAGTGCTCTGGGCGGGCAAAGCAGAGGAAGGGGGAGGTAACCTTTCCTGTCATGACTTCAAAACAGGCAAGATTCCAGATTGGCTCGTCTGAGCTCTCATTTTCTCAAAGGCAGAGAAAGACAGCCAGAACTCGGTTTACACCTATCAAAATTTCTAGCCACTTGGGGACCATATACAGGCTAGGGGAGCTCATATTAATGTTAAAAAACCTCATAAAATGAAATTCATGCCATGGGACCTTTAAAATCAAATTCCTTCTGGAGAGTTTTTACTTCCAGAACCCCACTGTTGCACTCTATTATAAAACAGCACAACATATTAGGTAATTGTACCATGGCAGATCCTCCAGTGGACAGCTCCTTTAAGTGCTGAAACACCTCCTGACCCAGTTCAGCATCTGGGCACCTCAGTATCCAGCTCTCTGAGGCTGGACGCGAGAGGGAGATGGTGTCCAAGTCCTGCAGGACACCTCTGAGAATCACCTCCACAGGAACACACAGAAACCTCTGCCTGCATGATACTGGCTCCAGCGTCACGTTACAGGAACGCCTGTTCCCACCTGGCACAAAAAGATTTAGGAATCACTGATCATTTTGTAAAATCAGGCAATAAAGGAAGTTCAAAAGTAGTTATTCATTCATTCTTATATATACAGTACCGGTCAAAAGTTTGGAAACATTACTATTTTTTTTGTTTTTGAAAGAAGTCTCTTATGCTCATCAAGCCTGCATTTAATTGATCAAAAATAGAGAATAAAACAGTAATGTTGTGAAATATTATTACAATTTTAAAAAATGGTTTTCTATTTGAATATACTTTAAAATATAATTTATTTCTGTGATGCAAAGTTGAATCTTCAGTGTCACATGATCTTCAGAAATCATTCTAATAGGCTGATTTATTATCAACGTCGGAAACACAAATATTTTTTTATAACCTGTGATTATTTATATATCTCCATACATACATGCATACATGCAGTTACAGAGTCGTAGCCAAAAGTTATGTCCAGAGGGGAAATTTGCTTTTAATGGCCCAAGTTTGATTAAACCATAAAAATGAGGCAAATATTTTATATTTTGTAAATATTTTAATATGTAGAAAGAACAAAACACTAAACTTGGTTAAGGTACGTATCTGTTATTTGGCACAAAAAAGGCAAACCATAGCTACAGTTTTTATTTTACTATGCAAAAATGCATACAAAAACAAAGCCCACAGGAAAAATCATACATTTACTACAACATAATCAGTAATTATTAAAAGATAATTAAATACATTTTTGGAAAACAAACTGTCACAATTGATCAATTTAATGTGTCCTTGCATAACAAAAGTAATCTGAATGACCCCAAACTTTTGAACTGTATAAAAACACAATTAATAATTCATTTTAATAATATTAAATAATGAATACATTTAAAAAATATATATATTTACCCGCAATCCAGGAGAGCAATCCACTCAGAGGAGGAAACACTTGTTGGTGCATTCTTTCAGACAACTGAAGGTAGCCATTGATGAAATCTACAGGAAAGGCATCTAGTCCCACAGCCAGTGAATGGCTTACACTGGGATGCTGGTCCATGGGTGGCAAACCAGGAGACAGCATGGGCACCACCCGTCCACCAACCTGGCCGAGAAGCTCTGCCAATGTGTCTGTGCCAGTGTAGTCCTCCACTACACGATGAGCCTGGTTAAAAACCATACTGTAGTCAAAAACATGGAAAAATAAACATAATTTTATATAGAAACATTATAAGAGCACCACTTACCTTTAATATACCTGAATCAGCCCAATGAAGCACAACTTTGCGTTGCATAAGCATATCTATGAGACCTTTGGGCAGCACCTGCTCATGTATGTCTCTATGATGTCTACTACTGTCATTGCTACGGATGGACAGATAGTCCAACAACTCTGCTTTGGACCGTGGACATTCAGATACGACAAAAAGGACATTTCTGTCCAGGCTTAACATGTCATAGTCATGCAGAGGGATATTTCTGCCACTTCGACTGGACCTTCTTGGTCTCAGTGTCACCTTGGTGGGAGATGTCAGATCAGGTCTGTCCCACTGGAAGTCTAGGAGGATCTCCTTCAAGGCATTTTGGACAAAACTAGCCGGGCTGGGTTTCAGTTTATGTGACCTTTCCCGACTTCTAGGCGACTTTCCTTCTACGCTGAATTTGACAAGCAGCTCCTCTTCGAAATCACTGAACGCCTTCTCCTGGAGCTCCTTGAAATCAGATCCTCTGGTTATAAGTGTTGCACTTTTCACAGTCCTTGAATGGAAGAATTTATACCCCCAGCGCACTTTTTCCAGTCCATATTTGTGTCCCAAACTGAGCAGGACTCTAAGTATCCAGTGTTTGAGGTGGTTTTGATAGGCACTAGTCGTGCTGTTGGTCTCCTCTGGTCGATAATCCACATCGATAGCAAAAACAACATTCTGAGAGGCCATTACTGCACTTTTAAAGCAGTCATGCACAATATTATCGCCTCCAGCGATCAGGTGCTACACGTATAGACGTTCAGAAGTCGATTAGACAGAGAAAACAGAGGCGAAACCTTTTTTCTTTTAAAATGTCAATAAACTCATTTGAACGCTAAACAAGCAACATCTCACGAGCAGCTGATGCGAGCGAACGCACACGTACGTTATTTTTCTCAACACGAGTCATGATTCCCGTCGCTATTGAGCGAAAACAACCCAAAACAGTCTGAAATGAACGAAGTCTACTTAAAATAAACGGTTAAAAATATATAAAAACAGCATTTTGAAAGTATTGTTTTGTTAAACGTTGGAGTTTCCGTTAGCCATTCGCTCTCTTCTCTTGCCTTAAACTCTTCGCGCTTCAGAATTCACTTGATGTCATTGGCTGGAGCAAACGAACTTTAAAAACGTCATTCGTTTCTCTTCGTGTGATAGGTCTAGAGAGCATCAGCATTAAAAAAATACAAAGACGTCAATCGTTTCTCGCTCTGTTATTGGTTCACAGTCAGGTCAATAAAAAGAGCTTCTTCTCTTGTGTAGTGTGCAGCGCATGAACAATGTGTTACTGGCATCTACTGGACAGAAGTCAACGTTGAAAAGTGAAAAAAGTGAGTTTTGCTTTATTGTCATATTTAAAAAAATATGAGCATCTGAATGCATATTGTCTTTTTGTTTTATACATAGGCTATATATACACAGATCAGGCATAACATTATGACTGGGGAAAGGTGAAGTGAATAACACTGATTATCTCTTCATCACCTGTTAGTGTGTGGTATATATTAGGCAGCAAGGGAACATTTTGTCCTCAAAGTTGATGTGTTAGAAGCCGGAAAAATGGGCAAGCGTAAGGATATGTCACATTAAAATAAGAGTAAAAATAGTATAAGAGTAAGATAAGTTAAAAAAAAAGTCAACAATATTAATATTAGTAAAAGATATTGACCTCAAGGTCAGTGACCTGCCCATGGCATGCGGCCATGCTACTTTTAGATAAATATAGTGAATTGATGCCAGAATTTTTATATGAACAGTATTAAAGGGGTCTTTTTTTATATATATATTTCTCAGAAATGAGTCTTGTTTCTCCCCTCAGCCTCTCAAAGGATTGTATACACAGGATGCAGAAACCATTTATGGATTGAATTGAAGTTCTTATGTTTTATTATCTTTAGATGATCAGGACACACTTAGACTGTTGCCTGGACAGCATTAGTCATTGTGTCTGTTGAGGATAAAACATAATAGAGAACAAGTTGTGCCGACTAATGGCTCTTTGGTCCAGACACACTGTTTAAAAACATATAACAAAGGAATGCTGTTGCTTTTAATGTTTCTCCATCCACAAAAGTGACAGCATACAGTGTTACAATCCATCTGAATTTAACCTAGAAACATGCCTTTTTATCTCTAATACAACTTAGAATAAACTAAACAACTAGCGTATATGTTCACTATAGAATTAAGATTAATCAGGTCAGTGATTTTAGATTTAATCATTTTGTGTGCAGAATTTCCCCCCGGCTTACAGTGTAAAGGGCAGGATACAATAAGAAAAGATTTTACATCCTATCAAGCCATTGGAGAATAGACATGTTTACTTTGGCAAATACAAAACTCTCAAACTAGGTTATCTCTGTGTCAGAGCACAAAATGGAAATGTCAGCAGAGCATTAAAAAGAAGGCCCAGATATGTTCAAAATCACAGACGCAAGATGGCTTCTGATCAACATTTCTCACAAATGTCAGAAACTTGACAGCATCGAAAACTTCTGTGCATCTATCCAGAGCAGAATTAGCTGTTTATATGGTCAAAATGAAGTACAGCACCATATATTATGCTCACAGTATATCAATTTATTTATTTACCCTGACAGATATATTAATAATTCTTTGCATGTCTTCAATTGCCAACCGCCTCATTGATGGTTTGAGGAAATGAGTGTGTAAATAGGTTACCCTCTGTTCATTCAGTATCCTTGTCTCTATCAGGTCAATGAGAGAAACAGACAGACACTGGGAGAACAAGGGCAACATGGTGCTTCCAGTTATGTGCTTTTTGGTTCTGACCCAAATCCCAAAGGGTTCTGCTTCATGGCATATGAGAATATAGGTCAGGGTTTCAGCAAACGAATGCTTTTGCAGACAGAGCCCAGACAGCCTTGAACAGGCAACAGCATGAGAAGCAAAAGTCAGATGAATAAGCAATAAAATGCATTCAAATGATTTTAAAAAAAGACCTCTTACATGTACAGCTTTCCCCAAATATGACTTCCGATCTTCTGTTGAGTGCCATGTGGTGAAAATTGATCTAAGAGTTTCCAAAAAAGAGACAAATCCCTCATTTACCTGAGCATTTCATCTTTAAGCTGGAAAATTATGTCAATGGCGGAGAAGTGTCTCATAAATGACAAAAAATTATATAAATGGCAGGGAAGCGTTGTCTCATAAGTGAAGAAGAATTCTGTCAATGGCGGGGGAGCATTGTCTCATAAATAACAGAAAATCCCGTTGATGGCAGGGAAGCGTTGTCTCATAAATTTTGGAAAATTATGTCGATGGCAGGGAAGCGTTGTCTCATAAATGAAAGAGAATCCTGTCGATGGCAGGGAAGCGTTGTCTCATAAATGAAAGAGAATCCTGTCGATGGCAGGGAAGCGTTGTCTCATAAATTATGGAAATGTATGGAAAATTCTGTCGATGGCAGGGAAACGGTGTCTAATAAATTATGGAAAATTCAGTTGATTGTCCGTCAATGGCATGGAAGCTTGTCTCATTAATGACGCAAAATTTCGGCCACCAATGGCAAAGAGGTCTTATATATTACCGAAAATGGTTTTCTTAAAAATGACGGGGAAGTGTTCTCTCATATGGCAGAAAATTAAATGGCAGGGAAAGAGTTAAAAAACGCCAGCCTGTAAAAACTAATCCCTGTTTTCCTCTGATTCAGTCACGTTTCAAGCCCACTCACTTGAATTCTTGCGAGGTCAAGAGGGAAATAAACAGTCTACATAGAATAGGATGACATACATATATTTTGTGTTTTAAAGAGGCAAAGGATGCATTGCAAAATACAACTCAGTCATGTTATCCTTGGCGCACAACCTTCTCAGGAACATTTTCATCAGATCATTCGGCAAAGAATAAGCAATAAGTCTAACCTGTTATATAATCAAGAACAGTAGGGCCAGTCCAAATGCCTGCTGGGAACATGATGTTTTTAATTAAAGGCTGTTTTTGTTCAGCGCACATTACGCACTCGCCAAAGCTCCTGTATTCAGATAAATTTGCAGTGTCATATTTATATTTTAAAGTTCATGATGTTCAAAAACGATGTTAGTTCTGAAAAGAGTACAAAAATAAATCTTAAGAAATGATGCATATCTATAAAGGGGTGTATTTAGCTTGATGGAAGAAGCAAGGCCTATATATGTGAATAGACTGATTAAGAAAGAATTATGTCATTCCCCCCATTTTTATGTTATTTATATTTTCATGCTCATATAAATGCTTTGGCAATACAATGTACAATTTTTCATGTCAATAAAGCTCTTTTGAATTGAATTCAATTGAAGAGAGAGAGAGAGAGAGAGAGAGAGAGAGAGAGAGAGAGAGAGAGAGAGAGAGAGAGAGAGAGAGAGAAGACGGTCTGGTGGAAAAGAACATAAAGTTTGTTTTCCCAACAGTTCCAAAACATCATATTACGCTGACCTCACTATCACCATGGCAACCACACCACGCAAAGTAGGTTACTGAGGCGCTTCGCAGCAGAAAGGGGAGATGAACACTGATATTTCCTCTGAAGAAAAAACGATTAAAGGTGATTTGTTCATGCTTAAATGTGTTACCAAATTAACAACTTGATACAAATCTTGTTTGAGAAGCCGTTTCACTCGAATATATCACAATATGGAAGACAACTTCCATTTTAATGACTTATGCATGTTGACATAATCGCGCTAAAGAATGTTTTGCATAGTCAAGCATCTTCATTAGTCTGTCCGTCCGTGTATACATGACACCAATTGTAATGATTACAAATTTTGGCTCAAAGTCTACGTTACTTCAGTTTTGACGCGAATGCTTAGTGTAGTCTTTTTCAAAGTATAGGCCCTAACGTTACTTGATTTGATGGCGTGTGCGAACACAGACACTCCATACATACACACTAGAAAGTTTCATTCTTGTACAGACACTCTTCATTGTCTGTGCTCTTTAAAGTAAGCATGAAATGGAAGTTGTGATAGTCAGGGGCGTACATTTCAAAGTTGGGGGGGGACAATAAACATGAAATTTCTCAAGAACAATTTTTGAAGGGGACACAAATAATACAGCCAAAATCGTACTTGTAAGGATATGTGTACCACAAAAAAAACAAAACAAAAAAACCATTTCGTACTTATTTGGTGTTTTGGTGTACTGAAAAATGATCTAATGTCCGTTTTTCTTTTCTCTGTCATTTTATCTGACCAACAACACAAAGCGATAGTAGTTTAAATACGATTAAGGTTCACCACGCAGTCATATTATAATTATTAAATTATCTTGCGTCCTCCACATAGTATTTTATACTATGATATTCAGATATTTAGATATTCAACTGCAGAAGCCTCTGATCTGCCACTTATTATCATATTGAGCAAAACCCTACACAGATCTGACTGATCTTTCGGTTTAGAATTAGCCAATTTTTAGAATTTGGGGGCGGGTTGCTTGAATTTTGGGTTCATTAGCCGATTATTCGTAATGAAAAACACAACAACAAAACAGTACAATGACACACTCCCTTAAATAGGCGCTTTTACGCTTTGAAACCAAATCTTCGATAATCTTGTCTGTCAGCGGTTTGCTCGTTCAGCTCGTGCTGTATTGAGCAGACACGTTCAGTTTTTAATTGTTTTGTCAGTTCTCTAATTGAACTAAATGATTTTATTACTGTACAGCGGAGCGGGGCGGTGCGGCGGTGGGCAAGTGATGTTAACAGTGTTTTGCCTAATCTGTATTAAAGAGAAAAGAATCACTTCATCTGACGTTTAAAGTGAATAAAATAGCCTTGACAGCTACTTACTGGTGTTTCACAACTGCTGTCTGAAGAGCCTTGTTCTCTCCCCAAACTTGTGTGGTAGTTTTTCTACGGTCTATGGGTAACGTTAGTTGAGGCGCACGATGGTTCAAACCACTGTGAGGCAAGGGGGGACTCAAAATGTTTCTAAACTTAAAATGCATTCTTTGTCCCGTTTGTGTTTGTATTGTTTTACTACTTACACATTTATTTTAAGTATAAATTGTTATATTATTTACAATACTCAGCATGGTTTTTAGGGGGGGACAGCCCTCAGATTGGTGGGGTCCTGTCCCCCCTTTCCCCCCCCGCGATTTACGCCCCTGGTGATAGTCTATTCTTCCCTAATGTGACGTCTATCTGAGTGAAACGGCTTACACACTTCACATTTAATGTTAATAATATTCAAACTGAAATATTGCCTGCCAAGTCAGAAAGCATAGAGATGATGAATTAGTCTGACACAGTGGGTCAAAGGGTATTTCCTCAAACGTAAATAAACTCAGTCACACAGTTTTGTGTCAAGCATAGCCTTTCACAACACTGAACAATTCCCAGTTGGATGGAGAGGCAAGATTTCCTATAATGTAACTAGATCAGAAGACATGAGATGCTATTTTTACATGCCATCTGTATTGGCTGATAGAAATCAGGCGTTGAGGAGGGAGTCCAGATAGGGACCGGTCAAATGTGGTTTTGTAAATGTGAATGTGGACAACATGTAAACACATGCTGTCATCTGAGATAATAGGTGATCATTATTGTGAGAAGCCATAATAGTTCATTATTATGTACTGTGTAATGAAGTCTTCCCTACACTTTTCTTTTAACCCCTTTTACGCACTTTATTTAAGTTTGATCAATTATTATAATTATTTTTGCTTTAGCATTTGGATCTGTCAAAGGACAAACCCATTGTTTATTTGTATATTCTAAGTATGAAACCAATAAAGAAAATAATGAGATAAAGATAATGAGAGTCAGATAAAAGCACTTGTATGATGTATTTAGTATAGTTTCATATTTTTGGTTGACACCTCTGAATGTGACAATAAATGAGACAATGAATTCAATGTTATAAAGTTTATTTATATAACTATGAAAGAAAGTATGAAACAAATTAACAAAGATAATAGTCAAATTGAAGTATAAAGGCTTTTTTTCTCTTACATACAGTGATAGTGACTTTACAAGTCCACAGTGTCAACAGAACAATTCTCTAAAAATCACTATGTTATAACAAAATAATCTGTGAATAAATATAAGATACATTTGAAAAGTACAATAATTTGCTCCTCGTCGAGTTCATTAGTAAGTTCACCATTCTGGCAGACATGGACATCAGGGTTTAAAACCTTGTCTGAATGCGGATTATTTTCTTTAAAAATGCATCTCAGTATCTCTGTTGTACCTCTTTTAGTTTGTTCGTCAACTCAGCAATGAATTATAACAAAATGGGACAGTCTACATCCTGCCCAGCAGTGGAGGACCCATTCGACTGTGCAATCTCAAGCAGGCACAAGGGACATGAATAACATCTGTCTATTCAAATGGAATCGGAATCATGTTGCTTGTCAAGTTCATTACAGATGAAACCTCACCGGTCCTCGAGTCTCATACGATAAAAAAAAGGAATTTGCGTAAGCATTTACGTGGTTTCTGATATCTTCCAATGTGCTACAACTTTGCTCTTGCAGAAGAGGTAATTATTGTGCCAGTTTTACTCGACTGGAATCATAACTACTATAGATTAACGGATGTGAATGAGGAATTTAACAGGAATATATAAATGCATTGAATTCCAGTCCTGTCATCCTTCAGACCTTCCTCTCTTCTCATTGCGCCGAGTCTGAGTCACTGGAGTCCAGGCTAGCCTGTGCAGACGTGGTGCGGCAGCTCTGTGTGGATCCTGCGTGGTGCAAGGTCTGTGTGCTTCTCCTGAGACTCTCCAGCGACTGAAGGAAGGACCGTCTGGCCCGTTCTTCCTCCAGAGGTGAAGCCCCTTCCTCCTCCACTTCGGCAATCTCTGCAAAAGTCACCGGCTGGGTCTTGAAGCGGGCGTCTCGGGGCCGCCGGGGACGGTTTCGGCACCTAGCCAGACACTTGGGCACTGGTAGCTGCTGGGGAAACTCTTCCATGGCCGATGCCAAGATGTGCGCAGGGAGAACGGCGAAACCCACCGTCTCCATCGGACGGGCAGCCATGTATCTGGATGGCAAGGGCTGGCCGTTCGTCTTCTGAGATGTTAGGAGAGCCTTGCAATTCTCCAGGTTTCCCTGTGGTGAAGGTTTTGAAGTAGCTTTCTCTTTTCCTTGTATCCTTCTTGACAGAAGGTGATGCTAACAAACAGCTGGAGACAACAACTTCCAGAAGGTACTCAAGGCGAATATCGTCTCCCTCCGTCTGTGTCTCTGTCGTTTCTGAGCGTGCCACTGACAGGGATGAACCAGCTCGGGCTTTTATACCGCTTCACTCCCTCCCTGCTCCGCTCTGGCTCCGCCCACCCACTGTGAACAGTCATGGTTCCGGCTGCCATACCAGTCCCTCCAAATCAGATCCTTGAAATAAATGCCAGCCAGAGAGGGAGTTGGGAAAGGAGAGGTGGGAGGTGCAGGAGAGAAGAGGATATGTGCGGCTCTAGCAGAGGGAATCAGAAAAGGGAGTACTAAACCAATGGGCAACAGAAAAATGTCTGTTTAGAGGAACAAAAGCTTTGAAAAAATCTATACATCATACTATACAAAAAAATATGGGGGTCAAATTCAGGTCACTTTAAAAATAAAGAGAAGACAGTCATTTTGCGTTAAGAAAATTAAACTGTTTTAGGACCACTACAACTATTTGCATTGCAAGATTGCTTAAATTAAAATTAAACACATTTTTCCTTGAAACTTTCATTAAAGGGGCACTTCAGCGCTGGGAAGATGAATGGCTATTTAAACTGTGTCATTTATGTAGTAGAAATGTGAAATTATTTTAGAATTTGGTGCCTTCTAGACTGAGAAAAGACAGAAAATGTATTTTTGTCTCATGTGGATGAAAGACAAAAACTCCCAGAATGCACTTGCTTCGCTGCCCTACGAGGCCACTCCCAAAGCCACGGCTACCGGTTATCACTTTTCCACCATGACACCGCCCCCACCATCGTTTTGTTTTTCATAGCAATAAAATAATTTCGGTCAGTTAGAGAACAGACTCTACAATTAAAAACTGATTTCATTCATCATGAGAGCGAAGTAAGAGCTGAGGTAAGCCCGGCAGTCATTCACGGCGCGTGTCCAGTCTAGCACGTTTTCAGATCATGGCTATCCGGTTGTTAAGTCTGACGTCATAACACAAGAAAAACAACAAACGGTGCTAATATACACACACAATGTGGTGTAATACTACAAAAAAATATATAATCATAACCTTTATTTCCATACCAAAATTCTAGATGGCCAGACAGTGATTCATCTTTTCATAAATATAACATGAACATAGAACATAAATCGTTAAAATATTAATGTCTGCGACGCTGTGAGCACAGAGACTGTTGTGTAGACTGTAAAATGTTTAAAAATTTTTAACTTTTTTAAATGTTTGATGTTTAATATGAATAAATAGTGCTCATAAACGGCCGTCGATGGCATTCTCAAGTGAAACGAGTTGAGGCTTGGACCCAGAAACGGCGTTCCTTACGCCACGACTTAAAAAGTGAAGCTGAACTTTCATAGGAATTCATTGAAAAGTTGAAACACTCACTTTGCTCCGTTATGAATGCCCGAGCAGAGCGGCCGTGCGCATTTACATTCTGTGAGTGAGATACCACCCCCTATGGGCCGGTTGAAAACATGCGGAACAGCTCCTTCTATTGGCTGTAGTCTCTAGCCTCTGGCCAAAAAATCCTCCGATGATGCAAAATTATGATATTTGTGTCATCAGAGGATTTTTTCCAGAAATAAAATTCATAATTCTCTCGTCTCAGGGAGATATGAGGGGAGAAAGTACCATAATAAACCCAGCCTGATCTGCCGGTGATTTGATTTCGCCCTGCAACTCAGTCCGGAAACCTGTACATTAATTTCTATACTGCTTCTGTTACACTTTTGCGGGAACCAATCACAGACTGGCTTATCCACCTGGCGTGCTATTGGCGGGTTTAACACAATGACGGAGTTCTCTTTTGTGTTCTCCTTAACACAAAGAGAAGCGATGGGTCGTTGCCCGTTGATCAAGCCTCTTGTGGTCTGATTGGTTGAAGGACTATCCAATTGCGTACAGAGTCATTTAATTTATGCTCGTTGATCACGCCTCTTGTGCAGTAGAAAATACATAGCAGACTCCCCAGACCAATGTTCAATCTTAAATTGAGCTTGGTCTGGTGATAGCCAGACAAGCTAATCGCTGAAGTAACCCTTTAATGTACTATGTCTGGTCTTTTTATTTCCAAAACCCATTATTTTCAATTATTGAAAAAAATATTTTTCTTTCAAAATTTTTATCCATGAACTACTGCTGTGAAATGTACATTACAATTTATTAAATTATCGTTTTCATTGTACAGTTCTGAGAATGAAATTCAAAAAAATAATTTATTGCACACACACACATATGTAAATATATTATTTAATTGTTTAATATTACATTTGTTTTATTATTATTACATATTTTAAAGAGTTGTTTTTACTTAAACAGGTGAATCACACATCTCGAATACATAATTGAAGGAAATTGAATGATGTTGCCATTGCTACCCGGCCAGATAAGGACAAGGACATGGAGGGTTGATGACTATCTATGAACTATTTTTTTCCTTTACTAGAGATGTCGTAATCTCAGCGACATGCATACGGCAAGAATCTCACCTCGCAGTGCCACGACCATGATCTCACCACCATAATGAGTTTCATCAGCTCTCACTTTACTCTTACTCTATTTTCCTGTGCCATTCAAATCTGTCATTAACCCTCGAATAGTCCCTGTCAGGCATGTCTGATGAGCCCAGAGACATTTCGGGAGCCATGTGTGAAATTATAGGGACTGGATATTGTGACGTAACACACCGTGGCAGTTCCCGTTTTGTCATGGACCCTGATGATGACCCATTAAAAGCAAAACAGGAAACTCTAACGGTGCCACCTCACCGACTACTCAGCCCATATTTCAGACGGCAAGGTTACCGTAAATTCTACTCGAAGTAACATCTATTTTGGGCAGAGAGGCACTGAGACACTTGCAGACATGCACGATCATCCACCCGCTAGGGTATTATCAATCAGGTGACCTCATGTAATGATGTCAAGGACAACTACACAAACCACGTGTTGCAGGAACGCCTTGTCAAGTTGATTAATAGCTTGTTTCTGGACTAAGCAGTACAAAATGCCGAAAGGAATGTAGCCTACAGCAAAGGGGTTAAATCGCATATACCATACCTGTTTTATGTACTATTTTGTATATCTAAACAATACCAAAAACAATATAGAAATACATTAGCCTCCATCTATGAAAAAAGAAAACAGTGATATGCCAGTCAAAGAGATGAGAGATATTTTAGTCGTAAACCCTCTATACCTGCATGATCAGCCACAGCTGCTGGTATTTTGAACACTTAAAATAAATACAGCACGAGACAGCTGGGTAATCCTGAAAAAACTTAACAGACAGGATTTCAGGAGCCTCTCTTCATCCTCGAGCTCGAACCCCTTGCCAATGACACCGATGTTACAGAAGCAAAAGATTTACAAATCAACAGACACCTTTTGCCAAATTGGTGCTAAATGATTAATTGCACGTTTTTTTGCACTGGTGGTTAGTTAGTAGGGTTAAAGTTACCTTTTTATTACAAATTGTATGTTTTCCTATGAATCACATTGCATGAATATATATGGAATTTAAACATACATTTTCTTGTTATTCTAATTTTCTAATTCAATGTTTTTTTTTTTTTTTTACATTTTTTGAATGTCTTTAATTATATAATTTTTATTAGGGGTTCAAGTGTGTCACTGAAACCCTATTGTAATTGTTAGAATTTCCAAGGATCAGCATTCTTCGGTGAGACCAAACCGTAAGTCGTAGAGACTTGAAACTTTGAAGGATGGTAGTACTCACCCTGTCTACAATGTCACCAATGCTCGCCCCAATCGGCCTGATGGTGGCGATACAGCGATCAAAAGTACTTAATGGCTCCAGTGGAATCTAAAAAAGTACTTATATCATTGGAACCCTTGGATCAAGACTAACAAAAGCACATCTTGGGTTCAATGGTCGCCGGCAAAATTTTTCAGGTGAAATTTTCGGTTATTTTTGATTTTTTTTTTAATCCATAGACTGTAAAACAATGTGGACGTAGTGTCCGTGACGTCACCCATAGGATTCTGAAGAGCAGTTCTGAAGCGTAAAGTAGGGTCGAGCTGGCCGTTGCCATCTTGGCAGCGCGTCATCGCGTGTCACTCCCGGATAACAGAAAATGGGCAAAGAGGCGGGACGTGGGTGGATCCATCTGTCACTCAAAGTGGCCATGCCCTTAATTATGCAGAACTTTAAGGCTTTATATAATGTAACTTTATAACAAGTTATAAAAAAATTCACCCCCCTCACAGTATAGACCCAAAACCACAATTTGTACCAGACTGTAAAATTTTTTTTATCTGCTGTAAAGTTGGGCATTTTAACATGGAGCTCAATGAGATTCTGCTCCCTTCTGGAGCCTGTCCCTAGTGGTCGGTCGATGAATTGCAGTTTAAGTCACTTCCGTATTGGCTTCAAAAAGGCTTTAAAGGAACACTCCACTCTGCGCCCAAGTAGAAGTGCTTTGCCTGTGCTTCCCCATAATATAGTCCCAAGTCAATATCTGCCTAGGAAATCGCCTAGTCTTAATCTGCATCTATATTTGTACTCGTTGTTAATACGCAGGCCACAAGAAGTAATTAGGTGGGGGTTTTTTTGGATCACTTTTACTCGGGACATGCTACCTGGCAACATAGGATTCCATTCATTATGCTAAGCTAAGCTAGCGGCGACCCTGCCAAACTAAAACAATGCATGCACTGAGACAAAAATGCATTTGCCCACATATCTAAATGTAGGAAAGAAGTTGAATAAGCCCTATTTATAAAAACGGTGGAGTGTTCCTTTAACTACGTAGCAGTATTTACGATTGACTTGAAAACGAAGTGTCACCTGGGGGGCACCTTTGCGTTCTTCACATACGTAAAGAATTGTATATCACACGCTTGTTTTGCATGTGCCCATAACATTCATACCACATGGTAGAATGAGGTATAGATAATAGAACTCCTCATACAACTTTACCTATATTGGTGATTATTTCAAAAACATTCGCAAACTAGTCCTGGGTATTTGGCTCAACCTCGAGAACTGTTAAAAAGCATATATTTCCTTAGTAAATTGCCTGTTTTGGCTGTAAATAGTCTTTTCCATCTATGATCTAGGAGGTGGTTACATAATACCTTTTTACAAATGTTCTTAAAGGCCTTAAAGTGTTTGAACCCTGTTATTGCTGAATTATTAAATTATCGTTTTCATTGTACAGTTTGCTCAATTATTAATTAATAATAATAAAACATTTATGCTTAAAAAAATCTGGATTTATTAGGGAATTTTAAATGTGTGATTTCTTGATCTGGATAAAATCTTAAACCGATTTTATCGGGTAGAAATTGCTATTTGTAAGTAAAAAATGTAAATATTTATCACCAGCTGGAAAAGTCATGTAAATTCATTGGTAATAAAAAGTGTAAACCCTCAAGAACGTTCAGTTATTTAAACAATTCTGGACGTTTTCACTTAAATTTTAGTTTAATTTTTATTTACTTAATTTAAATATTGTCCTTGACAGTGAGGGACCTTGGCGTCTACAAGGTTGAGAACCATACTGATGGGGTTGAGGGGGAAGGATATATGAGACAAAAAAAAGAAAACAGGTTTATAGAACATTTATGTATATATATATATATATATATATATATATATATATATATAGATAGATAGATAGATAGATAGATAGATAGATAGATAGATAGATAGATAGATAGATAGATAGATAGATAGATAGATAGATAGATAGATAGATAGATATTTTTTTTTTTTTTTACATACCAATATCGTTTGCTAAAACAACCTGGACACACATTGAACCATTACATTAAATGATAACATACAGTAACAAAGCAACATCCCAAAACAATAAATCCCCATGCTGGCTCAGGGCCGCTGCAGCTTGATTTGGTTCTCCTGTGTTTATAAGGAGCAAAAACAAATTTGTTGTCACATTAAGAGGTCTGTCTGTTTACATAATAAAAAAAAAGGTGAAAATACCACCCAAGCCACTTTATTTTCCTTGGACTTGGCCTCATTACAGGGGCCGAAAAGCCATATAGCCTATTTATAGCACAACATAGACACATTCCCATGTAGGCCACTCGCTCATTATAACATCCAAAATTAGCAGAGGCATAACATACTGACTTCTCCAACACGGACCAAAACATTCCAGTCCTGCAATGGATAGCACATAAACATAAGTTGCTTATATTACCTAAACAGGTTATTTATTTTATAACCAACTTGTCAGTATATATGAGGATGAGAAGTATAACACTTTGAGTATGCTAGAATTTTGTCTAAATTAATAAAAGAAGTGTGTTTTAAATGCTACATGTGAATGTATGCATCACAACATTATAATGTACATTATGAAAAATGGACAATCATTTTGAGATTTGCTAAAAATTACATCTAAAGGGATAGTTTACCCGAAATTTTAATTACCCTATGATTTAATCACCCTCAAGTCATCCTAGGTGTATATGACTTTCTTCTTTCAGATGAATACAATCTGAGTTACATTAAAAAATGTCCTGGCTCTTCCAAGCTTTATAATGGCAGTGAATGGGGGTTGAGATTTTGAAGCCCAAAAAAAGTAAATTAAAAAGTAATCCATCCGGCTCCGGGGGTTGATAAAGGCCTTTTGAAGCAAAACAATGCGTTTGTGTAAGAAAAATATCCTTATTTAAACCTTTATAAACTAAAATAACTAGCTTACGTCAGAGGTTACTCCGACTTGAGCAGGCCGTCTGGAAGCTAGTTATTTTAGTTTATAAAGTTTTAAATATGGATATTTTTCTTATACAAATGCCTTTATTAAAGGAACACGCCGACTTTTTGGGACTTTAGCTTATTCACTGTATCACCCAGAGTTAGATAAGTCCATACACACCATTCTCATCTCCCTGCGTGCCATAACCCTGTCTGACGCACCCACCGCTAGCCTGGCTCAGCACAAAGACTGGAGGTAAATGGCTCCAGCTAGCCTACTGCTCAATAAGTGACAAAATAACGCCAACATTTTCCTATTTACATGTTGTGATGTGTATAGTTACATCGTGTACTAAGACCGATGGAAAATTAGCGGTGGGTGCGTCAGACAGAGTTATGGTACGCACGGAGATGAGAATGGTGTGTATGGACTTATCTAACACTGGGGGATACGGTGAATAAGCTAAAGTCCCAAAAAGTCGACGTGTACCTATAACCCCCTGGAGTCATATGGAGTACTTAAATGATGGATGGATGCATTTTTTGGGGTTTTAAAATCTCAACCCCCATTCACTGCCGTTATAAAGCTTGGAAGAGCCTGAAAAATTGAGGAAATGAGCATAAACAATTAAATATGCATACTGATATGATAAATCATATAACTGATATTGTACCAATATATTGTGCATGCCCAGACATAAACAGTCAGAAATTAGATATACGTCAAACAAGATAATATCAGGGCCTAAAAATGGATTCGCCTCCGCAAAGCTAGTCCATCTCTTCCTGTATGTAATAAAACAAATTACAATAAAGTAGCTCTGTTGGACTCTGTATTGTGGGAGTAAACATAATACTGATCTAAATGGTGGTGAGTGCAATGTACTTGGAAGAGATGTTGTTTTTGTTCCAGAGTTCTGCTGGGAAAAGGAGGAGTTTTCCCCTAAGACAGACGGAGACCTGGGTCTTAGTATTGGTGGGAGTGAAAAGACAGGCCTTGACTTCAAAAGACACAACACTGCCAATGTCTAATGGATTTGTGCCGATGCCGCACATGTTTCTGTTAGGCTTCTGCGTCTAGACTCGTGACGCAGCTCTCTGATCTGAGAATTAGGAGGAGCGGGAACGTGTCTTCATGAAGCTCAAGCTCAGGTCAGCCAAGCGAGACAAAAAGTTGTGTACTTTGTAGTCATTCAACAGACGCTTCAATCCAAAGCAATTTCAAGCATGTTTGTCACCTGTAATCTCTCATTAAAAAGAAGCAACTTCCACCCCTTTGGTTCCAAGTCCAACTCATATGACAAAGAGACGACAAGAGGCATGGTTTGCATGACTCTGATGTAACATGACAGCCCTTGTGGTTGGACCGTTTCCAGTTCGGAGGGAGGTGCTGAAAACAAACCCATGCTAATGAAGGCTACTGGGAGAGAGGATCCTGGCAGGACACGGGTCATTGGACTTCCCAAACAAGCTGTTTTTCTGTTGGTTGATCTTTCAGTTATCATCATCCCAGTGCAATTGAGAAACGTTGAAAGCATACTGGACACTATGCCAAAAGTTTATTTAAAGGTCCTCTGGTAAGAGGTACCATGAAGGTTTCAAACAGTATAATTTTGAAAATCCATCTATGGTAAAGGGTTAGTTCACCCAAAAATAAAAATTCTCTCATCAGTTATTCACCCTCATGTCATTCCATACCCATAAGACTTTTGTTCGAACACAAAAAATATGAGAGATTTCTGTCCCTCCATTGAAAGTCCATTCCACCAAAACAAAAGAGATCGTAAAATAAATCCATCTGAACGTTTGAACAAACCTCACCGGTTCTTGCAGAAACACAATCGTGTTTGTGTAACACAAGAATAAACCAATTTTTTTTAATGCAGAAACTTGAACGTGTTTGCATGATACATGAGAACAAACTTCCCTGGTTCTTGAAGAAACTAGAACATGTTTGAACAAACCTTATTGGTTCTTGCAGAAACTAGGGTGTGTTCACACTTGGCAGGTTTGGTTTGATTAAAACGAGGTGGGATTTCTCTGTTAGTACGCTTCATTTGAATAAGTGTGAACGCTACAATCCGAACCCTGGTGCGCACCAAACAAGCGGACCCCAACACCTAAGGGTGTGTTCACACTTGTAGTTTGGTTCGCTTGGTCAGGACCCCCCAAGAAAAACATTTAGTCCTGGTCCGCTAGCGTTCAGATTGGCACCAAACCTAAAGGCATAGGGATACGTTCACAACCCTGCGTTCGTGGCCCTGATCACGATTTTTTGCGATGGAACTTACCAAACATCCAAAACAATGCTGGGCTAAACGCTCTCGTTGTATGTGCGTAGCCTATATGATGGTATTTTGACCAGCTGAGAACTCGTGGAGAGCTTATAAATTGTGTAAACGAGTCAACACAGCATCAGAAATCCCTCCGTCTCACACACACAAACGACGATCTGCTGCGAGGAGACGCAGTTCTGACGCCATGGGTCAGGTATGCGTGGGTCTTTTTAGGGCCTCATCTTCCCGTTTTTGATTCGTTTGCATGACTTTGGTCCGTGTTGCGTTCATATTTCAGTTGAACCGCACCAGAGTTCGTTTGGAAGCGGACCAAGATCTTCTCAGCTGTTTCGGTCCGCTTGTTTTGTAGGCAGCAAGGTTCGGACGGCAGCGTTCACACTTATTCAAATGAACAACACTAAGGGTGCGTTCACACTTGTAGTTTGGTTTGTTTGGTCTGGACCAAAAAACAAAACAAAACATATAGTCCTGGTCCGCTTAGTGTTCACACTGGCATTTTTAACAGCGAACCTAAAGTTAGAACCAAAGGCATAGGGATACGGTCACAACCTGATTGGTCGGCTTTTATGACGTATATTTAATGCGGAGCTTGCTTACCGAACATTCAAAACAATGCTGTGTGCTGGATTAAACGCAATAATTTTATGCATGTACATATGGTTTTATTTTTACCAGCTGAGAACTCATGAAGAGCTCATAAAATGTTCAAAACATTCAAAACAGCACCAGGATTTCCTCCGTTGTACGCAGAAACGAAGATCTGCACATATATATGAGGCACTTTACCTCCTCGTTGCTCCACGTTTGCCCTCTATTCATTTTGGATACGCCGATCTTTCCGTGTCGTCAAATCAGCTGACTTGTAGCGTCGCATCTTGTGATATCACGTCCTGTCTTTGGTCCGTGTTGCGTTCATATATCAATCGAACAGCACCAAAGTTCGTTTGGAAGCGGACCGAGACCGCTAAAAAGATGGGTCTCGGTCCGCTACCAAACGAACTTTAGTGCGGTGCGATTGATATTGTTTGGTGCGCACCAGGGTTCGGATGGCAGCGTTCACATATGTTCAAATAACCGCACTAACCGAGCAATCGCACCAGGGTTCGTTTTAATCGAACCAAACATGACAAGTGTGAACACACCCTAAAAAGATGGGTCTCGGTCCGATTCCAAATTAACTCTGGGGCGGTTCGAATGAAGTACACAACACGTGCGGAACAAAGACATGTAAACGAACCGAAAACAGGACATGATGTCACAAAATGCGACCCTAAAAAGGACGACGCTCAAGCATACCTGTTTTTTCTCTTCATAGTCGTGAGTTTGCCCATCACAGTTCGATACAGGCGTCAGAACCGCTTCTCCTCGCAGCAGATTGTGTGTGTGTGTGACAGATGGATTCCTGCGGTCGTTTGGACTCCTTTACACATTCTATAAGCTCTTCACGAGTTCTCAGCTGGTCAAAATACCATCATATGTAGGCTACGCACATACAACAAACAAGCGCATTTATCCCCGCACATAACATTGTTTTAGACGTTCCGTCTCAAAATATACGCAATAAAAGCCGATCAATCAGGTCGTGAACATATCCCTGTGCCTTTAGGTTCAGTGTTAAAATGCCCTGAATGTGAATGCAAAGCAGACCAGGGCCGATGAAACGAACCGAACTACAAGCGTGAACACACTCCGTGGCGTTCACACCGGACGCGATTCGCACTGATCGCGCGAAGGTGGACGCTTGAACATTTTGAGTTTACTCGCTTCATTCGCGCGTGTGACAACTACACAACAGACGCGAATTCGCGTCATGGGAGGGGCTTCTGCCCTATATGAGCCTATATGAGCCAGCTCGTCTCGGTCACTTGACGTCTTTTTTGTAAAAAATACTACTATTAATGTGTGAAAAAGCGTAGTTTAAAGACTTTTTCAGGTGATAATATAGTTGTTTAAAGCTCACATCTGTGGTTAATTTATAAAAAGAGTGCCTATTTGAGCATTTTATCTGGCGTTTTCGGAGTTGTGAGATCCAGGCGATCAGTGACATTCCACGCTCGTTTACCCGGCGAGACCCGCCTTTCCTATGCTAGTCCTTCTCACATTTGCCGCTGGCTCTGGCTCTTTTTTTTTCTGCTCCAGTCTCGTTATGAAATGGCTGACATAGATTTTGTTGAGAGGGTAGCTGTGCTTTATTTGCTGTGGAAGGCTGTTTTTTTTCCTTTTTATTCCTGTTCCTGTAGTGATAGGATGATGTATCATACAGCTCCGGGTATCCACATACGGCCACGATTATCTTGTCCTCCATGGTTGTTCGGATTTCTGCCTCCGCTTGTAAATGCGTCACTACTAGAGCAAGCTCGTGATTGGTTAACGCGGCAATATCAGCCAAAGTTCAGATTTTTCAACTTGAGCGATTCGCTCGTTCAAAACGCTCAATTCGCGTCATTCACGCCGCAGAATGCCATTTCGCGTCTCTGCGTTGACTTAACATGTAAATCACTCGCGCAAATCGCGTCCGGTGTGAACGCAACATAACTTGGTGCTCTGCTGGAAATGCCAAGCACTTTGGCAGCGCAGCTGTTTTTTCTTTTCTTCAGTTGAGATGCTTTGCTTATATGATACGGATCTATCCACAGAAGTTTTACTAGTATCTCATGTCACAGATAGTTGGTTTCTGTATTGTTTCTATATAAAAATGTTGATACAATGTAAAGTATTTGCTCTGGCTCTTATTATGCTGCTTCTTGTCATCTGTTGATGTTGTACAAGTTGTACAATGTTGTATTTGTCCCGCCCCTCCTCCACTGTGATTGGTTGGCTGGGTAAAAAGGGACAGTGATGAGCGCTGCGTTTTACTCAAAGTTGAACATTCTACAACTCTCGGCGACTAGTAGAAAACGCTGGGCACTCAGCGCTTGAGCGTGAAATAGACGCTCAGCGCCTCCTGGAGTTTAAAAAAAAAACAATTCTAAAAATACGCTAGCCACGTGAAAAAACGCTTTGACACACCAGAACAAACATCATTGGTTCTTGCGCACCAATCAAGCATGTTTATAATATTTGATTAGCTCTATGGATGTGTGTTGATCAATGTTTATATGTGAATAAAAGCCTAAATTAAATCAGTTCATCATATAAAGCGATCATATCTTTTCAGAAGACTTGGATTTAACTGCTCAAATCCTATTGGTTTCTAGAACTTCTTATGAAGATTATGTTAAGTTTTAGTGCTGGACTTGCAAACACACCTCTCAGGTTTCATCAAAAATATCTTAATTTGTGTTTCGAAGATGAATGAAAGTTATATGGGTTTGAAACAACCTTAGAGTGATTAAATGATGACAGAAGTTTAATTTTTAGTTGGACTGTCCTTTTAACTGTGAGCACATGATATTTTTCTCAGTAAGAGCTGAGAAGAGTTGTTGCACACACAACAGATCTCCCTGCACACTCTGGGAATGAAAGTTGTAACAAAGTTAATTGTAGTGGAAAAAATAATGGCCAGTGATCCCATTACACAGCGAGGGTCCCTGCATTCCAGAACCGAAGCCCCATTTCCAGGAGCAGGTCAGTCTTTATGGTGAAGCTCTGAAAGGCATTGCATTGCCAGCAGAGCAGAAAGGAACACCAAGTAACTCAAATTAAAGAGCGCCGACAAATCACTGGAAGCCACAAGCAAGAGCAAGAGATTTACGGTTTGCAGTTCCTAAACATTTTGCAGTTCTCTGATAATATCTGGCATTGAGATTGCTTTCGTTAGGCGGCGTTCCCATATTTAAGGATATTTTCTTTAATAGAGTGACAGTCCTATATCTGACCCTATGTGCCTTGAACTCCAGGGAATGATTATGCAAAAACAGACTCAAGAAAAGGTTTAAACAGCGAGTTATATAATATTCGTGTTCTCTTTGATAGTATTGCTGCTCAGCTGCCACCAAGTTAACACGGTCTTTGTCTCTCAAGGTTGGTGGGGATGTGTGTGGACAGAGACATCCATTTAACTCAACAAACCACACAAGGACTCGACCGTGACTCATCAATAATGAGAAGAGGCTAGCAGTCAGGTGCGTATCTTACCAACCATCTGCACAGATAACGTGGGATGCATGTTGTAAAAACAAACGTCTTGGAACGACTAGCAACCCTTCAAAATATAATAAACCTCGTAATACATGCATTTAAAAAAAAGGAACACGGACAGGTGTGTTTGTCGAATAGGCTAGTTTTGAGTTGTTTGTTACCCCAATAATAAAATGTTTTCACCCATGTGCAATTTGAATTACAAAATTGTGAAAATGTGAAACGTTGTTAAAAACATGTACACTACGGTTCAAAAGTGTTTTTTTTTTTTGGGTGAAAATTTATTTTATTCAACAAGGATGCATTAAAGGTCCCGTTCTTCGTGTTTCTTTGAAGCTTTGATTGTGTTTACAGTGTGCAATATAACGTGTTCATGTTTCGCGTGTAAAAAAAACAGTATTTTTCACACAATTTACTTATCTGTGTACCGCTGTTTTCATTGTCCTAAAAACGGCTGATGAGTTCCTTGTTCTATGAAGTCCCTCCTTCAGAAATACGTAACGAGTTCTGATTGTGCCAGCGGTTCCCGTGTTGTGATTCGACAGCAGCTTAGCGCACGTTGCACGGAAAGGTCACGCCACTTAACGGGGAGATATATGTGCTCAATGATCTCTAAGTACAGCGTCCCTGTGAAAGCCAAACAATGGTGACTTGAGTCCAGGATGAAAATAACAGCGTCTCGACGACATGGCGACAAACACACTCAAACGCAACAATTCCTCTTCTCCACGTGGGAGAGCAACAAGACCACGCCCCCTTTTTCGCGTATTCTTGTGGGCGGAGGTTAGTCTGTTCTACTGACGTCATTTATGTAGGAAGTACCAGGATGTAGTCCAAGCCAGCCGTTCGCTGTAGGCTTTGAAAGGGAACTTCTGTTAAATAAAATATCTCGCTTGGCATTGAACTTTGAGCTTTATAATTTTACAGGTATTATTTATGCTCTAACAGCAACATTACACACTAACTGAAGTTTGAACAATGGGATCACGAAGAACGGGACCTTTAAAGCCACAATATGTAACTTTTCGCCACTAGAGGTCGCTTATTTAAAACAAAGGTGTAGCTTGATGACGCCTTGATTTCGTGGAGCTTTTATTATGCCGTAGACGAGCGCATCCGCTTCTTCCGGTCATGTGTATGTGGGTAATGCAGTGCTGTTTTATCATATCCTCCTGGGACCCAGGAATAGACTTTAGTCCACTGTAATGAACATTATATTTGAGTGAATTTCTCTGACATCATACATGTCACAGTCTGTCCTTTAAAGAGCACATTCGGGGCTTTGCAGAGATACCAAATGTTTGGAGGTTTCACCAGGACAACAACAACTTTTTTTTTTTTTCTGGGTCCCAGGAGGATATTAGATACATTATTTGAGTGTGTTGAAAGTTATGTTATAATGCTACTCTGTGTGTTCGCTCAGTGGCTACTATGAGACACTTAATGAGCAGTATAAGTTAGATCCATATTAGGCATGGTAAAACATGGTACTCGTGGTAAATAAAGAAAACCAGATTTAAACAATGAGACTAACTGTGTTGAGCTATATAACAATGATTAGTTTTCTGTCAATGAATGTATCCAAACAGTTGCTCACCTGTCTAATAAAACACATAATATATTAAAGCTTCTTTGGAGTTTCCGTGGTTTCTACAAAATAAAACCAGATATCGAGGGTAATGCGGGTGGGTATGATGTCATTGATAGGTGACGCGCGGACACAACCGTGTCCAAAATCGGTTATTTCTCTGGACATTGTTCTAGTGGTTTTTGGATATTTGAATCCAAAAAAACGTACATATCGTGCCTTTAAATTGATTAAAAGTGACAGAAATATCTTTACTATTTTAAATAAATGCTGCTCTTTTGAATGTTTTATTCATCAAAGAATCCTGAAAAAATGTAGCGTGACATTCATACAAATATTAAGCAAATACATTTTCAAACTTTCTAATAATAAGAACATTTACAACTGAGTATCAAATCATCATATAAGAATGATTTCTGAAGGATCATGTGACACTGAAGACAGGAGTAATGATGCTGAAAATTCCGCTTTGCATCACGGGAATAAATTACATTTTAAAATATATTCAAACATGAAACAGTTATTTTAAATTGAAATAATCTCTTGCTTTAGAAAAATAAATGCAGCCTTTGTGAGCAGAAGAGACTTCTTTTTAAAGCAAATGAAAAAATAATAATCTTACCAATCCCAAACTTTTGAACGGCAGTGTAACTAAACCCCATAATGACACTGAACAAATGTTTGTAATTTAGGTTTATTCACCACAAGCTATAAATGAAAAATTGCAGAACATGCAATATTTAAACAGCAATTTACCTATAAAAAAAAAGAGTCTTTGGGGGACTGTAACTGAAACATAGTCCACTTGGCACCATTTATTTGACGTATATTCTCCAAACGTAATAAACAAGTAATACCTGTAATTCTTTCTTGGAACAAAAGCTACTTTGTGGAGAAAATAATTTATGTAAACAAAAATACAATAGTGCCAGTCAAGTTTATCATTGTTCAGGTCTTTGACTGAAAGTGAACCTAAATAAAAAATGACATTGAACAGTGTTTAACAGTATAGTCTCTTCAGATCTCGTCAAACCTGCTGTCTCTTCTCTCAGCGATCATCTCACAGATCTCCAACTGGGATGCTCTGGCTCTGGGAATATGGTGCGGAAAGTGAGATTTATCCGAGGTCCACGGTCATGGTACTCCTTTGCCACCTGGTGCTATTCAAAAGAACATTAATAATGTTAAATCTGCACTCACAATGAGGCAATGTAGCTACTAAACCAACTTAAAGAAGGTTAATCGGCCTTGGTGTCCACCACGAAAGAGGTAAGGCATGGTGTATTTAATAATTCAAATACACGGTTACACATGGTGTCGTATATTTGGACAGACAGATGATGAAGAATCTAGCTTGACTAAGCAAAAGCAGTATGTTTACATGCGCAGATGCAATGTTGAATTGGTATATTTTTGACGCAGGACGTCCCTTTGACAATTATGTAACAGCTTTCAAAGCCTATAAATATGCTGTGGTCATTTTGAAGGAAACAGCCATACATGTGAGTTTAGTTAGCTTTATTTTGACAGGTCAACGAGAGTTATGTCAACCTAATAAGATCGTCTGAAAGCTTTTTGGCACAATCCGTGAGTGACCTTTCTTAAACAGTTTTCAGATGTCGCCATAAAATGTTTTTGACCTTTATCTATTCTTTGTGCCTCACCAAAGGCCTGCGGTTCGCCTTGGAGTCGGAATACAAAAACAACTCTTAAACAGGACAAAAATAACTTCCAACAGGTTTTTACATTGAAATGCAAAAAACCCCATCATTTTTTTTTTATGCACAAATTGCATTCATCTACACTGTGTGTAATGAATATATGACTTGTTTTTTTGTTTTTTTTGATCGTCATTGATGATTAACTGCTGTAATGATCAATAGAAAACATACAAACGTTTACAAAATTGCAAAATAACCCTGTTAAATTATTTTTTTAAAGTAAAAATGTAAAATAACCTGTTAAATAAAACTACGAAAGTGCAAAAATCAGTTAAATTAAATTGCAGAAATGTATACAAATTAGTGCTGTCAAACAATTAATTGTGATTTTATCGCATCCAAAATAAACATTTGTGTTTACATAATGTATGTGTGTGTAGTGTGTATAATTATGTATACCGGTATATAAATACACACACATGCATGTATATATTTAAAGGGTTACTTCAGTGATTTAGCATTAAGCTTTGTATCAGTAGAAACCCGGTAGTTTATTCAAATTATTCGCTCTCGTGATGAATGAAATCTGACACTGCTGCGTCTGTGTCGTGAATTTCGTTCGGCTCACTCACACTTTATTGAAAAGACACGTTCAGTTTTTAATTGTAGTGTTTATTCTCTAACTGAAAGAAATTATTTTATTACTATGAAAATCAAAACGATGGTGGGGGCGGTGTCATGGTTGACAAGTGATAACCGGTAGCCGTGGCTTTGGGAGTGGCCTCGTTAATTAAGATAGTTGAAATCCGATGGCTCCGTGAGGACTGCATATCCAGCAATGACATTTCCTCTCTCAAGATCCATTAATGTACTAAAAACATATTTAAATCAGTTCATGTGAGTACAGTGGTTCAATATTAATATTATAAAGCGACGAGAATATTTTTGGTGCGCCAAAAAAACTAAATAGCGACTTAAAAGTAGTGATGGCCCATATCAAAGCACTGCTTCATGAAGCTTCGGAGCATTATGAATCAGCGGTTCGGAGCGCCAAAGTCACGTGATTTCAGCAGTTTGGCGGTTTGACATTGATGATTCAACACACTTATTCTACTTAAGTCGCTATTTAGTTTTTTGCCGCACCAAAAATACTCGTCGCTTTATAATATTAATATTGAACCACTGTACTCACATGAACTGATTTAAATATGTTTTTAGTACATTAATGGATCTTGAGAGAGGAAATGTCATTGCTGGATATGCAGGCCTCACGGAACCTTCGGATTTCAACAAAAATATCTTCATTTGTGTTCCGAAGATGAACGGATGTGGAACGGCATGAGGGTGAGTAATAAATTACATTATTTAAATTTTTGGGTGAACTAACCCCTTAAAGGAACACTCCACTTTAAAATCGGCTCATTTTCCAACTAGTTAAACAGTTGAGTTTTACTGTTTTCGAACCCATTCAGCCGATCTCTGGGTCTGGCGGTAGCACTTTTAGCATAGCTTAGCATGGATCATTGAATCTGATTAGACTGTTAGCATCTCGCTCAAAAATGACCAAAGAGCTTTAGTATTTTTCCTATTTAAAACTTGACTCTTCTGTAGTTACATCATGTACTAAGACCGATGGAAAATTAAAAGTTGCGATTTTCTAGGCCAATATGGCTAGGAACTACACTCTCATTCCTGCGTAATAATCAAGGAACTTTGCTGCCGTACCATGGGTGCAGAGGCGCAATGATATTACGCAGCACCTGAAAATAGGATAACTTCCGTCAACATAACCAACAAGACAACCTGCTTACACAGGGAGCGTGCTGGGGACTATTTTCAGGCGCTGCGTAATATCGTTGCACCGCTGCACCCATGGTACGGCAGCAAAGTTCCTTGATCATTGCGCACTTTAGAATTGTTCTAGAATAACTTTTGCTGCTGAAATACACTAACCTAATTTATAATAGTAGATTATAGATTATGAATATAGCCTTCTCTTCTCTACTAAATTCAGGGAAATAAATATCTTCCAAAATTTGTTTTGACAAAGATGGTTGGTTGTTTTCATTTTTCAATTCCTCGGCTCAGAAAGTGGCCTGTGTGTGAGTGCATGTAATTCTTGGGTGGGGAGGTTTAACCACCAGGGGGAAGGGGGCGTGGTCTATGCCAATGGGACATCACCCATGGATGGCGCACCCTTCCCCATTTATTAATTTATTTTATTTTTTCTCGGCAAGTAGTTTGTGTTTTATGAATAAAGTTCACGATTTCATGATATTATATTAACATCACTATTATCATGAAAAGTCTACTTTACATTTAATAGAAGCATGTTTGCACTGAAAAGAGTGACTATGATAACTTAATTTAAAAGCATTTTAAAAGCATTGCTATTTTAGAGCATTTAGCTCCCAGCCAACTAGATTGTGAGAGTGTATTTTGTATGTTTTGTGAATTCTCCCCAGTGTCTGTAGTATTTTATTGCACTGTTTTGCAAAGTCTTTCTTGGAAAAACTGTCCGCTTCAGTATGCTGTGAAGAAACGCGTTTGCTTTCCCCCTTCACACTATTACACATCAGCAGAAAACAGCGTCTGCACTTAACAGACACTCGACAGCAAACCATGTGACCGTTCCAGATCATCCCAATCATGTGTGATCAGTTTTCCAGAATGTACTGTAGAGCCAAAACAACCCCTCCACACTGATTTAGCCATTTCCAGCCTTTCTTCACAGTCTGGCTTTTCAGCAGCGTTTTTAACACGGACTGTTATTAACTGCCAGCTTCACCACTCATATTAGACTAAACAAACACGATATTATATATATATATATTTTTTTTTTTCAATATTTGCAGCTTAGGGATTATGTTAGAAAGCATTTGCCTCGTCTTAATGAGGCATCTTCTGCTAAGTTTGATGAGCTCTTAGGGCTTGGACCCTTCTCCATTACCTTGATAGCTTAGCTTGAGTAACTGTGTAGCATTGACTGTCCCATTAATGTGACATAAGTCCCTAGGGTGGGGTGGGTGGTATGGGAATTATTTTGCTTTGTTTTTTTACTGTATTGATATTTTTTGCTTATTTCTTCCTTATGTTTATAATGAGGAATCATAAAAGCTATGTACAATGATTGTCAAATTGTTGGATTCCCTAATAAAACAATTTTAAACACAAACAAATGCTCCTGCCAGTTCTTAGTCACATTAAATCTGGCTCAGTGTTTTTTTTGCCGCCGTCTGAGCTTGTGGTGCAACTTAGCAAGAAAACAAAGAGTTCTGATTCTGGTTTACTGATTCTGTTGTGATTATCAAAATCAGATCATTTCTTCAGAGCAGTACCTGCCAGTCCTCCTGCATACAGCCCTCCATGAGCAGGAGTGTCCCGTGGGTCAGCGGGATGCGTATGCGCTCCACATAGCTGTAGTCTCCGTTGTCCTCCTGGAACACATACACCGAAAAATTAGACACATGAAAATATAATCAGGGTGCGCAGACGTCAGAAGCAAACGCAATCTGATTCATTCAGGGCTAAAAAGAAGGAGAAAATTACTAAATTACAATAGCGTTAGAAACTTTCACTAACATTGTAATCAGGATTCTGATTAAAGTATTACGATTTGCGGTTTTAAATCTAGGGTTGCACTGATATTAAAATTCTGGCCGGTGCTGATAACTTGATAATTATTTTCATGTTATGGCCCAAAATTTTATCTAGTGCTGTGAAATCGATTAATCGCATCCAAATTAATTTTGTGTTTTTGTGTGTACTGAGTATAATTATCATGTATATTTGAATACACATACATGTATATATTTAAGATATATTTAATATAAATATATATTACATAAATATTTTATATATAAATATAACACATTTTTCTTAGATATATACATGTATGTGTGTGTATTTATATATACATAATAATTATACACAGCACACACATATATTAAGTAAACAAACTGGAAGCAAGTAACCGCGATTAATCGGTTGACAGATATAATATGAAATATAGCTGCAAGCAGCCATTAACGGGGCCAAGCGCAACAAAAGCAAACAAGGAAGCTAGCAGCAGACCAACTGAAAAAATAAGTGAAGACATTTGAAGCAAAAATGTTAAAACCCCACATTAAAACATTGAGTTGTATAGAGCCAATGTCATATTTTGTTTAATTATAGTGCCACCAAGAGGCACAATCCTACAATTTTTTATGTGTCATCGGAGTGAGCCCATACATTTGTGTGTCAATTTTGGTGAAAATATCTTGATTCATTCAGTTATAGACATTTATATGAAAAAACAAGTAAACCACCTGACTTTGATTGGATTTTACTACCCCTTACTATCAATATTTTGACATTTGGGCATTACCATATAGCTATCGACCTATGTTTCCGATTTTCTGGCGTCTCGATTGGACTTGCGGTTTCGAAGATATCAGCTAACGTTTTTTAAGCGCTAAATTACCGAGCTGCAGAAAACCATACGCCGAAACCTGGCAAATCTGGTATCGTTGGACTCGGCAAGGATTCAGGAGACTAAAAAAGTTAGTCCCATGAAAATAAGTCAACCCCACCCAAAGTTATAAGCGTTTGGAAAAAAAAAAATCCACTAGGTGGCGCTGTTTCGAAACTTCTCAGGCTACTTCAGGGCATCGTGCTGATGACCCATACCGAGTCTTGTAACAATCCGTTAATGCGTTCATAAAATACAGCATTTTAGCGCACAATTCAAAATGGCCGACAGTCAAAATGGCCGATATGGTAAAATTGGATATCAGACGACTCGGCATGCCGTTCTGAATATAACGAGACCACTTTTATGATTGGACAAACGGTTCATAAGTTATAAGCAAAAATAGCCATTTTTCGTATCCAATGTTACCTCAGGTCATGCTTGTGAAGACTTGTACCAAGTTTGGTTTGAATACGATACAGCGTTGCAGAGATATTGCCTTAAGTGTGTTTTTGCAACCGCTACGTAAAAATTGTTTGCGCGTTTATCGAAAACGATTTGACGAATCAACTTGATTTGCAAGATTTTTTGGTCTGAAGATGATCTGGTTCAATTTTTGTGCAAATCGGATGAACCGTCTAGGACGAGTTCTCAAAAGTAGGTTTTTCTGAAAATTCAAAATGGCGAAAAAATTTGAATGACGGAAAATGACGTCATATGGTGCAATCGCATCGGCTTGAACCAAGGAATCAGAGGAATCTAGTCCTTATGGTTCAAAAGTTATTAGCATAAACAGTCAAATTTTGGACTGATAGTGGCGATAGAGGGAATAAGTTAGAGACTCAAATTTGCTATGGTGACAGAACAGACTGTCCTCTATGAGTATGCCAAATTTTACAACTTTTTACCATATGGTTCTATGGGCTGTCATAGACTCAAGAGCGGAAGAAGAAGCAGAATAATAATAATAATAATAGGAACGGGAACGGTTTCAATAGTTGCCTTCGCACCTTCGGTGCTTGGACCCTAATGATATAAATATATATACAGAATATACATGCAAATATTTCTTAAATATATACATGAATGAGTGTGTATTTATACATACATAATTATACACAGTACACACACATATATTATGTAAATACAAACTTTTATTCTGGATGCGATTAATCACGATTAATCGATTGACAGCACTAATACATTAAAACACTAAAATAACTGCTAAGTGTATTTAGGCAATAGAACATTATAATGTACAGCATGAAAAATGGGTATTCATTTTGAGATTTGCTAAACACTAAAACACATATTAGTGTTTTTTCTGATACAAATTTTGTCTGCAAAAAAAGCTTGTTGGTACATCTGCACAATTTGGCGAAAACTTTTGTGATTCTACATATAAATTAATATGACTATAATAATAACAACAACAATCATAATTTTGTATTATAATTAAACTACTACTAATACAAATTATTATTATTAATTACTCAAGTGTATTTTTTATTTTACAGAGGAATATTACAGTAATATTTCTTGTTTTGTCTATTTTTATTTAGTAATAATACGACAACTACTAATACAAATTATTATTATTATTATTATTAATTTCTTATTAATAAATAAAAATAAACAAAACAAGAAATATTACTACTGTATTATTTAACTGTATAATAAATTAAATGTATGATATTTGATTTAATTAATTTATTTATTGTACAGTACAATTACAATACTAATATGTATGGCTATCTTAATTTTTTCAGTTCACAAGTTAAACCATCAAGGTCTTGTCTGGCAGGAAACGGCAGGGAGCCCATAAAGCTGCCAGCTATATCATGATTTTTGTTGTATTAATTGGATTAATCGCGCCGGCCTAATGTATTGTGCATCCTCATTGTAAACACCATAATTTAAACCCTAGTATGACTACGACAAGTTATAAATGGCACATTCGCAGACTCACAGGAAGTGGCTGCTTTCGGAGACTGAACACTCTGGTGTCTCCCAGACTCAGAGAGGCGATGGTGGGCTGGGGTCCTAATGAAGGTTCACTGTCACTGTGCCAGCCAATACTGTCTTTACCGTCCCGGTACAGGTTACACAGCAATGAGTTAAACGTGCGGCCACTCTTCTGCTCAACAGCGAGACGCAGAGTGGTAAGAACGGGATGCCACTATAAGAAGAGAAATATGGAAAGAGTTGCTTCAAGATGTCATTTTTATTTGCTCACTTGCTAATGTAAAAACAGGAGATCATACGATATACCTGAGCATTGGCCTCCATAGTGGAGCGTGAATATGTATACGGCAGCTCTCCATACCAACAAGTGAGTCTGGGTTCCTCATATGCATCACCTGAAGTGCAAAACACATTGAATATGAAGTATGTTCTGCTTTTTGTACTCTCAATACAGACAATTCATATTCAGTTTATGTTAGTGATTTGACTGCACTGGCACTTCTCGACTGAGAACGAAACCTGAACGGAATGAGCTGGATATTGAACCTGAATAATGACACAGATGTCTTCTGAAGAGCTGTTTTACTTTCATAAATGAGGAATTTTGCAACATCACTGTTATTACGTATTACTGTGAAGCTGTTTCAAAAACAAAGTGTATTGTATTAAGCGCTATATAAATAAATGTGACTGGACTTGATGACGTGTTGATCTTCAGCACACCAAATAAGGGCATATTTGTCAAAACAAGTCTCGATCAGTCACAGTCGAACGTGAACTACTCCTGGTCCAAAGCAAATGTTTAAACATTTGGTATATTTGGGACTTTTTCAAATGATGTCGGTTCTGGAGAAGGTAAACAGACGAGGGAACTGGAGGCAGTGGCATTCCTGCCAATTTACTGATGAAGAAGGACTGGAAAGAGTGAGTCACTGTGGGAAGTGAACACGTCTGAGTGGGACAGATGCAAAATTTCACCATACGTGTGCAAGAACAAGCACATGCTTATTTTTAATTCGCCTGTTTTGGTCAGAAACAGTCAGATTCAAACCCGTTTTCCCACATTAACACCAAGGCTCAACATATGCTCATATGCTAAAGGAAAAATTATTTTTGCTGCTTTTTCAATTTGCTTTATTAGAATGCACTAAAGCAACACAACTGCTGAACATTTGATCACATATCAACTTAATTTCACTGTGTTCAGTCCACTTATATATATATATATATATATATATGTAAACAATTCAGGATTACTTCAATCATTTGTGTTGGGACTAGTCATTTTAATTTTTGTAATTAGTAATTTATGCATTTTTGAGTAAATGCAAAGATGTGTTAGTGCTTAATGTTATTCCAGTTATGTTGAACATTTAAAGAGTTTCTAACTCACTTTTTGCCCTACAAAGCCTACTGTCTATCATATTTAATAGACAAATTTCGAATGCCTCTAAATTATCAACATGATCAAAACTTTGCTAATATCTACTACATGCCTTCTGTTGTGTGATTGATATTTTATATTTTTTTTAGTAAGTAAAAGGCCTTTTATTAAAATGATAAAAACGTCCACCTTCAGGTCGTGGTTCATGTGTCTTTTAGCAGTGAATTTTTTACTGATTTTCATAAAGTAAACATAAGAATAACTTTCATACTATAATAATAATTTGTTACATTTATATAGCGCTTTTCTAGAAACTCAAAGCGCTTTACATATAGAAGGGGGGAATCTCCTCAACCACCACCAATGTGCAGCATCCACCTGGATGATGCGACGGCAGCCATATTGCGGCAGAACGCTCACCACACACCAGCTGATTGGTGGAGAGGAGACAGAGTGATGAAGCCAATCTGTATATGGGGATGATTAGGAGGCCATGACGGAGAGGGCCAATGGGCAAATTTAGCCAGGATGCCTGGGTTACACCCCTACTCTTTATCGAAGGACATCCTGGGATTTTTAATGACCACAGAGAGTCAGGACCTCGGTTTAATGTCTCATCTGAAGGATGATACTGTAAGTATTTCAAGATGAACAATTTTTTTGTGAGTATAAAATATGATCCATCAGGCTTTTGAGAAACGTTTATTTGTTTATCTCTCAATCATCATTATATTACATTGCATTGTATGTTTTGCCTCCTACGTCATCCATACTTTGACCATAAAACTAAGTATTTCATTATCATCCAGTGGTGGAAAGAGTACTGAAAAAGCATACTTAAGTAAAAGTACTGTTACTTGTCAAAACATTTAGTGCAAGTAGAGTAAAAGTACCTGTCCTAAATACTACTCAAAGTAGGAGTAAAAGTAGTGAGTTTTGAGTATTATGCTATGAATGTTATTCCACCTTATATCCTGCAAATTAAAAATCTAGCTTACTCTTTTATGGATGATTCTCAGTAAGAACAAAAAAACATGAGATCAACAGTATTTCAATATTTCTCCAAGTTAAATTTTTGACTGCTAGCACTAAAAATACAGCCATGTAATATTTGAGAAAGCAACCAATAATCTCTGGTAACCTTTATGACAACCTGTCTGTAGAGGTTTTTTTGCGGTTAATTAAAAAAGGTTGCAAAGCGTAGTACATTAACAATTTTATGTTAAAAAAAGCAGTTATTTCTTTTCAGGACGCATTCATTGTACTGCTTTAATTTCAATGGATGTTTTCTCTGTTAAAAGAATAGGCTACACTTCAGAAATCAGAATCGAGTAACTCACAATTTTCGCCACTGATTATTTTTGCTTGTAATTAAAAACATAAACCTGATCTAAATATAAATCTGTTTTATGAAAGTTATTTCCTATATACATGGACTACAATTTTAAATCGCCATGTGAGAACACATTACATTAAAATATGCACTTGTAATGAGTGTTAAATCAACATTATAATTTTCACTCAAAATCTTTTCTTTATTATTAAAAACTCTGATTCTCTTATTTTGAATATATTTTTTGATTTTCATTGGATTGTCTTTTGATTTAATTATGCTGGTATGTATATTTTTGGAGTTTTATATATGATTTGTAATGAAGTGTACCGCCCCTTTAAGAAACACTTAACTTTGGACGTGTTCTCTCCTCGCTCAGTTGATAAACTACGCTGAGATGAGGATGTATGTTTGCTCACGGAGCAATTTCACGATTTAAGGCATCATACAGTAACCAGCAACAAACCCCTTTCATAAAGCGCGTGTGCCTCTCACTCTAGGCTGGACGCTATAGTTGATATGACGGGAGTCACATGCGTGACGCATGAAGACAGGACTTATTATTCGCCTTGGCCAATCACATTGACAGGACAAAAATAAACATAATGTAGTGACTGCAGGTCTAGGGAAAATAGCGCAGTAAAAGTACTGATACAGCACTTAAAAGTAAAAGTACACTGTTTTTAAACTACTTAATAAAGTACAATTCCTGAGAAAAATCTACTCAATTACAGTAACGAGAGTATTTGTAATTCGTTACTTTACACCACTGTTATCATCTTACTTAAACATATTATTGGGAGATATAATGACAGCTGATATTTATATGCATTTTAAGCAAGTATTCGGCTATACTGTAGATATTATTGTTTTACATTACAAGCTATCAGAATGTCATCATACTTTTTGACCATATAAATATCAGCAAATGCAACAAATTGCATGTTTTTGTTTAATTTGGGCCTCAGAATAAAATTAAGATGTTTTTCATTCTCAAGTATGAGCTCCATATTCTCACTTTCATACTATTTGAGCCAAAAAAGTCTGATGCACCACATAAAAAAAAAAGAACGATTATTTTAATATTTTCTGTAAAGGTTCAATAAAATGCTCCACTTCAAAATATAATTTCATATGTCAGGCTTTACAGGGTTAATCTTGGACATAATGTCCAGAGGTCAAAACACTTTTTCCCTCCCCAATTTACAGTACTTCAACATGCAACTTACCCATCATCCTATAATTGGTCTTTTGTGACCAGGGCAGTTCAGCGAGCAGCTTACTAAACATCCAGTCTGCCTCCTCCTGCTGTAGAAACCCCGGTATTAGCCTCAGTCTGGGCAGAAACAAAGTAAACAATTACCCTGAATGCAAGAACGTTTCTTTTTTAGTTTATGCTATTTAAAATCTTGAGTAATCTTACCGGGACACTCCAGTGGGCCCCTGACTAATCACATAGTCACCGACATTTCTGAGAAAAAGAAAAAATAAATATATGTGGCATGTCAATAAACAGGGTTTTATCACTTGAAAGTGCCTGGGACTGAGTCACTCACTCAATCACTTTTTCTGTGGGAACCTCTCGGACGGGCTGGCAAAATGACACAGGATAGATTAGAGACACTCAGATTGTCGAAGCACTGTCGAAGAAAACAGCATATAAAAACTACAGAACGGCTCTTACGTCAGCTGGCTGATTGAACTCAAATGATCGTGGTCCATACTTCCATGACCCTGACTGGGCATCTTGAGCTGAAACATAAAACAGAAATTTTCAGTTTAAAAAAACATTTAGAAATCACACTTGTCACTGTAACAAAATGAACAGAAGCAGAACACAATACCGATATTGCCTGTTTTGTCTTCTGAAGTCCATTTATGAAGTTAGTCAATGTTTTTTTTAAACCGTTCATCCTCTCTCTGACCCTTGTATTTAAACAGGCTGTTTTTACTACTGTACCTTTAAGATTTATATATGTAAACTATCTGTTTATGATGATTGTACTGGGTATTGACAAAAGTCTTTTTTTATGACAGAATAAGTATTTTGGAAATTTATTTACTTTAAAAATATTACAAATAAAAATAATTTACTTCATTTCTTAATTTAAATAGAAAAAGGTTCCATGAATATTTTATGAATTTCCATTACTTTTTCACAACTTTTCAACTTATTTGATATTAATGGTTAAGGATTTGGGAAAAATCGTTCATTTGATAATTTATGCAAAAAATCAATTAAAAAAAAGTTTACTTAATCAATCGATTTAAATAGAAAATTGTTTCCATTACTTTTTTTTTTTTTTTTTAAAGATTTTATTAATTTTCATGACTTTTCCACAACTTTTCAAGGATTTTTAATCAATTAATCATTTACGTTAAAAATAAAAATCATTAACTTAACTTACATTAAAAAAAATAACTTTTCAAAAATCAAGGGGTTTTTTTTACCATCTACAGTAAAAATGTTTTACTATTTTAATGTTTTTGAAAGCAGTCTCTTATGCTCATCAAGTCTGCATTTATTTGATCAAAAATACAGAAAAAATAATAATAATATTGTGAAAATCTGTACTAACACTTTAAAAAAATACATTTAACATATCCTTGCAAATCAAAAAAAGAAAAAAAAACCTTTTAATGAATTTAAGAATCTTGAAAAAAGTATCAGAGGTTATAAAAAAAATATTAAGCAGCACAGCTGTTTCCAACATTATAATAATAAATAATTATATTAGAATGATTTCTGAAGACTGGAGAAATGAGCTTTGCGTCACAGAAATAAATTATATTTTAAAGTATATTAAAATAGAAAACCATTATTTTAAATTCTAATAATATTTCACAATATTACTGTTTTTACTGTATTTTTTATCAAATAAATGCAGGCTTGGTGAGCACAAGACAAGACACTTCCAAAAAACATAAAAAAAAATAGTAAAGAAAATAGTAATGTCTCCAAACGTTTGACAGGTACTGTAAAAAAAACATTCTGATCACTTGAACATAAGAGGTATATTTAGCTGTATTTGATGAATTATAATAAGTACAGTCTTGTTGGCATACCAGCTGGCTGTTGTGGTTTGTGAAGAGGTTTGGCCCAGGAGCCCTGGACCCTCGCACGCTGCCTTTTATCACTCATCAAAAGCAAAACTTATCTGACAAGACAAAAACACATGACGTCCGGGGGACTTTAGTACCTTAGAAGGACAAAAAAAATGTTTCCCCCTCCCAGTTTTAAAAATGACCACAGAAGAATTTTGCTGCCATCTTCAGGTATTTTTTTTGTAAATAAATCATTAAATCATAGCATTCCTATTTCATCTGGAATATGGTTATGGGTCAGTTTTTAAAACATTTCCAAAGCAAGACGGGCATATAGAGAGCCATATTATAAAATGCATAAGTACGTTTGATGTAAATGGACTGATGAAATCTACTATACTTATATTTGCACACTTCCTAGACAGAGACAATCAGTTTTTTGTCAGATAGCCGTCCCAAACATTAGCATCTTCAATAATACGTACAAACATTCGTTTCGAGTCGATTTATATCGTTCTTCAAAGCGTTGAACATTTGTGTAATGTAATACAAACAGTTCTGGTGTTCATCGAAACGTGTCCGGGTTAATACAGTGACCGATTAAACATTTCCTACCTTGAGATAATCGTTCCTACCCCCTCCTCTGTAAGTACAGATATTTGAATACGAACAAAATATACACCATCAAATATGTGTATAATACAAATGTAACATTGTTATATTTGTTTAAGATACGATACGTATGCTATAGATATCCTACTAGACTATTTCTAATAGTTTTGTAATATTACAACTAAAGTTATGAAATATTTAGATGTCTATGATACTGAAGGATCAGAGTAAGTACTTTCCAGACTTGCATAAGGAAAGTACTTGCTCATTTTTTTTAAACATATAACTAGAGTTGTTCCGATTCCGATACTAGTATCGGAAATATCACCGATACCACAAAAAAATCTGGCATCGGTGAGTACTTGAACCCATGTACCGATCCGATACCATTTTCTTAAACAAGACCTAGTTATTATGACCGCTAGCTTTGCCTAACTGCTGCACGGTTCTTCCTCGGTGCTCAGAATGCATTGCAAACACAGGAAGTTGTGCTGTGTTGCCACAAGCAACCACTGTTTAGAGCAGCGAAGAAGAAATGAAAACGCATTAGTAGTATTCACAGTCTATGGTCACTATATGAGGACACGAACGCATGCTTTATGCACAGCTGCACTACTTCCTGAACTTCAGCCAGCTCCTTTGTTTCCTGTCTGCCATTATTGGACAAACTGATTAATCCAGGTGTGCCTGACCTCTGTAGTCACAACAGCAATAATCAGACACACCTGGATTAATCAATTTGTCCAATAATGGCAGACAGGAAACAAAGGAGCTGGCTGAAGGCTACCCGTCAAAATAAAAGTTCGGTTTAAAACATTTTAAATTGACAGAATATATTAGGCTACTGCTGTACAAATCAAATAAAATCACTTTATTGTCACACAACCATATACACAAGTGCAACAGTAGGTGAAATTCTTAGGTGCAGTTCCGAGCAACATAGTAGTCATGACATGACATGTACAACATTTAAAGCAACATCAGATTGCACATCTGATGCACCCACAATTACTCACAGCACAGTAAACTCTACAATAAACAATAAATAATTTACACAATGTGAGTGTAGTTTTCACAGCTTTAAACAATATACACATACTTACAATATACATATACTTTAAACAATATACACTAAACATACATTAAACAATATACATTACGCTATAATAATAATAATATACAATGTACAGTATACAATATTATTCACAATAGAAATCCAATGTACAATAAGTGCTATATGATAAATAAATGTGTATATAATGTACAGTAGATTTAGCTACGTCTCTATGTAATAATAATACGTCTCTTCTACTACTACTACTAATGCCTAGATGGTTGCTTATTTTTCAATTTTGTTGTAAAGAGATTATTTTCTGATTAATATATATATATTTTTATATTCCTACATTTATTTGTTGCACTGTTTTTTATACAGTTATATTGTACAACTAAAATACCCTTTTCAGTTTGCAGTGTTATATTTAATAAAAAAAAAAATTATAATAATATTACTGTCAAATGCATGTCAGATCATAAAAATACTGTAATAAATGAGAGTAGTTCACTATGTATTTGTTCATGTTTTATTAAGGGAGAAGTTTGAAGCACACCATAAAATAATTCTAGCTATTCATACAGGGCTAGTAGGCTAGTTTAAACAGCTGTATATATACAGATACACACCCAGGTATCGGAATCGGTATCGGGAAAGGAAAAAGGGTATCGGAACATCTCTACATACAACTAACTTTTAACATACATCGTATATTAGGAAATAGGCAAGTTCGACATTCGACGTACAAACATTCGTTTCGAGTCGATTTATATCGTTCTTCAAAGCGTTGAACATTTGTGACGGATTAAACATTTCCTACCTTGAGATACTCGTTCCTACCCCCTCCTCTGTAAGTACAGCTATTTGAATATGAACAAAATATACACCATCAAATATGTGTATAATACAAATGTAACATTGTTATATTTGTTTAAGATACGATACGAAATAGGCAAGATATTTTATATATATATATATATATATATATATATATATATATATATATATATACCATTAAATACCCGATAAACAAAGTGAACACCTGCATTCAAGTGTCAGGCCTTATTTACACAAAGACGGTTAGGTAGATTAAAAGAGATTGTTTTTAAAAAGGAGGAGATGGCTGTAAAATGCTTGGCAAATCTTTAAACCTCTGAGCTTTATATTTGCATTTGTACATTTGTTACATTCAGGAGAAACGAATGTTCTTTTAGCAAATGTTTCTGTAGGATAGGCCTTTCACAGACTGATGCGTTTGTGAAGAAAAAATAGTGACGTAAAGTTGACATCTCTCTCTTCTGACTGCTGCTCATTTATTTTAAAAGTTGCGAAAACACTAGTGTGGAGTTTTTCTTTTGCTATTTGAGCAAATGAGAACACGGAACCCCAAATTGCTTTCTGTTCAATAAAACATTTGTTCAAAGAATAACAGCAACATTTATATATAAAGCTACCCTCCTTAAGTATGCAAAGATGTGAGCGCCTCAAAACTATTACGCCATCTTAATTTATAACAAGTACTGACTTATGGACAGACATATAGAATATAATAGCAAGCAATATAATAGTAAAAAAAGGAAACAAACATTCACAGTTCTATAGGATTTATTTTAAAAAAGACAAATACAAAATAATTACAGAAAAGTCAGTTTTATTAACAAACAAGCACTTCAGATTGTCATGCATCAGTAAAGCAGCACATTGTGTTCCACTCTTCGACACGACTGGAATGAGAACATTCAAGTTAAACCAGGAGTGACTAATGAGGCTCAACCACCTGGACGTTTCAACTTGACTGGCACTGGTCCATAAACGATCAGAGATCCAAGCTATGGAGGTACTCCTCAAATCCATATTTGGATGAAACCCAAGACAAACCGGTGACATTTCACCACACCTTAAAGTCTTCAGCAGAGAAAATAATGTAAACGTGCATTAGATCTCCTTTCAATAAACGCGACCAAGTTTTATGTTCTATAAAAAGGCACAGGTTTTAAATAAACCAAAGCTGACAGGTAAACTTCCAGCCTGAAAAGGCCAATGTACAAAAATACACTTAAACCAGACGTTTGGTTGTATCGATACAGTACAGGATTCAAAAATTAGTCACCATTGATTTGCTAAATGTTAAATTAATGATAAGAAAGGCCAGCACCCATTTATCACTACAAGGCATGATTGCAAACAAGTTTTTGGCAGTTAATAAGAAGTGCAAGTAGATTATCCCAGATAAAAAGGAAAAATAAATGCAATTAAATAAATATAAAACCACCACCAGATAAATAGCCCTCTGCTTACAACAGCAGTGGCCACAGAACCCTCCCTCCAAAATGTAATACTTTGTTCACCCAATAAAGAAAGATTGGTCCTCCCATTTCAGCAACAAGTCAACGAGTCATTGTGGAACGTGAGCATGTCCAGATATTTATCAAAAAAACAAAAACAACCACATTTAACACACACACAAATTATTATGCGTTATAAGAGGAGGCACTTCAAAGATGTGAGATTCAAAAGGAATCTCAAATCTCAGCACATATATTCTATAAAACATCTTGTCCTGTTTTGTTTCCCTCAGACAAAGTCCTCCACCTATCGCAGCTTTCTCCTCCTGAGGTAGCCTCCACGCTGGGACTTGTTCAAGCGCAGGCCCAGGCAGATGACCAGCTTGATGGGGGCCAGGACGGCGATGACCCAGCCCTGCAGGACACAAAGATAAGAAACATGGTTAGGTTTCCTTCACCTATTTATGCATATTTTGGGGTATCACTTTTTTTATTTTATTTATTATTAAAAAGCTGGATGGAAATGCCAAGATGCACAAACTACGATAGAAACACATTTACCAAATAAATTCTTCAAAGAGCATTTAAAAAAAAAAAAAAAAAGAGGTGGCTTTGCGCTGGGACAGCATAACTGGACCGATCTCATTGAACAGCATCTGAAATGCGGTTTTGGTCATTCTGAAATGCCGGAGCAAAGTGGTTTGGTATTACCAACCAGAACTGTCTTACTCGACTGTGTCCCAAAACTCAGTCCCTGAAAGCAAGATAACATTACCGTGTTTATTGCGCTCTGTCTGCGTGTTGAGGCGCAAGCAATTATATTTAGTTTAGGGTCCAATTCTCAGTTGCTTATTAGCATGTATATTACTAGGATATTGGTTGTTAATTAGTACTTATAAAAGCACATATTACTGCCTTATTCTGCATCCCTTAATCCTACCCAATACCCAAAACTTAACTACCTTACCAACTATTAATAATCAGTAATTAGGATTGAGGCAAAAGTTGTAGTTAATAGTTTTAACTACAACCCAACCCAAAAATGAAAATTCTGTCATTTCCTCGCCCTCATGTAGTTCCAAACCTGTAAGACCTTCACTCATCTTCGGAACACAAATAAAGATATTTTTGATGAAATCCGAGAGCTCTCTGACCCCTCCATAGACAGCAATGTAATTAACACTTTCAAGGTCCAGAAAAAAAGTCCATATGACTCCAGTGCTTCAATCTTAAAAGGTTACGAAGTGACAAGAATACTTTGTGCGCAAAAACAAACAACAATTTCGTCTAGTCTGTGTCGTTCTCCTACGCAGTTTACGCAACAGTGGAGCGTTTTTAAGTTTTACGGCAGTTAATGCGGTTCACGCGAGCACCACGACACATACGTGATGACGTAGGAGCTGCATTGTATTTACAACGTAAACTGTGTATGAGACTTGCCCAGATGTGAAGAATTTGAATCAAGTTATTATTTTTGTGTACAAAAAGTACTCATAAAAAAAGTCATAAAATTAAAGGTTGAACTACATGGACGATTTGAGCAATGTTTTTACTACCTTTATGGGCCCTGAAAGCGTTTATTACATTGCCATCTATGGAGGGTCAGAGAGCTCTCAGATTTCATCAAATATCTTCCTTTGTGTTGTAAAGATGAAAGAGGATCTTACAGGTTTGGAACGACATGAGGGGGAGTAAGTTATGATTTTCAGTTTCGGGTGAACAAATCCTTTAACAGTGAGAATTGGACCCTAATCTAAAGTGAGACAAATGATATAAAGTGGCTTCTCCTACTGCTGCAACTTCCATTTGACAGTGATATTTAGCGCTCGTTTATCAGGAAGTGACAATTTTGATCTTGACGGAATGGAAATGTGCGCAAAATTGGAATAATGGCATAAAACATTTGCAAATAAAGCACACATACCATGACGGCGTGAGGGAAATAGCCATTGGTTTGGTCCTGCAGTCCCACAGTGTTCAGTTCAGCAGCTACATAGCGTTCAGGGGTGGGCTTGTCCAGGGTCGGCTTCCTGATCCTTGTCATCTTGGTAGCCACAAAGAAAGGCAGCACACTCTGTGGCAGGGACATTGTTATTCATTAAAAGAACGATTGCAGAACTTTTGCAGTTTACCGGTAACAGGCTTATGCATGTATTTATTACATTACATAGCAGAAATTAATATCAATTAACATTTTATCAATTAAAAAAAAACCCTCATTTGCTGAATAAAACTAATTTCTTAACTAAATAAATAAATACTCTTACTGACCCTAAACTTGAATAATTTCTAACAGTACAAATTCCTGCCCCACTTTTTCCCTCCATTTAAGAAATGTTTCATTCTGTAATACGGCACATTACAGAAGTAGCATAGCATTTAACATTCTCACCTGGATGATGATCCCCTTGCACTTGTACTCTGCTTGAAGTCCACGTGAGAAGAAGTCCACAAAAGCCTGTAGAAATATGACAAGTAAAAATCATCCTCAAAAAAAAAAAAAAAAAACTAAAATAAAATGTATAAATGCAGCAAGTGTATAACATTATAGTGCACAGTATGGAAATTGTATACTCACTTTAAGATTTGTAAATGTAATAGTGTTATTAAATTAATGTTTTTAAAGATTCACTTTAAAGTGAGTGTTAGATGATGGCAAAGGTAATCTAAATGTAAAAATACAAAAAAAGTGCACAAAAATATACATTATCGACCAATACCACAGATTTTAAACAATTGTGACCAAGTTAACTTCAGATTGTTCAGTTTTAACCATTTTTTATAAGATCTTTCTGAAATGATTATGAGCACTGATATTTCTGTGAAGACACTTGCCTTGGTGGAGGAGTAGATGGTCAGCAATGGGAGGGGGAACATGCCACTGGCAGAGGAGATATTGAGGATGACACCTTTAGCTCTGCAATGAAAAAAAGGCAAATTTTATTTCAACCGATCACAGTTGATATTGATATCCAATAGGGTCTTTTTCCAGCTGCTGTCACCCACTGTACTTCACATCAACACTCATCTAATGATGGTCGCCATGCGATGCGTGTTGCCATGGCACCAGCTTTCTCATGCAGTACCCCTGCAGCCGCAGCAGAGTGCAGAGGGTTGGACCTATTTGTACAAAATTTGCCCAGCTCCGTCATTGGCCCCAGAGTTTCATGTGACTCCAGGGTAGCCAATCAGATCGGTGCATTGTTGCTTTTCAATTTTACACAAAGAGTAGGGGGAAACAGGAGGGGAGTGAAAAACCCGGTTTTAAAAAGCTGCACTGAATTCCCTTTTAGTGACAGCGGCTGTGTTAGGAATCCCAGTCACAAGCTGGAAGGATGCTTTAATAATAAACACCAGTTATCGTTTCAGGACTCACCTTGCCTCCATTCTGGGCAGAACCAAACGAGTCATCTGGCAAATGAAAAGGAGACCAAAAAACAAAAGGAGTTAGACCAAGACTCGCATGCTCCAATGACTTGAGACCACATAAAAACAAATAAAAATAAACACTGAAATGCTTTTTTTTTTTTCTTCAAGAGAGAGAGAGACAGACAGAGACAGAGAGAGAGAGACAGAGAAAGGGGCGTGGGTGGTGAACACGGGAAGCGTTGGTGGAGATCAGCAAAACATAGGGAGAGCGAGAACAGGTACAACAGAAGGAGTACATCAAAGTGGTCACGTCGCAGTACTTTTACATTTTCAAATGTGAATTTCCAAAATTAAGATTTCCGAAGCCCTTCATCATCCCAATGTGTTGTTTGGGTCTACTTACTTGGCACACTGAGGTGATGTTCACATTGATCATGGTGGTGATGAACTGCAAAAGGAAATGTGATTGTGAATATTTCTTAACAGCAATGTAGCTACCAACATTTAAACCTCCTCAGATTAAGAAGTTACTCACGTTTTCCAAATCAGGGATGTGGAGGAAGAATTCAGGGTATGTATAGGAGATTCCCACATTGTTAACTATGGATCAAGAGGCAAAAAAAAAAAAAAAAAAAAAAAAAAAAAAAAAAAAAAAAACACAAAATAGATTAGATGTGATTAAAAATGTGTATCTGAGATGTTCCCAGAACCACCACTATGTGGCGATAAAGCATCAAGAATGAGACGTGCACGCTAAACACAGACATAAAACAACAACTCAATCACGATTTCAGGTGAAAAAAAAAAACTTGAGAAGATGAGGCCAAATAAAAGGAGTTGTTTCAAACACTGACAGGGAATCGTGAATGATTGTGTTCCGAGTCAGCTTTCCAACTTTGAAGGTTTGTTACTTTCAAGGCTCCACGTAGAAGAAAAACCATACCAAGGATTCCAATCTCCAGCCCAGCAAGACCCTTTTCGATTTTAGGATAGATATCAGCCCGACTGTAGTCCACTGCGATGGTTTTTGTTTCCACATTATATGCGCTTTCTGTAATGAGAGACAGAAGACATTCAAATGCACAGAAAAGACGCAAGTTGCTGAAACAGTCCAGTTGCAGACCTAATAGGCATTGGAGAACCCTGTCCATGATCAGGCATCCCTGCTATTGCTGCTGTTCTAAAAATAACTTCTCTGGGACTTTGCCCATTGCACCAAAACACAGATTTCGGGCCAGCAGGGGGCGCTGCGTACCAAGAAAAGGCTCTCAGAGGAACTTCCTACATCTCCCCTCCCCTCCTCTGCTTGTTTGAGGTGCCTGCAGCAATTAGAATTTATTGTCCAAAGGCTCATTTGTCTAAACACTGTTCCAGTGAGTTATGAGAGGAAAATTCCTCTCAGGTCTCACAGCTATAATATATATATATAAAAATTCTCTGGGGGCTTGTGAGATACAGCTCTCTGACTTCTAACACCCCAAGTTGAGGGTGATCAATGCAAATGTGAGGTTTGAGAACAAAGTTTAGTAAAAAATTACATGCTGGTTCGTGACCAGCTATAAACTGCCCCCTATTCTATGTTGCCAGCATGACTGTGGTACTGGGTTTTCACCTTCTAACCTCAGCAGTTAAGTGCTTGATTTAAGACAGCTAAAAAGTTGACTTAATTTTTTTTTGCATCAGCTAAGAGCTTAAACTATTCCTTTCCAGAGCTGATCATGGGTGAGTTTAGACCAAGAACTGGAATGGAGGGTGGAATTTGTTATTTTATTTTTTTTAGCAAGTTTAGGAATGTATATGAAAAAGCAAAAAACAAAACAGGCATAAGTACCTTGAACACATTGAGGGGGTGGTGGGAGGGGAAAGGAATAGTAGTAATAATAATAATAATAATAATAAGAAGAAACTTGAACTACATTAAAGAAAAAAGGCAATTCATACTTATTAAATACTAATAGCATATAAATAATACTAAAACAACAATTATGTATTGTATTATAAAAATCTGTTTGGTTCATTGCATATAAAGAGATTGAAGCAGAAATTGCCTTCACACCAAAAGCCTCAAAAGAATGATCACATTCCAATTAGATGCAAAATTTAATTTCATGTGATCGTAGAGGAAACAAATCAAAACAGTCTTGCTCCTTCACACATCTGACTGGTCCAAACAGTCGATGTTTGGTCATTTACCACTTGGAAGGACCTTCATGCTATCTGTACTATCATGCGAGCGAGCACTGATCGAGCATCCAAGTAATTCACATTTACTGGAACAGGAAAGGCAAACAGTGGTTCGGCCTTCTGAGAAGTGTTGTGCATGACCCCTGGAGCTTGTGTGGACCTTTGACGGTGCACTCCTGCCAGGCTGCATCAGCTCTCCACCCAGTCAGTGAACCAGGCCCCCACCCTGCCTCTCAGGCCAGGGCTAAAAATAAACCCTGTTTCATTAACATCAGGAGGACTGTCTGTCATTCACAGAGATGAGCACTGCAGTTTGCTAACACACTCTCACACACACACAGATGGCCGACCACTGACCGAGAGACTTTGCCACGTCGTCGAGCTTCTCCTGGGAACGGCTGATGAGCATCATGGAGAACCCTCGTCGAGCAAGCTGTGAGAGTGAGAGATTGAATCATCTCATTTATGACAAAAATTGCAAAGCATTCATGTTAATAATTGACATGAAAACTCCTAAAAGTGATCCATGTCAGCTTCTTTGGATAATATCAGGGTAAAAAACATAAAAGTTTAAATATAAAACAGAAATTACATAGGATATTTAAGACCATTTTTCATGACTAGGTTAAAAACCTTTCCACGGGTGTCACTCTTTTCTTAGAGAAAAAAAGAAATTACAATACAATAAAATGTTTGACAGAATTAAAACTTAATATTAACAGCATAAATTCAATGTATTCTCTCCTATTCAAGTTTAATATGTAAAAACAACTACAAGTAAGCTAGAAGCGTTTTTAAAATATTTCTTTGAGAATTCTGACCAGCACGGAAACAGTTGCTCAACCAATGGCGAGGGTTTGGGGGCGGGGCAACCTGTTTGTTTGACCAATGAAAATTGAGGCTAGCGTCTGAGGGGAAACCTGTTTGAAGGCAGTCATGCGTTCACATTTTGCACAATGATGGATTACTTGCATTACTTTTAACAGTTATGAAAAAGCCAAAGGCGAGGCTTGATGTCAACTTTGGAGTGAGCATTGACATGAAAGAAGGGCTTTTAACTGTATGAGTTATGCGGTAACAGGTCTTTTTCCACCAGTAGTCTTCTAGTCACCCTCCTTCTCTTGGCCTCAGTGAAACCTCTGTCTTGTGATGAGTCACTGTGCTTTCCGTGGAGCGAAGAGATAAATAAGAAGAGAAACCCTTACCTCCTCCGCATAGGATTTCCCAATCCCATCCGTGGCTCCCGTCACAACTAAAGAAAGTAGAAAGAAATAGACAGGATCAGTGTTTGCGGCAGCTCAATTATTCATTTTTCAACAAAAACGAACTTATCACAAGGTACATTCAGGGCAAACAGGTTCTCAGATACTCAGAACAAACTTACACCTGCCAAACTGCAATCTAAGGGATGTTGAAGGTGCAGGGTGTCACTTTATTGATGTCAGAATACTTCCTATATTTGAGCTTCATATGCAAAGACCTTTTATTCGTAGGTTGATTTTCAAAACTTGTTTGAGAATCCCAAACAGGAACCAGCCCAACACAGTAACACTGGCTCAACCAATGGCGTTGGTTTGGGGCGGAGCCATGTTTGACTATTGGCAGACAGGAACATGGTTCAGGAAACCTGTTGTTGCCTTTAATAAGATCTTATGAGAAAGCATTCAAATTTTTGATATCACAGCTTAATATTAAAAACACCTATAAGAAACTCGTTACTTTAACAAATGGCTTTGTTGCTTTTAATAAGATCCTAACAACTAGATTTCACACAATGCAGCGGTTCCTTCTTAAAACTACCGAGCACAATTTGACATTTAAATACTCGCATATTAGCTCGATATACAAGTATATCTAATATCCATCAAGCTGACATCCTCAAAGTGTACAGAACGACTCTGGTGTTTTCAAAAAATGTCTCTGTTGTTTGAGAATACTCAACACGGTAACACTGGCTCAACCAATAGCGGCGCTATCCGTTTGACCAATGGCAGACAGGAACAGTGTTCAGGAAACCTGGGCTGCGTTCAGCCCGACAAAACGTTGCAAAATGTTTTTTAAACGGAAACGGTGGTGCGTTGAACACCCTGTTCTGATGACGCAAGAGGAGTTGCAACTATGGCAGCTGAGAAGGCCATTCTTTTTGAATAATTTTCGGAGCCTGATGAAATCGGTATAATACATGTTTAAAGCTGCTGTCCGTAACTTTGTGCGTGTTCAAGATTTACAAAACTTATATAAATGAGAATGGAAAATGGATTAATGTTGTACAAACAGTGTTTTTGTCTTACCCTGAATTATTATGGTACACTTATAATAAGTGTTTATATTGGGACTATTTCAGACCAGACTGGTAGGAACCGCTGCGTGACTCGCCATAGACATAAACAGAGAGAAGTAGCTCCGGCTGCAATGTTCTTCCGCTAGAGGCATGCAGTTCTGTTTATTAACCGCTAGAGCGCAAAAAGTTACTGACTGCAGCTTTGACACTGCAAAACACGCTCAATTTTACAGTCACTGCCCTTGCTGTCCAGAATAAAAGAGTGAAGGGATTTGTGAAAACTGTGGTTCCCAATTATAATTATTGTGATCCAACATTTGCCTCGCATTTCAGGATGAAAAGACAAACATGTCTTCGAATATCTTCAATTGTTGCGTATACCGAGCTGCAGCGGACACATTTGTAAACGACTTTACTTGTCTTGGACCCATTGTACGAGCTGTCTCTTTAATACCGCGTGGTTTATATACATGTTGCTGCTGATTGGGCTGACATTTGACACACCCACCAAACAAGAGAAAACAAATCTCAAACCCTGAAACCGTAGCAAAACGTTGCACACCGGTTTGAGCTTGAACATGCCCCTGTTGTTGCTTTTAATAAGTAAAATTTTTTTTTAATACTTTCTAATATCACAGCTTAATGTATTAAAAATAACTATAAGAAAGCCATTTGTAGGTCGATTTCCTCAAAGTATATAAACACTGACTTAAAAAGACAATTCTCAAAGCATTTGACATGTCACAATTCCGACCAACAACACTGCCTCAACCAATTGCATGAGTAGGGGGCGGGACAATCTGTGCAACCAACATATAAAACCCATGTTTGAAAAAGTCATATTTGACATTCCATTTAATGATGCTAGCGGCACAGAAGTGACAGCCTTCACATTTAGGAGTGTGCATTAAAAGGCTTTTAACGCACAATGAAATATTACTAATATAACCAGGACCATCTCCCATGTCCCATAAAGCTCTTGTTTTACAAAACACACATGGAAACACAAAAAGCAAGCAATAAGACACAAAATGTGTGATGCTGATCAAAGTGTGGCATGGGCAGTGGTCATTGGCAAGAACAGGGCTGTGGGGGAGAGAATGGGGGGGGGGGGGGGGGTGTTATGACGTCTGTAGAGCACGACAGCACAGGAGGGGTGAGGAGGGATCCTGGGGGCTGCTAAAAATAGAAACCAGAGGGAGACTGCGCAAAGTCAGATGTGGGTAGAAAGTGAGAGAGAACACGACAACGGGAGTGAGAGCACTGGATCGAAAGGGAGAAGGAACAAAAGAAGGTGATTCACAAGCTCCTTTTCAAATTCACCCCGAGAATGAAGCACGCTCTGGTTTGTCTCAATGGGACAAATTACATTTAAAAAAAAATTGTTTTTGGCCTGAACTGTCATTTACTCACCATCATGTTTCCAACCTGCCTGATTTTCTTGTGTGGAACATAAGACATTCTGAGTAATATCTCGTCGTTTTGTTAATGGGAACGACATTCTTTTGTGTTTTGAAGCATTTAAAAAGCAGCATTTAAAAAGCAAACATCACCAAAAATTACAAGATGCCGTGCCCGGGACTGCATTTCAGGTATAGGCGTTTCACATTTCCCCCAAACTTAAGAAATTCCACGCTTACAGTCAATTGTGCAGGTATGCACGCACAGAACACTTCAAATGCGAACTGAGGAGAGCTTACGGACAATTCCCAGAATTCCATGCAAGAAATGGGGTTATAGACACGAAGAGCTGGGCCATCAATCCAGCCTTTCTACTATCAATAACCATCCAAATTGTCACACAAAATCCAAGACTAATCAACATCTAGATTATCTGGGAACCATGGGATAATTTATAATGCAAAAGACAGATCTGCCGCCCATCAAAACCCATGTCTACCCCACAGAAACACCTCAATTTGTGACCGTTACCTTTATTTCCAAAAGTTCTCAGTGATGCCATTGAAAGCTTTTTTGGTAAAGCAAAAATGGTTCTGTGAACAGTTAAACATTCTTATTTTGAGGATTTCAATAATCTAAATAACCCCTTCCATTATTTATTTTTATATTTATATATATAAAAATTAACTGTTTGTACAATATGGTTCTGTGAGGGTTACAGGTTCCTTATTGGCATCAATGGTTATATGAAGAACCTTTATATTTTATACATGTATATATGTAGCATGAACATTATTAGCAAGATGCTACACAATTAAAAGCATCTAATAATTTGTTCTAAGCAGCTCCCTTTGCAAGCGAGATGGCACGAGCAGTGCAGTCGTGCTCGGGTACGTTCACGAACAGTACGTTCAGAAATACTGAGCCGCACATGCGCACTGGCCCTCTTCCGACTATATTCCAGCGCTAAAAAAAGCACACGAGTGAGTAAAAATAGCTGCCTCGTCTGGAACAGCCGCAGCACTTGAATACCAACAAGATGCTGCCCGCTCACCCTCAATCTCTCTCTCTCTCTCTCTCTCTACATCCCCCAGCAACCCAGCTCAGTGTAGAGCTTTCGATACAAAAAAAGAAAAAAAGCCAAGCAAAAGCTGACCGGCTCTTATGGAACAGGGGATTTTATGCTTGCAGCAGAGGGAAATCGTGAACGAAAACAGTGCTTAAAGAGATAGTTCACCCAAAAAAAAAACAAAAAAAAAAAAAGTCTTCATTTACTTACCCTCCTGTTGTACCAAACCTGTGTGAGTTTCTTTCTTCTGTTGTTGAACACAAGAGATATTTTGAAGAATGTTGGTAACCAGACAGCTGACGGCACACATTTAATTCCCCCCCCCCCCCCCACCCCCCACCCCACAATGCCAGTGTGTGCCGTCAGCTGTCTGGTTACCAACATTCTTCAAAATATCTCCTTTTGTGTTCAACAGAAGAAAAACTCATACAGGTTTAGGGTGAGTAATGACAAGTTTCATTTTTAGGAGAACTATCCATTTAAAAACAAGGGAGGAAAACATTGGAGGCCAGTGTAGGGTAATTAAAATTAGGGATTGGCCATCCACATTCAGACCGGCTACTGTATGCAATCTGTCGCATCACTCCCTCTCTCTCCCTTTCTTCCTCCATGAATGAACCGTTCCCGTTCTTGGCTCGGTAGCACTGCAGAATGCGAACACCTCCGCCCACTACCAGCCCACCCCCCCCCCCCAAAGCAGCATCGTGCTTTAAATAGCACAAGCCAGTCACATGGCCAGCAGGAAAAAACTACACAGCAGAGCAGTTCAGCACCCAAAATAGCATCTATACTCGGATAAAGGTGGAATGAAGGAAAAAAAAAAAAAAAAAAAGACGATGTGGGGGGTGAGAGGGTGCAATATCAGAAATAGCAGCAAAAAGTCACATGCGTAAAAAACTAAAAATAGTTCCCCTTGCAAAAAATGATTAGAACAGAAAAGGGCAGAAATAAAACCAAAAACATCCAAACATAGACCTGGTATATTTTTGGACGCCGGTGCAGAGATACTTTTTTCCTAGCGAGGAGATGCATTAAATATGTGCAAAAGTACGGGTCATGGACGACTATGGTACAAGTACTGGACGAAATGTGTATTCAGGCATTTTTGCAAGCTGCATTGTTAAAGCCGGGGGGGGGTTGAAGGAACATCTAAATTGTTGGTGTTTTTTTATACACATATTTTGGCCAAATAGATCCAATTAAACGTCTGCTACACGCTGTACACGATAGCAGGTTGGGATGGGATGTGAATTTTAAGTGTAATGTTAAACGCCAGATGGAAGATTTCCTTTTCCAGGAAATAAATAAATAAATGGAGCAGAGTCGTGACAGAAGAGAACAGGGAGGGTGGGGGTTCGCAGAGGGCGAACAAACAGATTCAGGAGGGGGGGGGGGAGAGGGTTTCTTAGTGAGGGGATGAGCAAGAGATGGAGGATGGAGATAGGCTTAGACAGAGAGGGGAAGAGAGGCGGAGGGTGCAATTTTACCCAGCATCCTCTGTTCCGGCACGTGGCAACAAGCGTGTCAGTCACATGAACGGCAGCGTTCTCTTTGAAGACCCCCGCCTCTTCAAAGAACACAAGAGCCAGTCACACGCTGTCATTATTCACAGCACACAAGGGCTCACATTCACAAGTTCACAAGTTGCGCAGCCGACATTCATTCTCTCACACAAATGCCTTTCATTCACATCGTTTAGCTAGCATGAATGGGCTAACGTTGCTATTCACAAACTTGTGCATAGTAAGCTGTAAAAGTTACGCGTATTAAAAACACGCCAACATGCTTGGAAGTTTGAGAAAGGCTAGAGCGAGAAGTGGTCACCTATGATTTGAATGTCAAAGCAAGTTTGTGAGACACAAAATCACCCCCATCCCCATGAATGACTGCAGCTCTATTACATAACTGATTTTCAAAACACATTTAGGGTTTTGAGGAAGGATGAAGTGAGCCACTGGAGGACAAGAGAGATGGGGAAGGGTGGGGGGTGATCTGGCTTTTTCGCGCTGCTCGGTCAGCATCACAACTCGGCTGAGAGAAAGGCCAACCCACCTTGTTCACACAGTACACTGCACCAGTCACATAAACCCTCACTGAAACCTGCCAGTTGGAACCAAAAAGACCCTCTCAGTCCTTATACACTGATGGCCCGGAAAACATTAATGTGGCTTCTTAATGCAATTTATGTTGCTTGCGTCTGAGACAGATGGAGGTCTCTTCAACATTCAATTGCCGCGAATCCAGTCAAAAACATGTCTGGGTCATAGGTCACCCCTGAATAAAAAAAACAAAACAAATAAAAAAAACAAGCGCATGCTGCTTAGAGAATTTATCATCATTTTTCAAGAAATGCATCCTTTTCTTTCAGTTCAGGTGGAATACGCTACTCACACTTTTAAATGTATAATATACAGTGAGGAAAATAAGTATTTGAACACCCTGCTATTTTGCAAGTTCTCCCACTTAGAAATCATGGAGGGGTCTGAAATTGTCATCGTAGGTGCATGTCCACTGTGAGAGACATAATCTAAAAAAAAAAAAAAAAAAAATCCAGAAAAAACACAATTTATGATTTTTTTAACTATTTATTTGTATGATACAGCTGCAAATAAGTATTTGAACACCTGAGAAAATCAATGTTAATATTTGGTACAGTAGCCTTTGTTTGCAATTACAGAGGTCAAACGTTTCCTGTGGTTTTTCACCAGGTTTGCACACACTGCAGGAGGGATTTTGGCCCACTCCTCCACACAGATCTTCTCTAGATCAGTCAGGTTTCTGGCCTGTCGCTGAGAAACACGGAGTTTGAGCTCCCTCCAAAGATTCTCTATTTGGTTTAGGTCTGGAGACTGGCTAGGCCACGCCAGAACCTTGATATGCTTCTTACAGAGCCACTCCTTGGTTATCCTGGCTGTGTGCTTCGGGTCATTGTCATGTTGGAAGATCCAGCCTCGACCCATCTTCAATGCTCTGACTGAGGGAAGGAGGTTGTTCCCCAAAATCTTGCAATACATGGCCCCGGTCATCCTCTCCTTAATACAGTGCAGTCGCCCTGTCCCATGTGCACTAAAACACCCCCAAAGCATGATGCTACCACCCCCATGCTTCACAGTAGGGATGGTGTTCTTGGGATGGTACTCATCATTCTTCTTCCTCCAAACACGTTTAGTGGAATTATGAGCAAAAAGTTCTATTTTGGTCTCATCTGACCACATGACTTTCTCCCATGACTCCTCTGGATCATCCAAATGGTCATTGGCAAACTTAAGACGGGCCTTGACATGTGCTGGTTTAAGCAGGGGAACCTTCCGTGCCATGCATGATTTCAAACCATGACGTCTTAGTGTATTACCAACAGTAACCTTGGAAACGGTGGTCCCAGCTCTTTTCAGATCATTGACCAGCTCCTCCCGTGTAGTTCTGGGCTGATTTCTCACCTTTCTTAGGATCATTGAGACCCCAAGAGGTGAGATCTTGCATGGAGCCCCCAGTCCAAGGGAGATTGACAGTCATGTTTAGCTTCTTCCATTTTCTAATGATTGCTCCAACAGTGGACCTTTTTTCACCAAGCTGCTTGGCAATTTCCCTGTAGCCCTTTCCAGCCTTGTGGAGGTGTACAATTTTGTCTCTAGTGTCTTTGGACAGCTGTTTGGTCTTGGCCATGTTAGTAGTTGGATTCTTACTGATTGTATGGGGTGGACAGGTGTCTTTATGCAGCTAACAACCTCAAACAGGTGCATCTAATTTAGGATAATAAATGGAGTGGAGGTGGACATTTTAAAGGCAGACTAACAGGTCTTTGAGGGTCAGAATTCTAGCTGATAGACAGGTGTTCAAATACTTATTTGCAGCTGTATCATACAAATAAATAGTAAAAAAAAAAAAAAAATCATATCTGGATTTTTTTTTTAGATTATGTCTCTCACAGTGGACATGCACCTACGATGACAATTTCAGACCCCTCCAAGTGGGAGAACTTGCAAAATAGCAATGTGTTCAAATACTTAAGACGGTATGTGTGTGTGTGTGATTATATATATATATATATATATATATATATATATATATATATATATATATATATATATATATATATAAAAATTAAAAACAATAACCCATTACACTATTTTACCTAAAATTAAAACGTGGTAATATTTGTATTGCCTTTATACTGGGTTTATATAAATCAGTTTATCATTTTAATGTACTAAAATTGACTGTATTAATAGGACGAGAATCACCAATGAACAAAATGGGAAATACAAATAAATAAATAAAAAGACTTGGGGTTAAAAGTTTTACATTTTTGTAAATGTCAATGCAAATAAATCTTAATTGATCTAAAAGATGATGTCCTTTATGCAAAATATGAATTTACTTTTGATTTTGGGGCATGAGATTCAACAAACCTCAGATGCTTATGGTTTATTTAAAAAAAAAAAAAAAAATTTAATTATATATAATTTTTTTTTAGCTTTAACAGTTCTACATCATCATTGCTTATAAGAATGCTGTCTGGGTTTCCTTTCTCTCAATAATGCTGAAAGAAAATCGATAGAGAAGCCACATTTGACTAATAACAATGGTCTAAAAAGAAAAGGCCAATGCTTCTAATGCTACACGAACATCATGCACAATAACTAAACCACAGGCTTACAACCATGGCAATGCAGTTCCCAAGAAAGACACCAGGAGTCTCCCGTAAGCGTCTCAGGCCAGGAATGCCTGGTTACTTCAGGAAGACATTCCACTTCATGACTCACCTTCAAGCTACAGCATAGTCAGCATATTATACCTTCAAAAACACATTGTTTTTGACTTCTGACATCATGCTGTTAACATGCAAGCACTTAAGTCTGTAAGATGATGCACTTGGCAAGAGAGGAGGTGGGGGAGACTGCAAACGTGTCAAAGAATCAGTTATACACGTGAAAAGAGTTTCGAGTTCTGGAAACGCACTCTTGCTCAACCGGACAAGACCTGTGCTTCTGGACTGACAGGAAGAGGAACTAGTTCTCATCTGCACTTACTCACCTGCTAACCTGAGAGTGACAGCGCACGTTAAACTGAACGAGTTTGACTGGTACCCTGTTTTTTTGGTTTCAGGGAGTGGCATTCATCAGCTCCATATTTGACAAAAATCACCCTTATAAAATGTACGAAGGAAATAGTTAGTGGTGTTGAATAATGAGCAAAGGGGTAATTCTTAACGTATACATCATGATGGTGTAAAATAACGGGGAGAGTTGAAGTAAAATATCAACATGCATTAATAAGAATAGTGTAAAATGTGCCATTGTCCTGAAAAAACAAATGTCACGGTCCAAAATTAATTGTTTCTATAGGCAAATTTAGTGATCCCAAAAAAATAATGGGGAGAGTTGAAGTAAAATATCAACATCCATAATAAGAATAGTGTAAAATGTGCCATTGTCCTGAAAAAACAATGTCACGGTCCAAATTGAATTGTTTCTATAGGCAAATTTAGTGATCCAAAAAACAAGTGTTATTTAAGGATATCCACACTTTCACGTTTATCAAAAATGGGCTCTAAATCTGGTCAAATTGGTCACCTTTAACCTACATTCAAAAGGAAACCACATTGTTCACAGGTGATGTATTTGGTTGGTTATCAAACAGTTAAACTATCAGTCAAAAAACGCCAAAAACAATATAGGCTGACTTTAACTCAAAATATAATTGCTTCTTTTTGGAGGTAGCTATATAACATGAACATTTCATTGACAGGTGAGAATAACCCCCCCCCCCAAAAAACTAAAGGGTTGTAAAGGGTTCAAACCTTCTGAAAAGTGATGCTTTAAAAGCTAACGTAATTCGATAAAAAAGACAATTTTGTTCAGAATCGCTCGAAGATATTGCGACCCTCAAATCGCTTTGAATGTGCAATGGCCAAGTCTACCGCTAGGGGCGTCGAGTGCTGGTGCACCTGCTGCCTAGGCAACATCCTAGGCAGTGAAAGACTATGGCATGATGAGCCATTTCAAAATCTTTAACAGTGTGATGAGTTTTGAAGTAAAGTGTTAAAAGTGCGATTGTGACTAGAGAATCTTTGCGCTGAACCTCAAGGCTTTTGTACATTTGAGAATCACATACAAGTCTCCCCTCACATGCCGCACGTGGTATGGACCCGCATTATAATTAAGATTGGCGTTTTAAACTGCGTCATGTTGCCAAAAAACAACCTCAGTGCCCTAATAAGGGGACGAAGCGGACAACGGTGAGCAAAAAGACAATCAACTAAAAGAGTAAACCGCGTTTTACCCACAAAAACTGTCAAAAAAAGAGCGTTTGTCGGCACACACATTGGCACGCGCAGCCGGGAAACTGGATAACTGGGTCAGGCCAGGCATATACGATTGAGGGAACTAGAAATGTGAAAAATCATAAATAAATATCTTGGTTATATCGAAATATGTTGTTTAATAATATGTATGCGTTCGAAATAAAATAGGCTAAAGGGTTTTGGAACTATAAACTTATTTAATTGGTGGTATTTAAATATATTGGTGGTATTTGACCGAATATATCAAGACCAAGCTTACTGAAATGTCAGGCTGAAATACCTGAATGACTCAGTGACATGCAATCTGCGCATAATATATGAATGTATGGCGCAATCAGTCAACCTGAGACACACGTCGCCTCCATTGACCATACGCATAATAAAACACTAATGCCTCAATTTGTCAATCTTTCCTCAAGGATTATAAATGTATGGGAGTTGTATAAACATTCTCCCTTCACGATAAGGTGTTAAATTGAATCTGATGCGCAAAAAAAGTTACAATTATTAGTTTCCCCCAAATCCATGAAGTTGAGCTTTATTTAGTTTAAGGCTGCGCCAAATGCGCACACATCCATCCCACCCATGCCCTGCGTTACAAGCGCTCATTCTCAAAACATGTCGTTCAACTTACCTGCCCATTTTCCCAATTTTGGAGAGAGCAAATCCCCATTTCCCAGCACCCATATCCTAAAGCCAGTGATGATCATGTACAACAGCCACAACGCCAGCGAGGCCGTGGCAAGTGCGCCGACCCAGAAGATCGCTCTGACGGCGGGCTGTAGCGTCTCCACCACGGTAAACGACTCCATGTCTACGGCTGGCTGTGCGTGGTGAATGACCTGCAGAATGAGTCGTTAAGCACTGCTTTAAAAGCTTCAATGTGTGCGCCCCTTTATAAGCAGGTTGTGGCATCACACCCCTACAACTCCTCTAACATACTAGTCTATCCAGATTTAAGTGCACACCTCCCACATACTCCATCGCCGCCCATGCGAGCCCACGTCCATTGTTGATTGGTCGAAACTCGCGTCCGTCAATCGAAACTTACCGCTTATTGGCCTTTGTGCGCGTCAATCACAAAGAGCCTATTCTCATTCATTCGGTTGCTCGTTTCAGTGGGGCGGAGCGAAAACTCTTCTGAGTGAGAAGCGATTGGACAAACATTATGGTAACCTCCATTCAAATAATTTCATTGGTTGTGATTCAGAACTGGTTTTGCTGTTTCAGTCAGGGTTATGAAACCTCCAAACCCACGCGTCCAACAATCATCCCCCACACTATTTTATGAATGAAGTTTGTTGCTTATTGGCCGCGAGGACTCCTATCATCCCGCCCCCGCTGAGCAGTCACTAAGATTCTATTGGTCGGCACGAACGCCAGTCACGTTCATTCACTAGCGCTGTCACGCCAATGAGTCATACACCGGGAAAAAGACGGGCATGATTATTTGCTGCATTCCCACCCAGCACCAGACGTCTTTTGGACGTTGTTTTTTTGGACTAAATCAAGTCGGCCCGTCATAGCCTTCATTTAGCCCCAAAAAAAAGACATGGAAAACTGGGCTCTGTTTGGTCCGTCAGATTTGGTCCAAATTTAGCACAAGACGCGCGTCTGTTTCGGACCACATAGTCCTAATTTGCCATAAACATAATTAGTCCGTCTATTAAAGCAAGTGAAGAAATAGATTGTTGTAGAAATGGTTGTAGAAATCCAGCAAGAATCGCCCTAGTGGGCCAAATCTCTTTGAAAGCTGTGTATTAGTACATATATTTCTGAACATTTAACAATCACATTCAGTAATATGCCATCCATAAAATATCACAGTATTTTAAACACCATTAGACCATCATAAACCGGAGCACTTATATAGCCTATTAATAAATTCATTTTAATTGCACCCATATGTAATATATTCACATTTAGCTATATGTGAAGTGCACTGTTAAATATATTGAAATGCTTTAAAAAAATATATGTAAAAAAAAATACATAGAACATAAGCTTCATGTTACATCTGTAATTGCACATATACAGTATGAGAAAAAATAAATTCATGCCTTATGTATAGCCTATTATAACCTATATCTGACTTCAAAATAGTTTTACATTCTTAATACTGCTTTATTCTCATTCAATGTACAGTTTGATGTAGGCTAGGTTCACAGGCCTGCTATCCACGTATCAAGTTTCAGGACATTTGATCTGATTATCAAATAGTTCACTCCATCAATTTGACGTTTATGTAAATGCTACGTGATTTACACGTTTTGGCGCGCGCGCTGAACATTCACGTCACATTTGAACTGGCGCAGAGGGCGTTACCATGGAAACGGAGCGTCAACTCGACTCAACTCGAGACAAGCTGCAAAACTCCGTCTCTCATTGTTATTTTCATAATTTCAGGTAAGTTTAGTGCCTACAATTACACAAATAGTACATACAAATGTTACTGACACTTTTTTCATGTAAACGACACGCTTGCGTTGAATATTACTTTATAGAAATGGTTTAGTGTCTTCGGAAAAAGTCCTTTAGCATCTACTGTTGCAACCGTTATGCTAACGTTAACTATAGGTGGGTTAACTATAGACTTGAGCTCTTGTTTATGGCAGTTGGGGCTTTTAAAATCACATCTTATGTGTAGATGAGATATTTTGATAGTTTTGTTTGGAAGTAAGCTAATTAATTTTAACCTAAATATATATCACCATGCATTTGTAATTTTCTTTTGCAAAATGATATATATATATATATATATATATATATATATATATATATATATATATATATATATATATATACACACACACACACACACACACACATTTTTTGTTCTTTTAAAAAGGCTTTTATTGTTTACACTGTATTAGTATTACTAAATAAGTAAACCTAAAAATGTAAATTATGTTATTTTAGGATAATTTTTTCTATTCTGCATTTCACCTCTGCTATAGTTTATTTCTAATAAACCTGGCATTGTATAGGCTACTAAATATTTTTGACTAATGTGTGTAGATTCTTCCTGGCTGATGGCCGTGCACTAGAGATGGAGCATACTCCTGTCGAAGAACATCTCTAGACATTATGAACCATATGACTGGTAAGTAATACCAAAGTCCCTTTATGAAAACATACATTAGCCTAACTCTGTCTGTTTTACGGGTTGTTATTTTCAAAAAAACATATTATAGATGCGAATGCGCCATAAGATTTGAGATGAACCGCGGTGCTGAACATGCCAAACCGCGGGTGGAAAGCGGTACAGTTAGCTTTCTTTTGCCGAGAACTTTTACACCTTTACACTTTTACTGTTAAGTTAAAGCTACATATTCATGCATGAAGTTAAAATCATTGTTATTCTATTAACAAAGACATTCTGACAAGATTCTGTCATTTACTCACCCTCATGTTGCTCCAAACCTATATGTGACTTTCTTCTGGGGAATACAGACAAAGCCATTTGAGATTTGAAGAACTGTTTTGCCCATACAATGAAAACAATGTTGTGTCCAGTTGACTTTCATTGTATTGACAGAAAACCCATACATTTTTAAATCATACCATTTTTGGTGATGACATGAGGGTGAGTACAAGATGACCTAACAGTGATGGTGTATACTTTACATTTTGGACAACCATTGGTTTTTTTATTTTTATTTACATTTCTGTTATTGTTTTCTTTCTCACTTTAGATGCTGGAGAAAAACAGCCAGGCTAAAGCATTCAAAGTGGAAGCTTCAGGATTGGGATGGTGGAAGGAGCAGAAGAACAATAAGATGATTGATTTTGTCTGATTTACCTAATGTATAAAATTTAAACAAAATGTTTCATCACTCACCTTCATGTTGTTCCAAACCTGTAAGACTTTTGTTCATCTTTGAAACACAAATGAAGATCTTTTTAATGAAATCTGAGAGTCCCCCCATTTCACAGTTTACCCCAGAAAGGTAGTAAAGACATTAAAGTAATCCATATGACTCCAGTGGTTTAACCTCGATTTTATGAAGCGACCTGAATGCTTTGTGTGCGCAAAAAAACAGCATCTTTATTCACAAAATATATATCTGACACACGTTCACCACCATGCATCCGTGTTGTGTTGCTGTGAGAGCTGGTGCACTTGTGAACATGCGTCAAAGATACATAATTTGTGAATAAAGACGTTTTTTTTTTTGTGCACACAAGGCATCTGCTAAAAATATCTTCATTAGTTTTTTGCACAAAAGTCTTATGGGTTTAGAGCTACACGAGGGTAAGTAATTAATGACAATTCATTTTTGGGTGAACACCGCTTTATTGAATTCTAATGTTTTTATAATTGGCCATTGTTCTGTTTTATAAACATTTTTAATATTTGAAAAAAAATTATCTTTATACAGAAAAGATGGATTCATTTGATCAAAAGTCACAGTAAAGACTTAAATTGTCCAAAAAAAATCTGTTCCACAAAAATATGCAGCAGCACAACTGTTTTCAACATTGATAATAATTATAAATGATTCTTGAGCATCAACTCAAGAATGATTTCTGAAGGATCATGCGACTCTGAAGAGTTCAGCTTTGATCACAGGAATAAATTACATTTTACAATGTATTCATATAAAAGTTATTTTTTATAGTAATATTTCACACTATTACGGTTTTTACAGTATGTTTGATCAAATGCAGGCTTAATATGTGATCAGGAAAGTGTTTTTGATGTGTCAATAGACGGTACTCTTTTGTGAATTGTCTTATTGTGACAGTAATTATGAATATTCAATATAATGCATTCACGGTTGAAATTAGGCCTGAAAAAGACATCTTTAAACTTTTCAACCAAATTTGAGCGTTGTTTAAACGTCTGGCAATGTCGTCTTTTCTACGTGTTTTTTCTGGGTGGGTTTAGTTCGAAAGACACATGTATGACTCGCTTTTTCCCATTCCTGGTTCCCCGAGGCACATAAAAACGTTTGTGAATTAACCCGCTTGTTTTACACAGTGTATCAGAGACAATAAGGACATACAACAAACGCTATTAATGTATTTTGAATAGTGCAAAGTCATTGTATTAAGAATACAATTGTGAATATAGGCCTACATACATTGGATACATACAAAGGCCTACATACATGCATTTATATATGAGGACATATGGATCATATGTATCATCCATCCATCCATATACATTCATATAATGTAATATATTAATGTAATAATCGTCTCCACCACGTTAAACAACTCCTTGTCAGCGGTTGGCTGTGGGTGGTGATGAATGACTTGCAAAATGATTCGTTATGCATTTTTCATCAGTTTTACGTAGTAACAAGCGATTTACGCGCTTGGATCTGTTATTTTACATCTAAACCTAACAATCTAAGTTAAGATGATTTGAACAGTGTTATTTGTGTAAACTCTGCTTATTTTAAAACGTAGACACGCGTATTATTCATAATTCTCACGGTGAACATCCCCCCGCATGAAACTACAAGTACCATACGCACAAAAACATCGCGAGAACTGCCGAGTAACGCGGAAGAGAGGATGGTTATGTAAACACAACATAGGCACGTAGTAGACCTGCAGCTGAGCAACCTGTGAAAATACAGCGTAAACTTGTTGTGAAACACGTTTTTAATCGACTCAGACATGCACACAGGTACGAAAGCGAAACGCGAGTGTTGTAAGCGGTGAAACTCGTGTTGGCCCTTTGCTCGTGCCTAGCTTGTCAGGTTGACATTCAGTCAGACTGGATCACTCCAACACATCCATGCCCACTGTCGCCATTCGGTTCACTCACGAGCCGAAACTTAATCTAAAATATAAGCCCACCGATACGTGCACAAATCATGTAACGCATGAAACATGTAAACCACATAGTGTTTAGTAGAAAAAAAGCATTGGTGTCGTCAAGAAAAACATTTTAATGTCAGTATTTTGAATTGTAAGACGGTCTGGCTGTGGAAACCCCATCTCTATGCACGCTACTTTTTGTCCTTTTATTTTTGAAAGGCTCTAATCACACGGAAGTTTTGTGTCACAAAGTAGTTTTTATTTTGCAGATTTTCCCCCACACTTAAAAGTAGAAAAATAAGCAGACTCTAAAATAACGCCAAACGTTTTATTTGTACTGAAAGAGTAAACTGTATACAGATTGATTACAAAATGCGTGATTCATCACAACTTTTCCAGCTGTTTGATTTTGCAATATACACCCATTTTAGTCACACCATATATTACTTACACCACACGTGCAGCTTATTTGATGTAATAAAAGAGCTAAACAATTAGTCAAATAGTTAATTCAGCACATTTTTCTCAGTGCCCTATTATATACAAATACACAGAAGTGCAGAACTCATTCTCACTGCAGCAGCCACGTTACTCATTTAAACACAATTCAGCTCTAACTGTTAGGCACATGGGTTGCATGATAGCTACAAAAACAACAAAGTAAAAAAAAATAGTACAATTATAAATCAATACATTTATAAGACACGTAAAACACAAATAATCCTATCCACAGAGCACTACAACTGTTATTTGTGTCTTTATTATGCTGTAATGTATACAATATAATACTTTAATAACCGATGCAAACTCTAGATATTTTCAATTTATCATTTGCTTATACAAACCTTAAAACATAAAATTTGTATCATTACCACACACACACACACACACACACACACACACACACACACACGTGTCCTCTCAGTGTCTCACATAGCACATTATATCCTGCTTATCTTAAGATGAACTTGACTCCTATAATCTTTTTTTATTATTATTCAAATGTTTCTACCTTTTTCTGCACTACCTCGACCCTTTGACCTCTTGGCAATTCAAACATGTGCTCAAAATGGTCCCTTCACACTAGTTATTAAACGTTATACTATATACTAAACTCATATATGGAAAGAAGGTATAAAACACAGAGTACTGGTTATCAGCTCAGTTGTGTGAGTGATACGTCAGCAGCAGCGGCGCGTTTCAGCACCACGTGCAGTGGACAGCTCCGACTGTCCGTTCAACTCTCTGCACATTAAACCATTTGAACAAACTATCTCAGAAATATGCAACCTTCCTAATTATAAAGCACCACAAGCTTTAAAGAAAACATCCGTGTGCTGCGCCTGTAATTTTCATGCTCTTCTACAGACGCGGGAGTTTCCCGCGCTCACGTTCTTATTATCACAGTCACAACAAATCCTTTTCAAGCTACATATAGACTATTATTTAATTAGCACAAATAAGATTAAATCCGACTACGGGTCCTTCCGCGTCTTAAAACAACATACTCCAACACAAGCGTTCTCGTGCGCACAGTTTTCCTCACTTGAGTGAGTTACAACAAATGCACTATATATATGAATTTATGTGCAAGTATACTTTCTTTATTAGATCAAATACGTTATCATTTTCATATCCCGTTACTCATGCGTCTCACGCAGCTCACACGTTATAGACGTCTGGAAATGACAACCTAAGCAAAGTCCAGCTCATTTATTAAAACCCAGATAGCTTACAGACAAATATTGCAAATACCTGAAAGTGTTATTGTATTCCTACAAAGTATTTAACTTGCTGAATATCCATTAACAGGTGTAAAGCAGCCTAACAGACGTTGATCTTGTGGGCAGGATAAAGTAAAGTTTTCCCAGGTTTTCTTATCCTATATGGGGGGAAAATAAAACACGTTTTAGTATTTTTAAAAAGATAATATCTTCTGAATCATGCATCATTTATATATCATCTGGCAATAAATTGCTCTAACATATTTTTAAAGCATGTATTTCATGTTTTTATCACCACATGCTACATTCAGAAAATATAGCAGTTTATTATACATTTATAAGGTGAAAATCATACTAATCTCCACTATAACATTTATTAAGAGGGACGTGTATATGCTGTCAGCTTGACGCAGGCCACATTACATGGTTACAAAAATACAGACACTGATAAAATACCATATACCTTTTTATTTTTCCCTCCCACATGTGAATGTTCTGGATCAGATGATTAACCGTAGGACCTCATCACGATTTTCTCTCGCCTGAGGCCTTTGAAAGAAAAAACAGATAAAGATTTATGATTTTAAACATCAACAGGGATTTTAGAACATTTACAGTAATATACAGTAATATAAATATTTGTAATATATATATATTGTGTGTTCTTTAACAATATATTTTTTTTTTACATAAATAGCATATTCACACACACACACACACACACACACACACACACACACACACACACACACACACACACACACACACACACACACACACACACACACGTATCATGTTCACTTCCATCCTTGTGCATCATGTTATTAGATTACAAAACAACCTTTTCATATGAACCACGTCTGTAGAGATACCAGTTATTTAAAACAGACAGCATCCTATATTCCGCGCTAGTCCTGCTTTCTTAAACATCTACGATTCATGTTTTGAAGAAAAACTGCTGTAAACTTTTTAAGTTTGAGCATATCTGCATTTTAGATTAAAATTATATACTGTTTATAATTATTCATGTTCATATTATATTATGAAAAAGCTGTAATGTAGCACATTATCTAGTAAAGTATTTATTAAACACACAACAAGCACACAACAAACACTTAAATATAAGATGCGCATTAAATATATGTACAAAACTGTACATTTAGACTTATAATGCTTTTAAAAGAAAACATAATAAATCAGAATCAAACTAAATTATTTTAAACAATGCATTCTGATGTATCTGTATAACTGCATGTCTTTGGCTCGTCTGCTCTGTCGTCTCTTTCTCAAAGCTCATGAATATATTTCACAACCTCTCGGCCATGTGCTCACTAACACACACACATCCAACCCTTTACATGTGCGCAGACAATCGTACGCAAGTATTTTGTGCGTATTTACACACACACTCTCACTTTTAGACTCAGATATGCATGCGTTCACACACAAGCGGTTTTAGGGCCTCTAAACAATCACATAAAGTCTTACAACATTAACACACACATCCGTGTGTGCTCTTATAGTACATAAATATACACACACACATCAGTACAACTGACAAAAATGCACACATGTCCCTCATACATACATTCATACTCACACAAAACATTTCGCAAACACACACAGACACACACACACACACACAGGCCTTGCGATAATTACAAAGCTCTGATATAAACGTACACAAATATAGATATTTTGTTCATATGCAAACGTCACACACATACTGTCTGTAATAACAGCAAAAATGAACATGCTTTATATTCATTTCAAACACACAATCAGAAAGCTTTGTATCATTATCGCCTCTCGGCCTCTCGGCCATGTGCTCACTAACACACACACATTAGGCCTTTACATGTGCGCAGACAATCGTACGCAAGTATTCTGTGCGTATTTACACACACACTTACACACTCTTATATACATGCATTCACACACAAGCGGTTTTAGGGCCTCTAAACAATCACATAATGTCTTACAACATGAACACACACATCCCTGTGCGCTCTTCTAGTACGTAAATATACACACACTCATATTATCAGCACAACTGACAAAAACACACACACGTCCCTTTAGACACACACGCACTCATACGTACGTTCATATTCACACAAAACATTTTGCACACACATAGAGGCCTTGCGATCATGACACAAAGCTTTCTGATATACACTTAAATATAGATATTTTGTTCGTCACACACATACTGTCTGTAATAACAGCAAAAATGAACATGCTTTATATTCATTTTCAAACACACAATCAGAAAGCTTTGTATCATTATCACCTCTCGGCCTCTCGGCCATGTGCTCACTAACACACACACATTAGGCCTTTACATGTGCGCAGAAAATCGTACGCAATTTTTCTCGCACTTACAAAATCATATATGCAAACATTCACACACAGAGAGGCCTTGCGATAATGATACAAAGCTTTCTGATATTTATTCATTTTCAAACACACACATATACAGTCCTGCTTTCTTAAACATCTACAATTAATGTTTTTAAGAAAAATTTAAGTTTGAAAATCTGTATTTTATATGAAAATTATATAGTGTTTAAAAGTATTCAGGGTCATTTTATATATATATATAAATATAATATTTTATATTACATTATATTACAGAAAAAGCTGCAATTTTGCTAATTTACTTGTAAAGTATGTTGCTTTGCTTACTAAACACACACCAAACCCTTAAATATAAGATGCGCATTAATTATATGTATAAAACTGTACATTTATACTTATAAGAAGAAAATATAATATATCAAAATGTAACTAAACAATGCATTCTGATGTATCTGTATAACTGCATGTCTTTGGCTCGTCTGCCCTGTCGTCTCTTTCTTAAAGCTCATGCATACGTTTCACTCTCAGCCATGTGCTCACTAACACACACACACACACACATCCAACCCTTTACATGTGCGCAGACAATCGTACGCAAGTATTTTGTGCGTATTTACACACACACACTCACTTTTAGACTCATATATGCATGCATTCACACACAAGCGGTTTTAGGGCCTCTAAACAATCACATAAAGTCTGCAAATATACACACACTCATATTATCAGCACAACTGACAAAAACACACACACGTCCCTTAGACACACACTCACTCGTACGTACATTTCGCACACACACCAAGGCCATGCGATAATGATATAATGACACAAAGCTTTCTGATGTATACTTACACAAATATAGATATTTTGGTCATATGCAAATGTCACACACATACTGTCTGTAATAATAGCAAAAATTAACATGCTTTATATTCATTTACACACACAAAACACACACACACACACACACACACAAACACACACACACACACACACCTATTCATAAATATCTACACATGCACTCATTTGTACAAGGTTTTTGACTCACACTAACACACACACATTCCTGTACATTCATATTAAAGTGCACAGACTCACACTCATCTGTCATATTCTCAAACATTTACACAATATTTATATAAATGTGCATAGATTTACAATGCACCACTTTACAATGTTATACTTGAACATTTCACACACACACCACAACTTATACACACACATATTATACACACACACACACACACACACACCAACACCTTAAACTAACACATGCACACATGTCTGTCTATACTGACAAAACATACACATCTGCCTCTGCATTCTCTTCCAAACGTATACATATATATTCACAAGACATTTTACACACACACATCCGTAATAAAATGTTTTTAAAAAGAATTCTGACACAGACTAACACTTACACACACATTCTCAGAGCATTTTGAGTGGGTATGCAAACATATGACACAAGCAACACATCTCACAGCTATATATGGCACTGGATACACACACACACACACACACACACACAGATTTGGCCCAGACAATGAAAATTTGCTTAAGACAGTCATAAAAAGCAGTTAAATGTGTTTCCTGAGACCCCCATACTCAATACATACAGACTAGTTAAGGACTGACTTGGTACAATATATATGACATGACTTGGTCTGACATTTTTCTTTTGAATGGACATTTTTATCATGTTTAGATTCAGTTATTTCACTTTAATGGCAACGAAAAGTTTATTAGTCAGTTATTGACATGCCTAATTTACAAAAATGTCACTGATAGAGTCAAATTGAAAACATAAAAATGCTCATTCAAAAGAAAAATGTCAGAGGGACAGGGGTTTTTGCAACTGAAGTCTTCATATATATATGTGTGTGTGTGTGTGTGTGTGTGTGTGTGTGTGTGTGTAAAATTATAAATATATATGTATATATAGGTTATGTGATTGTACGTCTAATGTAGTTATATGTCAGTCTTTCTGGTTCTACATTTCTTATAACAAAAAAACCGGAAACACGACTATTTTTACTCTCTAAAAACATGTGTGACATCTTAAAATGTTGAGGTGAAACTGAGTGACAGTGTAGATTAGTTCACTGGTTTCTACAACTTTCCTTATGATTAGGATGAAACTGGTTTTAACTACGTTATTTGTGACCCTGGACCACAAAACCAGTTGTAATTGTCAATTTTTTGAAAGCTGTATAAACACGCTTTCTATTGATGTATGATTTGTTAGGATAGGGCAATATTTGACCGAGATACAACTATTTGAAAATCTGGAATCTGAGGGTATGCAGTAAATATTGAGAAAATTGCCTTTAAAGTTGTCCAAAGGAAGTCCTTAGCAAGGCATATTACTAATAATAATACATTTTTGATATAATTACGCTAGGATATTTACAAAATATCTTCATGGAACATGATCTTTACTTAATATCCTAATGATTTTTGGCATAAAAGAAAAATTGATAATTTTGACCCATACAATATATTGTTGGCTATTACCACAAATATACCCGTGCGACTTATGACTGCTTTTGTCTTATTTTTAATAGAAGTTTTTGCATTACTAAAGAAAAAACTGTTTAATACCAGATTAAATACATCGTTTAATGTAAGTTAGTTGATGTATCATTAAAAAAATATCTGTAATGCCAAAACTTATATAATTTTTTTGTTTTAATTGCATTCACTTTAACAAAAATATTGTGTTAATTATGACTAATTTGCCATGTTTCATCTATTCTGTATTGCTGGTTTTAAGAGTTTGATGAAAACTGATTTATATAAACTTATAAAAAATATATAATAACTTAATTTATATAAACAGTATTCATTTTGGTCAGCAAGACTGCATTGATATAATAAGTGTCTCCCTCTGCATGTGCCGTTGGAGCCTGTACTTTCCTCACGTCACTATCAGGCCTGACTTGTAATATTACTTTTTCAATATTATATACATGATTAGTGACCACTTAAACACCTTAATTTGGTCTTTAAACACATAATAGGGGTCATTCCTCTTTTGGAAGATATTCCAATGGGAGCAGACCACCCAAACACAACTAAATGTGCGCATTGACGGTTTTTCTCACATGTTTTTTGGACATAGAGAGAGTTATTTACAAGTCTAAAGGTGATTTTATGCACTCAAAAACCGAATCCTCCTTCTTTTCTTGTTCTTGCTACAGTGCTTAAGTGTTTTCATTACTATTTTTAAACATTCACTGTAAATGATTCACATTTGCAAATGTATTTCTTGAATGACACATTTGATTAGTCACTGAGTTTCACCTCTTAGCAATGCCTAAGGTCTGAATGAATGTCAGAATGTGTGTTTTGCATTACAACTATTTCAAGTGCGGGACGCTCCCATGCTTCCCTGTAGGTGTGTTTGGGTCTAAACAGGTGTCGGTTGATACCTTGTTTATTGGTCAACTCCCTCTTTTTCCATTCCTGTCTCTTTTCATGAGGAACAGTCAGTTCAGCTTCACAGCTCACTTCTGCACAGATGGTTTTTCTACAAATAAAAGACACAAACAATCAAAGAAACCCCACGAGCTCTTTATTTGAGCTAAAATTATTGAATGAAGTAAATTAAATACTTAATCATTTATATTTTTGAAATGTTTTAGTTGATTTTATAGTATTAAAACCCCCACAAAACATGCAGACATGCAGCCAGACACAAAACACACACAGCATCCGGATTCTTTATTTGTGCTAACATTCTTGAGTAAGTTAAGTACTTAATAATTCACAATTTTTGTATGGTTTTAGTTGATTTTATAGTATTAAAACCCCCACAAAACATGCAGACATGCAGCCAGACACAAAACACACACAGCATCCGGATTCTTTATTTGTGCTAAAATTCTTGAATAAATTCAATACTTAATAATTCATATTTTTGTATGGTTTTAGTTGATTTTATAGTATTGTATTTTTTTTTTTTTTTTTTTAGATTGATCTGTGCGTATATATAAATATGTTCTAACATTGTAAAGCTATCATTTCTTCTCCATTCATGGTGAAAATTACAATCTTCACTAATTTCATAAAATGAATTCTAACACACTCTTCCACAATTTATTTCAACATACTTTATATGCTCTTTATATATGATCAGCCGTGAAATACTAAGAGGAATTTCATCTTAGTGATATATCTTTGTAAAAAAGAGCTAGATTTAGTTTTTAATGAGAAGTCATTTTTTCGGTTCCATTTAGTGCTATTTGCTAAGGTAACTGAAAACTTCAGATTTACCTTTAAATTAATGTATTTTACCAAAAAAAACGTTCAAAATGAACTGACCATGTTTAAAAACATATTAGCTAACATTAACTGAGAAATAACATATATATCATTTTTATATATATAACTTTGCACTGGTTTTGTAGAGAGCACATTAATTCAGAGTGAATGTGTTGACGTGTATTTCTGCGGCAGTGAGGTCGTGACATGTTCGCCTGACGGGACCACCCTACAAGCGGACACTCCCCTTCCCTAAAAATTCTGCCCGGAACTGACTCATCCCTCACACCTTCCCTGACTCATCCATGTATGGATGGAGGGAATGTGTGAAAAAAAGAAGGGGGGGGGGGGCACATATGCATATATTCCTTATTAGTCCATGCAGCAAACAGTTGATAGGTGTTATGTGTTATTACGGGAGGCTAACACTGGCATTACGTTCCTGAGGACTGATTAGAATGACAGTTAAAAATGTATATTATATGTCATTTTGCAAACAATTTAGGAAAAGTCACAGAATTCTTGAGATGGTAAAAGTTTTAGGTGTTATTTAGTGTCACCATTAAATAACACATGTCCAAAGACCAGCAAATAAAATGTTAAAAGAGATGAGCTGAGGGAAAAAAAGAGGGTCAAACAATGAACAACATGAAAAAACTGTGTGTTTTGTGACATTAAAAACTTGTTTCTCTTTAACGTGGAAGTAACAAGTTGCTTGTTTGTCATGCTTTTTACAAATTTAGCCTGATTTAGATTGTGGTTATTAATAGTTTAACATTCATTTGTGAGTGTTAAAGAGAAAATTTAAACTCAATACTATTTAAAGATAAAGTAGAGGAGTAAATATAATACACATCAACTGTTTAGAAAAAAACAAACAAGTTTAAATGCACCATACATCTAACACTGAACAACTGACGATTCCCTGCGACGTGCATCTTTGATAAGATAAAACTGACTGGGTGAGAATACCGGGTGACATCTTTTGTTTTTTACAAATGTGTGTATGTTTGAATTAATCTTTCAAAGGAAGAGACATATAGACGCGAGTGGGAAAAAAAGTACCTACGTGAATATCTAAAAGTATCTAAAATCTCAGACTATGGGTATGAAAAACAATATAAATGATATTATGTAAATATAAATTATATACAATTATTTTAAAGGGGTTAAATCTTCAAATTAAGTAAATTGCTAAATGAAAAGAAGCCATCGTAGGCAGTGCTGCATCTCAATCCTCACTAGAGGGTTTTACAGTACAGCAATCTGTAACTAAATCTGTATTAGAACACGTTTGTCTCACATTGTTTGTCAGCATCTCAATGTCATGCTGTGAAATTTCTACTGGGAGTTTTTAAAAAAGTTAATAACAGTGTTTAAAGAACAAATCAGACAATATTGTGGCACTAAAACGTGTCGCTAATTTCGTCTTCGTACCATCCAGCCTGTGTTAATACAGTCCCTTAAATATTTGGTGATCAATATTTTTATGATACACTTAAATGTGTTTACATTTAAAAAACAATTAACCAAAATGATTACTGTGAACTAAACTGAAATCAGCAGTACTGTCAAAATACTGTTAGAAGTCACACCTAGATCTCTAAAACTAAACCTGTTGACAAATATCAGATTTTCCACATACCTATAATTTGCAGATCAACATATCTCATATAACTTCAGTGGTCATTTCCATAAAGACTCGCAATGCAAGTCAATAAAAATAAACGCATGCAGTGAAAGCTACTTTAGTGCAGACAAAAAAATGTCCTTTTGTTGCACTTAAAAAATGCTTAACCACCTTTTCTTTCTTTTTAAAAGGATCTATATGCATACAGATATGAAAGCAGTATGTGTGTGTGTGTGTGTGTGTTTCTGACCATGTGCCTATGCACAAATCAAGAATATTTATACTTGTGAGAATGTATTTGAGAATGTATTTGTATTTGTACTCTACCAACTTGTTATAGCAATTAATATTTAATGTGTATGTATTTGACATAAATATACAACATAAAAACCACTTAAAAATGCTTAACCACCTTTTCTTTCTTTTTAAAAGGATCTATATGCATACAGATATGAAAGCAGTATGTGTGTGTGTGTTTCTGACCATGTGCCTATGCACAAATCAAGTATATTTATACTTGTGAGAATGTATTTGTACTCTACCAACTTGTTATAGCAATTAATATTTAATGTGTACGTATTTGACATAAATATACAACATAAAAACCAGAGCAATGATCCAATTCACTATAGAAAAAAAACCATTCCATATTTTCCATAAGCAAGAACAATATCAGAAGTATTATGTTTTTCTATCAAACTTTTCTATTAAACTTATACAATTATCACATGTTAAAGTAAAAGAAAGATGTGAAAATGTCCATCCAATAGTCCTAACACGCGGCACAGGGCGCCACACCCACCTTGGTGACTTACAGGCCGATTCTCTGTGAACTACAACCGGAGCACTTAAGACTTTACACAGGCCTAAAACCATCGATTCCCACGGTTCATAGGCGTAATAATAGCAAAGAAAAAACCTTCAAACCTTGTAATACTGACAAATCCTGTCCCTGGTGTAGTTTCAGACGGTTACTGACAAACAAAGACAGAAGCAGAGGCCGCTCTCGCAAAGGACTGAGGCGGAAAGAGTGAACTTACGAAGGCGACGACGTCACGAACAACACCGTTATGGAGCGTTCGGTGACTCGAGCCGTTCATTTCACCTTCTGGACTTGACATGATGGATATCCCTGAAGTTTCGTCCTGCCCTGTGCAGAAACACAAGAACACAAGGGTTTGCATAAATACCAGTGTGAAGTTTGGGCACTTTAACGGCTTCTATAGATATGTGTAGTGAGTTGAAAAGAGTTGGCAATAGTAAATAATGGGGCAAAAAATAAAATACACAAAGCTTGGAAGAGCCCTTCGTGCCATTCAATCAACAAAACACGTTTGGTGTACTTTTCAAATAAGTTTAAATACGCTGAGCACGAGGACACTCACTCTAGAGTCCATGGAACTAAAGGGACGTACACGTGCGTCACGAAAAGTTACGTCAGATGAATTAGACGGCACAAAAAGCCTCAAAGGCCACGAAACACTGAGAAACTAATGGCACAATTAGTTAAGGGAAGTCGACTGCACTTTTTGACCACTTGGAATTCATGCAGAAAACTACTGGTACAAGTTAAATAGGTAGAAAACGTGCTTTTTTAACGCCGCGCATTCTCGGCGTATAGGAGCTTCTCAATGACGCTGTTTATGCAATAGTGTAATGTTTCTAACCCTATTTAATTATGAATTCCTGCAGTCAAACATGTTATAATGATTTAAAATGATAAAGCCACCAAAATCCCCGTTTCTTTAACCTGTAAATCCATCCGTCTGTCTCCGCTGCTCACCTTGAGCATCAAATGAATCACGTGTCCAAACTCAAAACGAACACACACATGCATGTTACAGTTTAGCATCAGCCAATAAGGCTTTCATATAGTTTGACCCCCGTGTTCTTGAAGTATGGACAACTTTTTTTCTCCAAGCCTTTATGCGTAGCAGAAAACGTAATATGTTAAAGTTTTCCAATATTTCGTAACCAATTTCTTGTACTTTTAATTGCTCTATTTATAGCCTTATAACGAAGGCAATGCATATCTGTTATAATGCAATAACACGGTTGAGACGGAGATTCTGTTAGTCTGACCTGAAGAAATTTGGGGTTGTCGTCACTAAGGGACTTTGGAGACCTCTCCAAATGATGTAGCGTGCATTTGTATTTGCACTTCCTCTCGCATATATAGGACAGGGGGCAGGTGAGTGTCACAGAAAAAAAGGGAAATGACTTATGAGGTACTTAGGGGACCTGACTTCAAGATTGTAGTGACACGGATCGCGTCACTTCTCAGTTGTTGAGAATTTCTCAATGGACTGTGTCTGCATGGCATACAAACTTTATCACCCAACGTGTCTACATGTTATATCCTGGGTGTGCGTAGGTGTGTCATATTTCATCGAGGTGTCATATTTCCAAAATACAGAGTGTGTGAGAGAACGCGCGCGTGTGTGTGCGTGCTTGTTTGTTTAAAAAAAAGGGGTGAGAGAAGAAATAAAAGAAAAGAAAGCAAGGAGGTTGGGTGAAACCTTGTTGTCTTTGGGCACCTACGGTGACGTGTTCTCTTACACACACAGACAGACACACACACTCTCTCTCTCTCTCACACACATACACACACACACACACACACACACACACACACACACACACCATATGGCACTCTAGCAATGGGCTGATATTTTTATAGTTTTACCTGTGTGGAACTATAACTGCGTCCGGCAGGGTTATACAGCTTACATGTTATTGCGAACAGGGTGGGGTCATTTCAACATTGTTTGGCTTCTAAGTGAATAGCACACTAACGAGATGTCTCTCTCTCGCCCCGAATCCCCCCCACACACCCCCGCCCGAATGGACCACTGTGTTTTCCCACGTGCAAACTGGGATGCAAAATGTTGGTGGAGCTGTGGTTTTTGTTTGGGTGACTTTTTATAATCGTATTAACGAGAGCAAATATTCTGGCAATGGAGACGCCAGATAACTCTCGACAGGGAGGGATCTCAGACTTTGGGGACGTAAGTGCAGAAGTTCGGCTTTACATTTGAGCCGCAATACAGTGATGACATTTTTTTTGTGTGTGAAAAAAACAAAGTATTTGTAAAAAAAAAATACATTAATAAATTATTATTAATAATAATGCAAGCATTTAATCCACGCAGCGTATGGAGCATCAATCGGTGAATGCGCCTTCCGCAAATGCTTTTTGGGGTAAGGGCTTCCCAGCTAGATACTTATGAACAGCAAGCCCAGACCGCAAAAAGATTCGCGAAAGACAAATCGCAGTCTGAAGTCCGTGACATCAAACAGTGACATCCAGGTGGCTTGTGCATGGCTCTGGTTTCCCAATCCTATTGTGTCCAGACATCGGGAAAGCGAGACAGCGAAGCCCTTTTCCGTGGCTGAACTGTATCCAACTCATTCACATTCTACGAGCATGGGAAGCTTTGAGAGCAGCCAGCATCCAAATGCCTGTATTCTGCGTGCGAGCGCTGTCCGCGGTGCTGAATTCACTCCTTCCCAGTAGTTTATTTGCGCTGTCTTTTCTCGTCGCTCGTGCCTAACGATAATTACATCTAAACAAAGACACACATATGATGCAGCGACCATTGAGCTCGTTTCTTTTCGCCTTTCCGTTTTGTTGCTACTATGAAATATATCCTCTGGTTCGCGATGCCGTTTAGTGGAGAACTGAGCAGATGAAGCGCTCTTGGTGAGGAGAGAGCAGTCTGTAATCTGCTTGCAATAAATAGAGAGCAGCGAGAGATCTTATTGGCGCAAACAAAAAATCGTCATCCACCAATCGGTTTCTTGCTTATATAGGGACCCCCCTTTTTGAAAAAAAAGAGAAAGGAAGAAAGAAAGGGGAAACCAAATTGTATCCTCGTTGGCGCAAGTGACTAGAAATATTCCGTGTAAGACAATAACATTTAATGTTTTTTTTTATTTTTTGTTTTTTTTTTACCTTTTTTGTTTTTAAGCCAAATTCGTTCGTCGTGTCACGTTTCAAAATGTCTCTCACACACAACGTCAGCGTTGCGTGCATTCATGTCTGCAAGTACATCGTCGTGTATTTATTCAAAACAGAGATATACACACATTAGGATCATTTTTTTTTTTAAACGGCTGGAGGCGTCGCATGTAAAACAAAACACATCGCCAGCACGACGACAACAACATGACAGGCTTCTGAGGCAATTTCATTTCATGACCACAGAGAGTTCATTGGCTGATACCACTTAGTGAGGACATGGGGGTCTCTAAACTATCAGCAGAACATAACACATTCTTTACATTACAGTTGCATCACATCTGACATCGCCTGCAGGCACAACAAACAAAACAATGGTGCGTTACTAAGCTATATTGGCACTATAAGCTAACTTTACAACAACAACATTTTGCAAATGCATCAGCAGCCGTCTCACAACTCAAGGGAGAAATATTCATAATGGCACGACAACACCACACAAGGTGATCCCTCTGGCACATATTTTGGCCATACACTAGTATCCCAGCTGTGGAATGTGACTTCATTTCACTTACCCGTGAAGTTCTTGCATCCACGCGAACATTGGTCACATTTCACAAGAGTGTCTCTTCTTGGAACTAGCAAGAAACAACACGAAGTGGGAGGGTCACGATCTATATCTGGACCCCCGCCCCCCCTCCCCCCAACACACACACACACACACACACACCCCTCCCCTCCCCAGTCTAAATTCATCCCGAACCAAGACTACCCCCTCCCTTCCTCTTAATCACTGATATTCTTCTTGCGCCTTCGTGGTGCAAGGGGAGGTTGAGGTGGCTAGGCAAAAGAGATATGGCTGGAGATGTAACAGGTGTAAAAGAAAGAAAGAAAGAAAAAAAGAAAAACAGATCAAGCCAAACGCCACCATTATGAGGATTTTATTTGGTGGTCGCATCATTTGCGGACGTCTCCAGTCAGTCACGATTCTCCCCCTTCTGTCTGCACCGCACAGCGACTGCATCTCCTGACGCAGCCAACGCGCACATATTACTCACTATAGCAGTCACGACTCGGATAAATCCATGTTTTCACTCAAATTACAACGCGGGCATTGACTTAAGAAGACCTTGCTATGTCTGGGATAGGTGTAGAGAGCCACAGTGTCTTTGAAAAGGTCAAGGTAATGAGTTTTTTTCTGCAAAAGATCCGCGGTCATTCCTGGACTCTACTCTGGCATGTACGATTTTAAGCTTTTACGCGAACTCGCATGTACATTTTGCTTTTGAATACAGCCCCTGGACATACAAATGACAGCTCGTAACGAACCTTCTTCTAACGCGTAATCCACTTGCGCACGCTTTTTAGACATTTATAAGAGGTTCTTTTATTAAAACAACACCAGCGATGACAACGTGATTGTTTGCGCAACTGCACAAATGGTGTTGAGCGCGTTAGTTTTGGCACAGGATCAGAAGTATAGTCCACAGCAATAGAAAACAGTCGATTGCAGTACTGTATAATGAAAATGACGTGGGCGGAAGAGTAATCCATGTGAATCCGCCTATAGCTACACAGTCTAGAGCAGATCTGATGGAAGCGTTCAAACAACGCACGCGGGAACATTGCGCGAAAAAAAGTCCTAAAATTTAAGCTGCATTCTGAGAACGTGTGCCTAGTGGCATCCCTTTCACGGGTGGTGGCCAAAACAGAGCTGACCATTTAAGGGCGATTTTGGATGCACGGAACCCCTTGACGCCACACCAGGGTTTCCCCTCGTCGGATGTCGCTGGTGGGGTTTTTTTTCCCTTTTGGCGCGGCGTCTTCATCCTATATTTATTAGCCTATTTTCCTCTTCACATATTTTGAGATATGTCCCCTCAATCTTCTACTGTTGTCGGTTTCCATTCACACTTTCAGCTGTAGCGAAGAGGCAAAAATGTACTCAACAGCGCCGTCAGACAAAGGAGTTTGGATTTGCTTTTTTGCTTCACTTATTTACCATTCGCGAGGTCCCTGCTCTGTGGAGAGAGTGTTTTTTTGCATTTTTAACAAGTGGATGAAAACAACAAGGCACCTGTTTGAGAAGTGCACGCACATGAAGCAAATGGTTGCACTTTGTTCGGTGGAGGGAATGGCAGGCATGTTACTCAATACATGCAACAAATCGTGCAAAAAAGAAAGAAAAAAAACATGTAATCGAACCAAAAATCGCCGTGAATGTGTACTTACCAGTGCAGCAAGCCAATGCAGAAAGCGGGGAAAACACAGACATGAGTTTAAACCATCATACGTGACTGTGTCACACAAAAACAAGCAACATGAAAATCAAATACTGCCCTTGATACACATCTATCATCAGCAACACGTCCAAGTTTTCTCAGAATCGCAGTCCTTTTTATACAAGTGATACCCTCTTCCTATTTCTGGACCACGATCAAACACTGATGCTATTTTTAGCGCCCAGTAAGAAAAAAAAAACACACTCACAAAGACATTGCTCAGGAGCGTTACGTGGAGTGCATGTAATGTACATTAATTTTGCCTCTCCAACTCCATGCGAGGGCTCCGATTCGCCTCCGATGCATCGCTGCAGTGTTTTTTTCTTTTCTTTTTTTTCCTTCAAACGAACTGCTTCAGTGCCCTTTCTCTCTTATGGGCTAAATATTTCTAGCGTTCGCATGAGAGTCTCTTTCTTAGCACAAGTTGTTCCCGCTCTCCTCGTTCCTTCATGTCGCTCACCATCCTCTTTATTATACGCGTCTTACGCGATGTGTCTCCAAGCAACTTTCGCTTGGAAACTCGGGACGGATTCGCTGCTCATAAAGAAGAAAACACACGCACGCACTCACGCACGCACTCACTCACACGGAGACACGGACTCGCGCGCACAAACAACCATAATCAGTTGCACTGCGAGCGGAATATGTTTTGTCTTGAGAGCCGAACACAAACGATGATAATTAAAGCTTGCAGAATCTCTCTCTTTTTTTGAGGGCTGCGTCAGTTACTAGGCATTGACGTCACGTTTAGGTTCTCCCACTTCACAGTCTATGGCTGCTGATTACAACCGTCCCTGTTGTGCTCGCAGACAGCCTAACGCTAATGAAAATGGCTCGGAGCAAGCGAAAACGGGCTAAATAGGTGAGAGGCGTAAAGTGTCCGCGTAGCAAGTGACCACAGCCCCGGTTTCCGAGTGGGAAACCACTCCTTGCAGTCGCCTGGCATCATGAAAAACTCACTTGCCAATGGATTCCCTGGCACACACGCACCACTAGCCTATATATGATCTAGTTGTCCCATCGGATGATTTGCACATGCACAATTGTGTAAGGAGACTTTCATTAAGTTGGTGTTGCACGAAGAGATGCGTGTGTTTAACATTTCGATTTCAGCGCAATGCAATGTTACAAACGACCGTGCAACCATGACAGAAAGACCACGACTCCTAAACGTGTCGAATTGCAAAGCACACCGCTAAAAGTGAACGTGCAGAACACAAAGTAATTTGACCAGTGCGGTAGAAACATAAGGGGGGGAAAATCAGACCATCTTGCCGCATGGTGTCGCCAAACTCCATTGGAGAGCTGCTAAAACTAGTCGCAGTTCATTTAAAACTACGTTTGAAAATCGCCTTAAAATAGGTCTTCACTTCTGGTGTAGTTATGTATTAAACAACTGGTTTCATTTGCAAAATCAGATGGCCAAAGCCACGCGAAGTCGATGGTTTGCGACTCGTGCGTCGCTGTCCGCGGTGCTGAAATATGGAGTCAACTATCGAGCACGAACTTATAATAGGCAACCTTTAGGTTTCATGCGCCTTTAGTTTTTTGCTACTATATAAAACACATGAAAACGCACGACCCTGACATGTTAGCTACAAGTGTGTGAATGAATAGAAAATCCTATTCATAAAACAGTGCAGGGATGATGGGATGTTCCGAAGTGTCGTCGGACTCCTGCTACTAAAATTGGAGGCTCGTGAATGAGCGGGCGGTGACGAGTTGTGTGTGGGGGATCTGAAAATGGGTAAATATTTAGATCAAGGGCATAAATATAACATTTGTCATCACGCTCCCCTTAAAATAAATGTTCTGCAAAGAGTGACATAAGTGGCGGCTTTGATCTGACAATGAAGCTGGACGTTTGCACCCTCCGCTAAATCTAAAAATACCTCGAGTTCGGCTGTGTGGGCTTGAGCTCGCTCAGAGCTTCTCCTCATTTAACCCACCTTGCCTCAAATTTGACAGGGACAGCAGTCTCGAGTCTGTGGTTCCAAGAGTGAAAATCACAAACCTGCGAAAACGAGCAACAATTCATACGTTTTGTAATATAATTATTAAATATATAATTAAATGTAATATATTTATTTAAAATATAATTATTGAATATACATTTAATTTCAATTCAAAATACAATGTAAATAAAATACATATATAAATATAAAACTAAAATAATAAGGAAAGAAATCAAGATTTGTCTTAAGTCAGATCCACAATCTCAGTCTCAAATAAAGATCCACTATCTGATGGGCAGCTGCCAGTCAATAGCAACTTGAGCACTTTAGAAAGTGCTGGCAGTGGTGGTACTAAAAGTCTTATAGACCAAACAATGAATTCACCTCACATGCCAGATTTAAAGGGATAGTTCACCCAAAAGTGCAAATTCTGTCATTTACTCACCCTCAAACCATTGACTTCCATAGTATGGAAAATATACTATGGAAGTCACTGGTGCCCTACAGCTGTTTGGTTACAAACATTCTTCTAAATATCTTCTTTTGTGTTCAGCAGAACAAAGAAACTCATACAGGTTTGGAACAACATGAGGGTGAGTACATTTTTATGGGTGAACTCTCCCTGTAAGGGGGTTTCTCGTGCCAACCGAAAAAACACACTGGTTTCTATCAATGCACTGCACAAAATGGCAATAATCAGTAGTTATGAATGATCATAATTATGAATGTCAAGTTTTGTTTTACTCAAATGTTTAATGTGACCATCAGTATCCTTTCGTTTACCTGACCAGCTATGAACAAATCAGTATTTTTGCCAATTTATTACCGGCGTTTGCCTTCAGAACTGCCTTAATTCTTCGTGGAACAGAGATTTTGGTCCATATTGGCATGACAGCATCACACAGTTGCTCCAGATATGTCGGCTTCACATCCATGATGTGAATCTCCCATTCCACCACATCCCAAAGGTGCTCTATTGGATTGAGGTCTGGTGACCGAAGGCCATTTGATTAGAGTGAACTCACTGTCATGTTCAACAAACTAGTTGAGATGATTTGAGCTTTGTAAGATGGTGCATTATCCTGCTGGAAGTAGCCATCAGAAGACGGGTAAAGTTGATGGAGATGGTCAGCAACAATTCTCAGGTAGGCTGTGGCACTTCAACGACGATCAATTGGTCCCAACGTGTGCCAAGAAAATATCCCCCACACCATTACACCTGCAGCCATATCCCCCTGTAGACTGGTTTCCAACTGAAGTTAAGCAGGATTGAGCCTGGTCAGTATCTGGATGGGAGAACTCCTGGGTAGCTGCTGGAAGAGGTGTTAGTGAGGCCAGCAGGGGGTGCTCACCCTGTGGTCTGTGTGGGTCCTAATGCCCCAGTATAGTGATGGGGACACTATACTGTAACAAGCACCGTCCTTCAGATGAGACGTTAAACCGAGGTCCTGACTCTCTGTGGTCATTAAAAATCCCAGGATGTACTTCGATAAAGAGTAGGGGTGTAACCCTGGCATCCTGGCCAAATGTATATATATATATATATATATATATATATATATATATATATATATATATATATATATATATATATATATATATATATATATATATATATATACAGTACTGTGCAAAAGTCTTAGGCACGTTAGTATTTTCACCCCCAAAAATGGTTTTAAGCCAGTTATTTATAACTTTTGTAATAGTGTGTCAGTAGGTTATATCAGTTTACATTTTCAAACATTAATTTTGCCATTAATTGTAATAATCCATTCCAGTGAGATTTTTGTATGCAGAATGAGTCTGACAACAGAGCTATGATCCACACAGAGATCTGATCTCACCATCATCGAGTCCGTCTGGGATTACAAGAAACAGAAAAAACTGAGACTAAATCCAGAAGAACTGTGGCAGCGTCTCCAAGACGCTTGAAGAAACCTTCCTGTAAAGCTACAGTACTTAGACACTTGGGTAAAAATGCTGTAAAGTCAAGTCTACTTATGACATTCAAAAATAATGTCATAAGTAGACTGTTAATTTTTTTGATCAATTAACTTCTATTAACTAAATCAAATCAGTTTGTGTGACCACCCTTTGCGTTGAAAACAGCTTTTGTTTTGGGACACTTGCTCATAGTTTTTTAGGGAGCTTTGCAGGAAGGTTTCTTCAAGCGTCTTGGAGACGCTGCCACAGTTCTTCTGGATTTAGTCTCAGTTTTTTCTGTTTCTTCATGTAATCCCAGACGGACTCGATGATGGTGAGATCAGATCTCTGTGTGGATCATAGCTCTGTTGTCAGACTCATTCTGCATACAAAAATCTCACTGGAATGGATTATTACAATTAATGGCAAAATTAATGTTTGAAAATGTAAACTGATATAACCTACTGACACACTATTACAAAAGCTATAAATAACTGGCTTAAAACCATTTTTGGGGGTGAAAATACTAACGTGCCTAAGACTTTTGCACAGTACTGTATATATATATATATATATATATATATATATATATATATATATATATATATATATATATATATATATATATATATATATATATATATATATATATATATAAATATGATTATCTTCATCACTCTGTCTCCTCTCCACCAATCAGCTGGTGTGTGGTGGGCGTTCTGGCGCAAAATGGCTGCCGGCGCATTGGTGGTGGTTGAGGGGATTCCCCCTTCTATGTTAAGCGCTTTGAGTGCCTAGAAATGCGCTATATAAATGTAACAAATTATTATTAATTATACTGTAACAAGCACCGTCCTTCGGATGAGACGATAAACCGAGGTCCTGACTCTCTGTGGTCATTAATAATCCCAGGATGTCTTTCGGAAAAAGAGTAGGGATGTAACCCCGGCATCCTGACCAAAGTTGCCCAGTGACCTCTGTCCATCATGGCCTCCTAATCATCCCCATATACTGATTGGCTTCATCACTCTGTCTCCTCTCCACTATAAGCTAGTGTGTGGCGGGCGTTCTGGCGCAATATGGCTGCCATCTCATCATCCAGGCGATTCCCCCATTCCATGTAAAGCGCTTTGAGTACCCAGAAAAGCGTTATATAAATGTAACAAATTATTATTACACCACCAGCCTGAACCATTGATACAAGGCCGAATGGATCCATGCCTTCATGTTGTTTACGCCAAATTCTGACCCAACAGTGGAAGTGTGGAAGCAGAAATTGAGACTTACCATATGTCCAATTTTGGTGCAAATTGTAGCCTCAGTTTCCTGTTCTTAGCTGACAGTCTGCTGCTGTAGTCCATCTGCTTCAAGGTTCAACATCTTGCGGGTTCAGAGATGCTCTTCAGAGTGTTCAGAGTGGCTATTTGAATTACTGTTGCCTTTTTATCAGCTTGAACCAGTCTGGCCTTTCTCCTTTGACCTCTGACACAGAACTGCCGCTCTCTGGATATTTTCTCTTCTTCGGGCCGTTCTCTGTAAATCAAGAGATGGTCGTGCGTGAAAATCCCAGTAGATCAGCAGTTTCTGAAATACTCAGACCATCCCGTTTGGCACCAACAACCATGCCAAAGTCACTTAAATCACATGTCTTCCCCATTCTGATGAACTTCAGCAGATCATCTTGTACATGTCTACATGCGTTGAGCTGCTGCCATGTGATTGGTTGATTAGAAGAATTTTAAAAAGGTGTACCCAACAAAGTGGTCGTTGAATGCTGGGATGGATGCATCTCATCAATCTTTATTGGTGACAGACACTGACACGGCTGTGCTCACATAGGAAGTCTTGGCCATAATCTTCCTCCAGGTCCCATTAATAACATAATCCAAAATATTTGCTTTGGCCTTTCGTCACATGTTTCTTTTTCCTTTGTTTGATGCCCCCCCCCCCCCCCCTCACCCCCCCTCCACCCATCTCCTCGGTTTTGTTCCACTACGGCCAGAGACATAGATGTTCTAGGAAACAGACACTGCCCCGGTGGTTTCTATTGGAGAGTTGAGAGGGGAATCAGAATTGATGAGGGTTTGTTTGAATTTCAAGCTCAGATTAAGAATCTCCGCCCTTATAGCCCTTTCTCTCTGTTTATTTTTCCGTCTCTCCTGCCTAAATGATGTCAATGGAAGCCGAGCTATAGAGCTATTTATAGAATCTCCCCCTCCCATCAGAATCACATGGTTCAGAGCCGAGGCACAATGACTACCTCAAGAGAAGAGTCTGCATGAATAGAGACGGTGAATATTTATGAACGGGCAAGCTGTCACACGATGTCCCTCCTGCGTAACATGTTAAGAATGTGAGAGCTCTCATGTCCACACCATATCCCTAAAGTTTACCGTCGTTTACTTATTCATTCATTCATTCATTCATTACCCCCGTCTAGTAATTCATTCAAAAGTTAGTTGGGACCTGAACTTCCCAGATGCACTCAAATGGCAGAAGAACAATCAACAAACTAACTTGTGCATCCAAAACCCCGAAGGGTCCTGCCTTGTGTGTATCTCTCAGCTGCTGCAGCTGCTTTGCCCACATCGCATGATCCTTCACGTTTCATCCAGCCCCTTGTCTCCATTCACATACATAGGCCTATTACATAACAAGGCTGCGCGAAAGAGAGAAAGGCATTCAAATGTATTTACGGTTAACATAACTTATACAGGTGCAGGGCGAACCGACATTGATGCGCAACAAGCCATCAGAGCAAGCCAAAGGCACAAATTGATCTACGGTTATTAGTTATTGAAGACATGTCGCATAGTCTATTAGTCTATTTATAGCACTGTGTGTAGCCACAACAGCCACATATGCGGAAACCACTTCTTTCGGGTTCCTAGTTGACATGTTAACACTCACTGGTTGCTATATTTAGTAAGCCTGGCAGTGCTGTTACTATTCCAGGCATTGTACATGAGGGGGCGGATGGTTCTCTTTCATGAAAAAGAGGATAGTGTTCCTTTTCTTGCAGTTCTTCAGCCATACTTTACTGTGTCTTTTCAGGGTGCGACGACTCCAAACTTCTACTGCAGAACACTATGAACAAATGAATATGTATTCAGATGAATGGCATAATGTAAAAATACAAAACGTATAATTAAGAAATGAACGATTCTGGTTATGATTCCGATTCACAATCCATTTGGCAACTGTTCCGTTAACGGCCCTACTTTTTGAAGCAGGAACATTTAGAAAAATGAAGCTATTCTTATTGCGTTTACTCACCTGGCGGTGTTGCCAGATGATGAGATCATTTCAGATTTCATCAGAACAGATGCAAACGCTACGTTTACACGGAATTTTAAGAGGAGGCACAAATACAAACCCTTAATTGGTTCTTAACATAAGTTAAAGAAAAATGTGAACAATAAAACATATTTCATTCATTCTTTTGAAATACCATACAACAGAACTCATAATGTATGTGTTTAACTGGTAACACTTTACAATAAGGTTTCATTTGTTAACATTAGTTAATGTATTAACTAACACAAACAAACCATGAGAAGTGCATTTGTTACTTTATTTGTTCATCTTTGTTAACGTTAGTTAATAAAAATCCAGCTGTTCATGGTTTGTTCATGTTAGTACACAGTGCATTGACTAATGTTTACAAGATTTTAATAATGTATATATAAATGTTGAAATTAACATTAACAAAGATAAATAAATGCTTTATAAGTGCATTTCATTATTAGGTCATGTTAACTAATGAACCTTATTGTAAAGTGTTACCGTTTGAAGCTGCACTATGTAACATTTTTGCAGTAACCACTAGGCGAGTGTTATATATTTAGTTCAGTTGAGTACTTACAATATCCTAAATCAGTGATTCTCAAACTTTTTATACCAAGTACCACCTCAGAAAATATTTTGCTCTCCAAGTACCACCATAATGACCAACATTAAAATACAGTAGCGTTGTAGGCCTAACTATTCAGCTACATCTCTGCACAGTTCAAAAACGAGGCAGTTTATTCCTAATAAGAATATTTATTGTTGTCAACCACTTTAACATTGTAAATACACAGTTTATACATTAAAGGTCCCGTTCTTCGTGTTCTTTTGAAGCTTTGATTGTGTTTAGTGTGCAATATAACATGTGTTCATGTTTCGCGTGTAAAAAAAAACACTCCTAAAAACGGCTGATGACTTCCTTTATTCTATGAAGTCCCTCCTTGAGAAATACGTAACGAGTTCTGATTGTGCCAGCGGTTCCCGTGTTGTGATTTGACCGCATCTTAGCGAACGTGTCACGGTTCCTGTGTTGTGATTCGACAGCAGCTTAGCGCACGTGGAAAGGTCACGCCTCTTAACAGGGTGATGTATGCACTTAATGATCTCTACAGCATCCCTGGGAAAGCCAAACAAAGGTGATTTGACTCCGGGATGAAAATAACAGCGTCTCGACGACATGGCGACAAACACACTCAAACGCAACACTTTTCTCCACGCGACACGTCCTCTTCTCCACGTGGGACAGCAACAAGACCACGCTCCCTTTTTTCGCGTATTCTTGTGGGCGGAGGTTAGTCTGTTCTACTGTTCTACTGACGTCATTTATGAAGGAAGTACCAGGATGTAGTCCAAGCCAGCCGTTCGCTGTAGGCTTTGAAAGGGAACTTCTGTTAAATAAAATATCTCGTTTGGCATTGAACTTTGAGCTTTATAATTTTACAGGTATTATTTATGCTCTAACAGCAACATTACACACTAACTAAAGTTTGAACAATGCTATCACGAAGAACGGGACCTTTAACATTGCACTGTACTTACATACAGGTAAATAAAATAATTAAATAATTATTAAATTAAAATGTGTTGTACCTAAAAGTTAAATTAAAGCTAATGTACTTGTGATTGCAAAATGATTGCATTTTAACGTTACTTTATTTAGTGATTCCTCTGCGTACCACTAGAGGCAGCCTTAGTACCACTAGTGGTACACGTACCATACTTTGAGAACCACTTTCCTAAATGATTCCAACTATTTGTAAATCGTGAGAAAATTGCTATTTTAACCAAGGAACCGAGACGTGTGAGGGAGTCGCCTGTCAATTGTGTCATATCTGCGTTATCCTCGGTTTCCGGTTTTATTTTTGCAGAAACGCTTTACTCTCACTGCAGTGTGCAACAAGTGTCATAGCAGCCGCCCAGCGAACGTAATAATGAACAGTAATGAACAGTAACGTCATAACATAATTTTCAACACACTCAGATGTATCTAATATGATAAACAGAGCTGTGTTACCTCATACTCATGACCATAAAAGTCCCGCTGCTCGCGAGGTGTGTGTTGTGTTCATCTTATTAACAATCTCTCCAGCGGCCTTGCTCAGCTCCACAACACTCGGTCCTGTTCTGCTTCATACTACAGTAACGTTAATAATCGCATCCATGAACATGATTTCTGCCCGAGTCCTATCCCGATTCTTTTCCACCGGCTGTGAGGTGAAGACCACATGTTCCAAGATTCTGCACTCAAACTTGGCGTCATCAAACTACGCCTTTGTTTTGAATAGGTGACCTCTAGTGGACGGAAACGTTACATAGTGCACCTTTAACTATAACTACTATAACTAACTAGTGTCATATTCGAGAATCGGACTACACTGGCCACGCTATGCGCTTTTAATAAAAGACTATGGATATAGAAAGACAAAGCAGAAGCGAGTTAGCATTTGAGCACTTCCAGTCAATGGGTTTTTTTGAATGGGTTTTGGTTAAATTGCTGAAATGAGGTCTGTGGTGAACACAAGCTCAAGACACTTTCACTTTTATTCTACGACATAAAATACATCAGTATTACCCCACTCGTGATTTTGAAGCTGTTACGTGTCCAGATAAAAGGCGGTTGCAAACAAGTGGCTTAATGGGACTACCGAGGCTGTCAAAGAGATTAAATGTCATCACGTCGAAAAGGTTACCTCAGCCCATTTTTTAAAGCCTCATATGCTCATAGTTGTGCTCTTATAAATAAGTCTAACTCAAACCTTCTGGGAAAATGTTTTGATATAAAAAGTTGTTGGAAGCTTAGTGATGGTGATGTTGAAATCGCGGGACCGTGGTGTAGTTTGTTTATATTTACCTTTAGCTTTTTACTTCTGGCGACTGCATTTAGGCTTCAAAATGAATACAAGTTGTGTTCATCTGTGATAATTATGTTGATGGACAAAACGTGTAAGTATCATAAACTTTTGTTGATCACAGAGCTTGTTTTTTGCGATAATCCAAAAGCCTATGGGAAAATTGTATTGGGATTTTCTCGAGGGAACCAGTGTGATGCTAAATGCCGGTTGGCCTACAAAGTGACGTCCCACTATAACTTATGAATAGGAGAAACTGCAACGCGCAATATGGCAGAATACGTCACGCCTTCTAAGTAAAAGAGCCAATCGCTGGTTGGTATAGCATCACTGCAGCTGCCGCTCCGGTTCCCATAGAAACCTGAGACACACGCTTAGGACTGCACATGTGCATTGCTCGTCTAGCCTGAAAACTACAACATTTATGGGACAGTTCATGATTCACTAAAAAGAACTGGCTCACAAAAGCCATTCGCTCTGGAATCTGACTACGCTGGTCAAACTCAATGCTTTTTATTCACTAAAAGAGTCATTTGTTTGGGTATCTGACTGCAATACTCTATTTGATTTTGATTCACTAATAAGAACCGGTTTATATGAGTCATTCGATTGGGAATCCGTCTACACTGCTCACGTTGTGTTTGTTTGATTCACTAAAATGAACCAACTCATAGGAGTCCATCTTCCAAAAATTGGACTACATTGGTCGTTTTTGAAATACTTAAAAAATGGCTCTTAAAATTAATTTGTTCAGGAATCAGACTACATTGTTTGCACTCTATAGCTGCTTCCGAAATGGAATACTTCTCTACTATATAGTATGCTAAAAACAGTAGGGTACGCCTAAAGAGTAGTATGTCCGACTTCATAGTATTTAAAAAACAGTTGGCGAAAAGTCCCCGGATGACCTACTTCCGCGAGATTCTGAAGTGCGCATTCGATAGACACTTTACTATCCCATGAGTCCACAGGAGAGGAGTAACTGATGCTGGTAGGTCACATGATATGACAACATGGCGGATGTAGTATGTCCGGATTACACTCACTGTGTCCGGATTACACATACTGTATAGAATGTACTTTTTTAACGGTCACAAAGTAAGACAAATTCAAATGTAGTACCTACTCAGAGAGTACGTGATTTTGGACGCACCCTAAGTTTTGTTTTTTATATAGGTCAGCTTAAAATAAGATTAATTTGTTTGGAAACCAAACTGCACTGTTGGCACTGTATGTTACATTGAGTGGCGGCAAAGTCCCTTTGAGACAAGTCATTTCACTCAGCGGCCATCTTTGAAACGCCTCTCGGGCATGCAAGAGCAGTTCCTATCTCTTTGAATGGGGAAACATCATATTCCCCAAAACTGTTCACCATGCTTAAAATTCATAATTGAAATCACCAATGAAATCTGACAACAACTGTCTCATAAAATTTGTTTCTAAACGCTCGAATCATGACATAAAAACTGCATTTTTCAGCCTGGACAAAGCTAATGTCCATGCGCAGTCCTAAACACTTGTCTCAGAACACTGCCTGTTTCTATAGCAACCAAAGCTTCTAAGGGCAGCTGCAGTGATGAGATGACTTTATTAAGCAACGATTGGCTCTTTCATTTAGAAGGCGGGGCTTATTCACCATATTGGGCGTTGCGCTTTCTCCCATTCAAGTAATCGGAGTGCACTGTCTTCCTATATATAAAGTCTTTGGTGGCGGTGTTTTGGTAAATAGCAGTGCAGGCAACACTTTACGATGCTGCGTCCGAGATCGCATACTGTATAGTAGGTACTACGTTTGGTTTGAAACTGTCATGTCATTTGAAACTGTCATGTGACATACAGCTTCAGTTGTCGCTTCGCCTCTATTCACAAATGATCTCCCGTGGAATCGAACCCGTGTTCGCCGGCATGAGAGTCGGACGTTTTAACAAGGAGGCTAAAGGCTTCAACCTCTAGCATCAGTCGCTAGAGCGTCTCATGAGATCCGAGGAGTGAGGTTTATTCGCACAGCAACTACTAGCTGGCCTCCGTTACATATAGAACACACTTTTTAGCGGTCGTGAAGTAATTACTTATTCAAAAGTACTTACTCAAGAGAGTATGCAGTTTTCGGACGCAGCCCAAATCTCTGTTTACACTAGTGTGTTTTTGTTTAAACTTTTGCTACGCTTACACCTGTCGTCTACATTACTCGAACCTCGAAAACGTAGACTCTGGGGTTGCATTTCAATGTAAAAGGACCAAAACTGAGACTTTCGAAAACGTTGACATTGCGCTACCCGAACACAATGACCAGACCGTTGGTGGCTATTGCTATTGTTATTGTTAAAATTCACTGTCTGCTGACCCTTGTGTACTCGTAAAAAGTGAAGTGTACTTTAGCCTTTATAATACTGCAGCTGTCTACATGCGTAAGAGGCAATTGTTTACACTTGTATGCGAATGCCCAGTGTGCATGAATGGTCATGTGACTTGTTTTCGGTCATGTAGTGTGGACGGAGATCGCTTCTGAAACGCTGTGGAAACGCCAGTATAGACGAGGATCGTTTTCGTTTTAAAACGGCGTACAAGTTTAAAACGCACTAGTGTAAACAGGGCCCAAATGTCACACTTCAGAATCTCGCCGGAAGTAGTAGTACTGTTTTATGTGAACATAGCCTACTACTTGACTCACATAGGCTACTGTTTTCTGCCTACTATATAGTATGGAAGTATGGATATTTGGACGCAGTGCCAGTATTTAGTACGCTGTTCCGTGCACGTTCGAAAAGAGTTACCGGAAATACAAAGTCACAAAAATGCTGCATCCGAAATCGAATACTTCCCTGCTATATAGTATGCGAAAAACAGTACCTTAAAATAAGTGCCTACTAAAGAGAGTTAGGCTATACGATTTCAGACGCAGCCTAAGTGTCTATCGAATGCACACTTCAGAAACTCGCCGGAAGTAGTAGGTCATCCGGGTACTTTCCGCTTACTGTTTTACTATGAATAGGACATACTATTCGACTCACGTAGGCTACTTTTTTTTGCGCCTACGATATAGTATGGAAGTATGCAGACTCCGTGCACGTTGGTAAACGGTTACAGGAACTAAACCGTCAATAAAATTAGTTTAAAGAGGTTTTTAAAGATATTAAAACACAACATTAGTGAGCCTTGTGAAACCTCAGGTGACCTGCTAGTTAAGGATCTGGGGTGTGTTAAAGTAGCACATTTAATGTAGGCTAAACAACATTAATTAGTCGACTTGTTGTGGTGGTTTTCCACTCCATCCGATACAGCCCCACCTGCTCACTGCAGTATCATGAACATTTTGTTTGATATCGTACGCTTGTTGTGCCAGCCTATTTGCCGACCTTTTGATTGGTCCATCGATTTATCACGTCTTACAAAAATAGCCGATCACTATCAGACGCCTGTTGGCGAGCTAGACTTGAATCGTTCCCGTCTTGTTAAACGACAAAAGCAAAGCACGTCCTTAACACGACCAGAATCATAAAGGGAAGGTTTCTTATTCAATCACTTTATCTCTTGCAGCGAGCGCGTGAGATGGCGCGTGAGGAGCTGAAGAGCTACAGTGACTGATTTGGGAAATACCTAGTCACGAGCAACCGACGCTGTGTTTCAGTGGTCTGATAGCGCCACCTGGCGGCCAATGAACAGCGCGGTCGGACAGACCTGCTGTTGGAGTGTGGCGCACAGAACTCAACAGATTTAACCCTAACATTGCTCTGGGTCCAGTTTTGTTTGCTATACATTCCACTCGAGGAGGTTATTTCATCCGACACCAACTAATCATGTGAACTTATTTTCACATTTAGGTAGATTTTATGTTCAAATAAAGTAGGCTATATCATGTGTAATTAAGTCTAGTACTGCTTAGTACTATTTTTATATTAAGTTAATGATAGCATCCACCCTCTATATTTTTTACTGACAAATTGTATCCCAATTGTGAGATGCTGCATATATGAATATGCATTTTAGAGTTAATAATTTCACGACACTAGAAAAATAGTGGTATAGGCATTAAAATTGTGATTAGAAAAAACCCCAGGTATATTTAAATGAACCTAAAACTATTTAAACTTCCTTTACACGTTTTGAATGTAATGTGCTTTTTCTGTTCTACACTGTGAACGTGGATGGCCATCTATTGGTATGATTCATCCAGATTAACAGCAATTATGACCTGTGGTTAAAATTGTGTTTAATATTTCTTAATCCAATGATTGCTGAGCTGAGAACGCATGAAATGTGGAGATTGCAACACACATCCACCAGTCTGTATTAGACATTAAACTCTGTTTAAACTGCAAGTCAAACAATAGATTGCAATAAGATCATGGCTTCAGTTGGCAAGGAAAGCAACAACTGGGAAAAATACACATTTAATGTAATTTAGATCTGCCAAATGCATAAATGTAAATATGCGAAAAAGAATTTGGTAGCAGTTTATATCTGATAATCTTGTACAGTAAAGTTGGTAGAGAATAATACATGAACGCAAGATTACTGGCACCTTTGGTATAATTAAACTAAATATTTCCCCCAAATATTCACAACCCCATGAGAATCTGTTGAAAAATGCAAAAAGATTTTAATGTGGGTGAAAACTTGTTTGAAATAAAAACAAACAGTTGCAATTGCATAAATCAAAAACATTTAAATATCTCCTACAAAGTACAAACTAAGCATGCACAATCTTTGAAATTGAACTCAGATCTATGCAAGCAATACTTGAAAATGGTTGGCTCCTTATATTATGTTTGTAATGGATTGAAAAGACAAGGCATTCCTACTCTAAAAGGAGAACTTCCATGGAATATTTTACTGATCTTGGGGAGGTGGGGAATTTATATTTTAACTCAATATATTTAAGTTAAAAAACAAACAGCAGGTTATATGGGATGTCATACAAACTTAAATATTTATGTTCTGAAAAGAAAGAAAGAAAGAATCAGATTTGACCCACACAAGTTTATGATAAAATTCAGAAGGATATTATTTTTACGTCTTACAAATTTGTGATTTTTGAACCAACAAAAGAAACCAAAAAATTTAAAAAAAGATACAAAGGATGCATGTTACCATACAAAAACACTTAAAAATCAAATACACCTCGGCAGTCTTTTGTTCCACACATTTGTAACCAAAGTGATAACCAATGATAAGAGGCTGTGAACGGATTTTCAAAAACACACCCAAGATTTAAAAAAAAAAAAAACATGTGGAGAGGAACAGAATGGATGGAGGTCTGTGAGACGAAGGAAGGACCAGTGGGGAGAAACCGTGTCAACACAGCAGAGATATTGTATTGTGGTAATGCATGGGTATAGAAACATATGCAGTCCTCTTAATAAATCCGGCCTCGGCTTCTGTTTCCTCTTCCTCCGAAGCCACGGCCTCGGCCGCCCCTGAAGCCTCCTCGTTGTTCTGAGGGCACAGATGAGATCAGTTACACACACAGTTATTCATACAGTACTGCATGTACAGGATTTGATTAGACACTCACCATATGTGAAGTTCCCAATGCTGGCACTGTATTTCCCGCTGGGCGGATTGTATATTTGCCGGGCATCCCTCCTGGGCAAAGTTGTGGGAATCTTCTTTGTTGTCGCTGTTGTCCCGATGTCTTCTCCAGAGTGCCTCTTCTGGCTGTAGGATATACAGAGATCATGAAAAAACCTTTAATAAGCAGATTAAACATGGCGATGTCTGGATGCCCAAGTTGATCCGTGGACGTACCCAATTGCTGCTGCCGCCGCCTCGGTCTTCTGCACCGGTTTCCAGGACAGAGTGACCGTGCTTTTATAGGATGGAGGGTTATGAAACAGATCCTAGAGAACATGACAGAAAACAAATAAGATCTCATGTTCAAAATGTTACATAAAATAAACTTTCAGAATAATAAGAATTCAATATTACCTTGATTAAAACATTTATGTTGTTGGTGATCTTCAAAGCCACAACTTTGATTTTATTCTGTAAAGAAAAATAGTGATTGAAAGTTATGAGTTTAATACGTGCGACTTGTCACCATATTTTCCCAGTTTTTTTTTAAACTTGGATTTGCCACAATAAACATAACATAAATCCCAGAGAAGTGGCTAAATCCTATGAAGCTTTAAATAATTTCTATTACTCTTACAGACCAAAGATCACTGCAAAAAGTGTGATCTCATACCTCCTCTGTCTTTAGTGCATCTCCAGTCTTGCCTTGCAAAGCAACACGCAGTTGTCGAATATATACTTGCAGTCCCCGTGCAAAGTACTGTAACCTGTGATATAAACCAAAAAAATAATACATTTAATGTTGACATGTCCTTCACAAAGTGTGTATATAAATTTACGTGTTTTATAAAAATATACCCAAATAAATGTAATACACATCCCTGTCAAAAGCTTGGGGTCAGCTCAGTAACATTTAAAAATATATATTTTTTGATATACGCTGTTCACCAAGGCTGAATTAATTTTGGAAAACCAAACAGTAAAAACAGTAATATTGTGAAATATTACAATAAACCCCAGAATAGTTGGAAACATTTGGGATATTGCAAGTACTCAAATGAACAAAATATATAACACTGGCCTAGTGGTGTTTGGATATTTTACTGCAAAAATGTTACATAGTGCAGCTTTAAACTCTATTGTTGATTCAAATAGCAAACAATTCTTACTGCACGCACCGCAACAGATTTTTAAAAATGGTGGTTGAAGTAAAATGCTGCGTGTAGTCAACAAAACAAAATGTGAAATCCGAAAGTTCCTGAACTTTGAAAAAGTACTACCTCACGAGCAGGGACTTTCTGAGGGAGAATTTTTTACCCGGAACTTCACTTAGACCTTTGTCTCTGTGGTCGAAACACACAGTGTACTACCCCAAAGTCCATAGGAAACATGGCTTTTGTGCGGTAGTGTATATTATAAAAGTATTGTTTTTGCTGTAGCATCGAAATTGGTATCGAGAATCACAAAACTTAGTATTGGTACAAAATAACTTTTCATATTGTAACAATCCTAGTAATGATGTAAATTCTTCAAGATTTGAAATGTTTTCAGTAGCAACACATCCATGGTCTTTCTAACGATTAATGCGAGATCTGACCTGATCTTGAAGTCCTTCAGCTTCTCTGCGCTGACTTTGTCGATGAGAAAGTCAGGTAGCTTTTTGCCCAGTTGGTGAAAGCTGAAGAGCAGACACTCCACGTAGCTGAACTGTAGTTTGGGCTCTTCATTCGCAGCGTTCTCTCCGTTCTCCTCCTCTGGAGGCAGGGGCATGAACTCCTGAAGACATTAGGGGACAGACAAAGGGAACACAAACACAGAATAAGAGGATGTTTGATGACAAAGAGGTTGAAGTGGAAAACTTTATACATCCCTTTGTGAGTTCAGGAATTTAATGCATGCTTTTACCAGGAGCTTCTCAAACAGCATATTGAGGTTGACCTCCAGTTTGTCCATGTCGCCACAATACGGACTCATCTCTGCTAACAACTTTAGTACCTGTTAAGCAAAAAGATTTATTTTCAAGCATTCATTTCTAGAATCCTGTGAATATTTGGACATTTACAAAAAGAAAAGCATGCATTACTCTCATATCCAAGCTTAATATGCAGAGACTACAGTTTATTTAGGGTTCAGACCATTTTTGACCAATGACTTGTGATTTCCATCATGTGATACACACCTCAAGCTGAATGTCCAGTTCTGCTACAGGGCTGGTGAGCAGACTGAGGTTGGGCAGAACAAATTCACAGAAGTATGTCACAAAGCGAGTAGAATGCACATTTTTCTGGAGAAGAGGGCAAAAAAAAAATAATAATAAAGAAAAGTCATTAATTGTGATTTGCACCATTACTAGTAAAATATATTTGTGGAAGACATGACCAAAAAAATAAAATAAATAAAAAAATAAATATATATTTTATAAAAATCAAAGTGAGGCTACAGCATTTTTTTTCTTTGTTCAGATTAAAGTTAATTTTTTTTTTTTTTTTTTTTTACAGAAAATGCCCCTCAGTTTCAGATGCTGAACAATTTATTGAGGCTTCTGAGCTTTTGCCAGAAACTGACAAATTCAACAGCCGAATATTATTGGAAAAACCAAATTATATTGATTGATCACATCCGCCACGGTGTGATACATGAGATTTAAAGTGCTGACCGTTGTTTTGGATTCACTCACAGAAAAGAGTGGCAAGGCCTGGCGTGTGCACTGCAAGAGTCGGTCGACGCTGTCGGCATCTGCTGGGTTTAGCGCCTGCTCCAGGAAGGCCTGCTCCACCACCAGCTCCACCAGCTGCTGCCGCCCACTCACGGTCTGCATGGTTTTCAGCCCAGACAGGATACGCATCAGAAGCACAAACTCCTCCCCCGTCACATCCTCTAGCACCTAAGACAATCAGAGAGGGACAGGTCGAGTGTGAGGATAATACAAGGTCAAAAAAAAAAACATCACATAAAACTTGTGTGGTGCAACCAACTTGACCTTTCTATGACAAGGCAAGGTTAGTTCAGGTTGTAAAATATCATGTGGAGTGACTCTCCAAAAATATTTAGTGATCTTTTAATGGTCTTAACCATTTCACAAATCACCGGTCAGGAAATTAGCAAGAATTTCACAAATAATATAGATAAAGTAACAGCACGGAATAGCCTTCCCCAACTTGCAGACAGCTTTTTACAGGAAGAAGAGTCAGTGTTGTTCCACTCAATCTTGATGGCTTCAAAAAGTTCACAAGTAGTTGAAAACTGTCTCCCAGTTCGTTTGAGTTTAATGGGAGACCAAATATTCACTAGGGTTCAATTCTGCACTCTGAATAGGCCAAAACATGAGCCTGATGGACTTGTACTCAAGCCACTTAGGCCTAGTTGTCTTTGCAGTTTGGGCAGGAACATTATCATGTTGAAAAATAACACCCGAACATTCCTCTTTAGATAACTTTTCATTAGTAGGAAGCAAGCCATTGTACAATATTCTCAGATTCCCCTGACTTTTGATAGTAAAGCAGCTCACCAATACCACAGCTTCGCTGTGCTAGAGATGCATATATTATTATTTCTCACCAGATTTTGAGACATCGCTCTGAAGCATCACCATACAATGTGTGTTTTATGGCGATTCATCATGCCACACGACTTTCCCATATTCTGCCCGAAATGTTATGCTGTCTTTGATGTTTTTCAGAGGCAGCAATGGCTTAAAGTAGGTGCATTTGCTCACATTTTGCCAATATCCTAACACAATACTTTGTGCTTAAGACAATACAAATCTTAGAGCCTAAACTTTTGAACAGTAATGCATGTGTGGAAAAAAATAAGTGTAGATACCTTTTTTGTCTCTATAAAGATGTAATCCTCAACCTCCTTTGTCATCGTGTCATCTGGCATCATTTTCAACTTAGTAGAGAGAAACTTAATCGCTCTCTCTCGAACAATATCTTCTCCCTGCAGGATCTGACTGAACAAGCCTCCCAGAGTTCCTTTAAAGAAAGACACCAGGGTAAAGGGGGATAATAACTTCACCTACAACATACAACTCTTAGTCATGGCAGACAACACTACAATAATCAGAATTTTAAAAGTGGAATTTTATATGAGGAACTAATAACAGAAAAGGATACCTTTTGCGTCAATTTTGAATATGGAGATCAAAGCCGTGTTAACTTGATTGAATTCAGCAGAATCATCTGGAAGATATGATAAGAAATGACTAAGATCAAACAGCTGGAAAAACAGCATGTCATTCAAAAGCAATAGTTTATGCAGAAATGCAAGTACTTTATTTACGTCATCTAAAAACACTTAGTAATTGTTAGATGTCAATGGAAAAGCACTGTAGGCTACCTGTCTGCAACAGCTGTGTCAGGATGTCTGCGACTCTGGGTAAATTCTCTCCTGATGCGAAACGGGGGAGCTCTTTGATAGCCTGCCTTCGGATCTATAATAAAAAAGAGACACAAAAATGTACAGACGTGTTTTCCGCTATCACCACCCACAACATGCAAATCCCTGATGTTATGATGTACTCACGGATACATCCTCATCCTCACACAGATCGAGCTGCGCGTTGATGGCTGCATCGGCCAGCTCTGGAAAACTGCTGAAAAATTTTGGAATGAACTGTGCGGCCAGTCGCTTCTCCTTTGCACCGCCTTTAACGCCATCCAGAATTACTTGATAAGCATCTTTGTGCTGTAAAACAACAATAATAATAATAAACAAACAATACATAAAAATAAGTGACATTTAATAATATTGATTTTAAATATTAATGCATCAACACTTTATCATAAAATCGTGTAATTAATGAATAATTAATGAAATTAATGCATAACAGCAAGCAATATATTTGTACCGCTTTTATTAAGATCTTAAATTAGTAAATTTTGAACTAAGATTAATAAATGCAGTAGAACTTTTTTACATTGTTAGTTGATGTTAACTAATTTTAACAAAAATGTTATTGTAAAGTGTTGCCATGATAATTTAAACATTACTTATATTAATGCTAGCAATGTTTCTTTAAAATGTATTTTAAGTAGTGCTGTCAAATCGATAAATCATGATTAATCGCATCCAAAATAAGTTGTTTACATAATATACATGTGTACGGTATATCATTATTATGTATATATAAATATGCACTCATTCAGTTATAAAAGTAAAATATTTGCATGTATATACTAGGGATGCTCCAATACCATTTTTAGGGACAGAGTACGAGTGCCGATATTTTGTTCCTTGTACTTGCCAATACTGATAAAATACCTATACATTTATTAATTTCAAGTACATGAGCTTGGTATCGGACCCTAGTATATACACTGTATATGCATTTATAAAATATATAAATATTTAAAAAAATAACACCTTTTTCTTAAATATATACATGCACACATGTATTTATATATACACATACATAATTATACACAGTACACACACACACACATATTATGCAAACATACTTTTATACCCATACTTTTATTTTGGATGCGATAATTGCAATTAATCGATTTGAGAAGCACAGCTTTTAAGTTTAATACATATTTTGATGCATGAAGCATTGCGAGTAATAATACACTACCAGTCAATAATACCATTTTTAATGTTTACTTTTTGCGAGAAATCTTCCTTATAATGATATTTTAAATATTATAGTTTATTGAAGTCATTTTGAAATGTAATAACCATTTCAAAGCTGAATTTTCAGCAGAATTATCGCGGTTTCAGAAAACCGTTGAGCAGCAAAAAATTCTCTCAACATCGATAAGAACCATAATTATTAACTGAGCACCAATTATAATTGATTGAGCTTTGCCATCTTATGAATAAACTACTTTTAAAATATAGTAAAGTAGAAAATAGTTCTTATAAATACTAACCTTATTTATTACAAATCAAATAAACGCAGCCTAGGTTAACCTATTTTACACATTTCATCAGATTTCATGCTCCCTAAATATTCCCCCAGAATTTTTGTTGCATTATTTCAATTCCCTCATCCTTCCTCCTAAAAGCTTTTCCTAAGATGTTAATCATTCATCAGTATTACTGTTCGCGAACAGCGGAAACCCGAATTCACAAACACATTACGTTCCCAGCGTAACAAAACGCGATACCTTCTCTTCAACAAAGCTCAAAAGTAACCCAAGTCTTTTACCAGATACATAAGGAATGAACACTTCGTGGATGCTCAGCTGCCCTGAATGCTCACAGATGGCCATGTTAGCTTTTTACTCGAGAACACCCAAACAACCATCGCAAGCTATTAGGGCTAATGATGAGCTAGTAGTCCGAGGAGGCCTCGCAGACACACCGATCTTTAATATTTATAAAATCCCACTCAAACGGAATATCTAACGAGTATGATTCCTATAGAGAGACATCTCAGATATACGAGGCTTTGCTTGCCTTGCTGAGATCCTCTTTTGCGTCGGCGAGGATGCCGTAGTTACGGTAGAGATCCTCCACTGTCGCCGCCATCAGCGTGTCCGACTTCACCGCGGGGTTTCAATGAAAAACGACAGTTGCGCTGCTCCTTCTGTGATATTTCCGCCTTGTCCGCTCGAAATGTGCTCAAACACGTCACTGTATTAAAGCACAGACGTGATGTGGGCCGTTAGTGTGCTGTTCTTTTGAAAGTAAACGTTGCTCTCGCGTGCAGGACGCCAGCTTGGGTTTGTTGCTCTGTGCGGCGGCGGGATGAACGTCACTTCTGCGCTTTTGGGGCATGATTGACAGCGTCATTGGTTGAGCGCCATCTGCTGGATTGGGTGTCTGATGGCACATCCATAGTAGTACTGTTTTTTTTTTTTACTATTTTTTCCCCATACTATGGAAGTCAATGGGGCACATTAACTGTTTTTAACCCATATTATTCCAAATAATTATCTTCTTTTGAAGAAAGAAATCCATACAGGTTTGGAACAACTGGAGGGTGAGTAAATGACAATTTTTGGTTTTAGCCCCATTGTACTCATCCTATAAGTGAAGTGCTAAATCTTGAAGAATTCTTTTTGATCATGTTATCACTGTCATGTGAGCTATAGTGTGAACTCCTTTCCCATCGTCTATGAATTGCAAAGTGTGTTACACTTTATTTGACAGTATGTGAACTTTCAATGTACTACTACTTACAGTGTGCTTACTCACAAAAGTACTGAGTAATATAAGGTAACATCATGGGTTAAGGTTAGGTTTAGTGGTAGGTTCAGGGTTAGAACCTAGTTATTGCACAGTTAGTGTCATTAAATACAATAAGTACATAACAACCTGTTTCACCTTAAGGAAGCAACCATACATTGGTGTTTTATTTTTTATTTTAAAGTTAATTTTTTTGTTGTTATATTTAAATTTATAATCATTAGTCATTTGTATAGATGATTTATCATTTATACATATTATTGATATTTGATTTACATCATTTATTCATGTTATTATTATTATTCATTTATGTCATTTTAAGTTTTTATATTTTATATTACTTATTATTTCCTTATCTTACGATTGTGTGGTTTAAAGGGATGTTTGTCTTCATGAATAGGAGATAAGAGTATGTCTCCATTTCAAGGTTTTTATCACCACAGGACGATGTTGTGACGCAATCATTTTCCATTGTTTTTCCCTTGTTATGACACTTGTTGGAATCATACTGGTCAGACGAAGTCTGAGCATTGTGTAGTGCAACATCTAGACGAAGTCTGAGCATTGTGTAGTGCAACATCTAGACGAAGTCTGAGCATTGAAACATACTCAACGAAGGTTATTCAATAAACTCTAATTCTTTTTATTATCATCACTTCGTCTCCTGCTTCTTGAAGTTGTTATAGCTGCAAAGGGTGGGCCAACACCATATTAAACCCTACGGATTAAGAATGGGATGTCATTAAAGTTCATGTTCCTGTAAAGGCAGGTGTCCCAAAACTTTTGGCAAATCTGTGTATTCAGACACAGTGTTGGTGTCTGAGGCAAATTATTGGCTTCAAATTTTCAGTGTGTATAGTAGCCTATATATTCAATATTACTCTACTCAAAGCTGTTACCTACTACTTTACCTAAACTACTTTATATGTATTGACTGTGAGCTGCAATCAACTAAAACTTCCAACAGATGGCATCAAAGACCAGTAAATGTTTCTCTTTTTTTTATTCTTACATCCCATGAAATTGTGCCCTTTGGCAGTTCAACGTTATCTTCTTAATAGGAAAAACCGGACTGAACTAATAACCTCAAATAAGATTACACTGAAACTCCTTCCAGTGAGAGTCATAAGAGGAACTTCCTCAGTGAATCTGGCTCTTTCTCACAAATTTCTCAATACTCTCTCAATCTTCAATACTTCTGTCTAAATGATATAGATCTGCAACAAAAACATGTAACCAACGCCCTTATCTTCTTCAAGGTCAAATGTTCTTGATTAAAACCCTTGCCATAAAGCTCTTTGGCAGGGCTCACGTGCTGAAACACAGCCACAAAGGTTTTCCGAGGTGATCAACGTTAGAAAACAGCATCTAAAGCTTCTTAACAGCTAATCTGCTGAAAGAACTCTCGTGAACCTCTAGAGATTTACTCAAACCTAAACGGCTAAAATGAACAATCAAATGCCAAAATTAATTCAAAATCACTTTCTTCATTAGATGTATTACTACAAAATATATACAACATTATTTTACATACACACTTGAATGCATTTTTTAAATTACCATAATGTTAAAATTCCATAAAACTATAACTATAATGAAAATATTCATAAAAAGATTGAAATACCAGTTTTTCTTCATTTCAGCATGTTTAGTTTCCACTACAAAGAAACGAGATTTCTTAAGAAAGAGAAGGTAGAAAACAGGAACTGCAAGTAAAGTTTGTGATCTCAGTATGGTTTCTACTGTACCTCTGTAAACCATGAGCTCATCAGGGCATATTTTCACACAGCTTTACCACCTCCAGAAAAAAGTGTGACTTTGCATGCTTTACAAGAAAGGGCTAAACCGAAGGCTTAAAAAAAGACTAAACTGACAAGGCAAACAGTATTTAGCACACAAACCACTGCATATGTCCACAGCAGTAGACTTCATTGTATTAAATGAACAGGTTCTAGCTTGTCTCAGTTCTCATAACTTCGGAAGATTGCAGTGGGTGTTTTGAGAGAGCTTTCTAACTAGTTAAGCCACACTTCATCTCTGCAGTGCTTTGCCCTCGAAGGATTTCCAGGAGTCCTGGCCGGGAGTCAAAAAAGGCCGGTTCGCTGCAGGAACTCTTAGGTGTCTTTTTGCTCTTGGTCGTCCTGGCTGCCCCACTGACCTTGACTTTTTCTGAACACATCCTGTTTTTTATGGACAGAAGCTGGATGTCCGAATGCACATTGGCGACAGTGTGGCGTCGGACGCCGCCGGTCCTTTCCAAATAGGCTTCACCTTCGTGTTCGATTAGAGGTGCCAGGAAGGACTCGTGGGCAAAGTGTGTCACCATAATCTCAGGTTGAGTGAGGTGTGGCGTGTTAACCCGTCTCAAGCCTTCCAGACGATCCTCTGGGGGAGGAAGCGAAAACGAGTGGTTAGATTTAACGCTGACTACAACATGCATAAATTAGACTAGGGTCAATGACATAAAAAGAAATCTGGTTTAAAACGCATGCAACAAGTTCTTACAAATGCACTTTTTGCTTTTGTTGGTTTCAAATAAACAAAGTTTATATTTAAAATTGAATGAAAAAATGTCATGTGATTATGTTCTGTTCAGTGTGTTTGTTCCTATCATTCTAAGGGTGCGTCTCAATCAGCTCCCCAACTCGTGAATAAGTATATTGTGTTCACGAATACGGGCGCTGGTAAGGACGGTAAAGGACGCTGGCTCACTACACATTGGGACATTGATGATTCTATTTCCAGTGACATGACAACTTCCTCATGGTTCGCAACACCACTACTGGTATTTATGAACAGCAGCAGAGATTATATCTTTCTGACATCACTTGTAATGTTATTTAAAGTATATTATGATCCTTTACTTGTTACATATATCTGTAACATTTCAGCCATAAATAAATGATAAATGTTAGCTAGATTATGTTCATTACCTGTCTAGTGATGCATGTTTATGCTGAAATATAATAAAATAGTGGTTTGTATTTTAAAAACATATATCGATTTAGGTTTCACACTTCAGAGCTTCCATTAAGGGAAAATGGTGAGCATCGATTGCTCCCTGGTTTTCACAGTGTATTGTGGGACTTTTTAGGGAGCGATGTTTCAGTGCCCTGAAAAGATTCTGTGATTGAGACAGCCCTTAAAAAAACGAAGAACTAGGGAGCTGATTGAGACGCACCCTACATTTGACCTAGTTGTGTTTGATTAATGATCAATGTTTCCTCTATTCCTTGTCCTTTCTCGCCGATGTTAGTGGTTGTGAATAAAATACAGTATGGAAAAAAATACTATGGAAGTTAATGAAGCCCATCAAGTGTCTGGTTACTGACATTCGTCAAAATATCTTCCAGAAGAAAGAAACTCAGACAGGATTGGAACAACTTGAGTAAATGGTGACATGGCCAAAAAAAGAAAAAACAGAGTTGGACGTATGACAGAGTATTTCTGTGCCAAATACACTCCTTCAGTATGATGTCCATCAATGAGCTTCGTTCGGGTTACGGGAGCTGTCGGCAGCACTTCAATTTTGTTTTTAGACCACAACATCAACAATGTCACTAAATAAGTGTGTTTGTGAGGGAAAGATAACCTTGTTCAGCTTCCCAAATAACCCAGCGTAAAGGAAACAGTGGATGCAGTTTGTTTGACCGGAGCAAGAGTTTGGCGGAGTTCTGCAAGTGTGTTTGTTTGTTCCTGCTCATGAGTCGAAATTGCATTAAATGTCTGTGTTTTGTTGGCAATCGGCGCATAAGTGCATATATTGTCAACTACACGAACTTATAGTGAATAGAAAGTTATACAGGGAGGGATAATGCCATGAATGTATTGTGTGTGCGCTCATGACTCTTTAGCTCTGCACACTTCATCTGTCTTTTATAAATCTGACAAAACTAAAGACTCTTCGGAGATATGAAGGATGAAATACTACTCTAAAGGTACTCAAGACTAACATGAGACTGGATGAAACTGTGTGTGTTATGTACCCTTTAAATTTTGGGTGAACGATCCCTTTCAATTATAAAGATCCTTACATTTTTGGGTAGTTGCACTACATGACATCTAACAACATTATCCAACTTTGCATTGTCATAAAAAGTTATCTTACATTTTTACAAGACTTATTGATCTTAACACTTTTTTGTGACTTTAATTTGCTGGGCAAACTTTTTTTTTAATTATTATAATATTAATAAATAGTGAAGCAGTTTTCTTAAAATATTTTTTTATGAGGCTTTTTCTTCATTATGATATTAGGACAGTTTTACCACCTTGACAGATTTGACTTTATGCTTCCTCAAAAAATATCAAAATTAAATTAAATTTGGATTTTAAAAACCAGGTAACACTTTAAAATAATGTTTAATTTGTTAACATTAGTTAACTGCATTCATTAACATGAATTAACTTCTACAGCATTTATTAATCTTAGTTAATGTTATATTTACTAATATATTTTTCAGAAAACTCAAAAGTTGTATCTGTTAAATTTAGTTAATGCACTGTGAACTAACATTAACAAAGGTCAATACTTGCTGTAAGAATATATTGTTCATTGTTAGTTACGAAAGTTAATAGATTAACTAACATTAACAAACGGGACCTTATTGTAAAAATTTTAAAAACATGCTCATCATGGGTACTCATTTTTGAATAAATTAATAGATCCAGACAAAATAAGAACATCATGTCATTGACCCACAAAGCAAGAGAAGGTACACCATAAAATGAATGTCCACCTGAAGAGGAATCACTAGGGCTTATGTAGAGGTAGTTACTCAGGTAGGGAGATATAACCATATCCACCAGTCTCTCCAGGCGGAAATACTCTTGAGTAGGTCCATTAGGCTCATGAATGCCCTGCCCAAAGAGAACATAATGAAAATATGAATCCAAAATAAAGACTGCTGGTAGGTGAATAGTTAAACATCTGGGTTCAATCCCAAGGCAGCTGACGGAGTGGGAGTAATTCAGCAACGGATGATGCATCTCCATTATACCCTTAAGCAAGACACAGTATCCCTGTGGTACTCATCCTTGTTCAGGAACAAAGCTGACAAATTTCTTTTGTATGTGATTTCTTTTGCATGTGATTTTAAAAATGAATGCTGGGTCAAAGTGCTTGGTTACATGGTGTCACTTCATATCTGATCTGAGATTACACCAGCACAAAGCAGATATGAATATACTGTGAGGAAAATAAGTATTTGAACACCCTGCTATTTTGCAAGTTCTCCCACTTAGAAATCATGGAGGGGTCTGAAATTGTCATCGTAGGTGCATGTCCACTGTTAGAGACATAATCTAAAAAAAAAAATCCAGAAATCACAATTTATGATTTTTTAACTATTTAGTTGTATGATACAGCTGCAAATAAGTATTTGAACACCTGAGAAAATCAATGTTAATATTTGGTACAGTAGCCTTTGTTTGCAATTACAGAGGTCAAACGTTTCCTGTAGTTTTTCACCAGGTTTGCACACACTGCAGGAGGGATTTTGGCCCACTCCTCCACACAGATCTTCTCTAGATCAGTCAGGTTTCTGGCCTGCTGAGAAACACGGAGTTTGAGCTCCCTCCAAAGATTCTCTATTGGGTTTAGGTCTGGAGACTGGCTAGGCCATGCCAGAACCTTGATATGCTTCTTACAGAGCCACTCCTTGGTTATCCTGGCTGTGTGCTTCGGGTCATTGTCATGTTGGAAGACCCAGCCTCGACCCATCTTCAATGCTCTAACTGAGGGAAGGAGGTTGTTCCCCAAAATCTTGCAATACATGGCCCCGGTCATCCTCTCCTTAATACAGTGCAGTCGCCCTGTTCCATGTGCAGAAAAACACCCCCAAAGCATGATGCTACCACCCCCATGCTTCACAGTAGGGATGGTGTTCTTGGGATGGTACTCATCATTCTTCCTCCAAACACGTTTAGAGGAATTATGACCAAAAAGTTCTATTTTGGTCTTATCTGACCACATGACTTTCTACCATGACTCCTCTGGATCATCCAAATGGTCATTGGCAAAAATTTTCCTTCAGAAAATTGTTGGACATTATTAAAGTGTAACATTGTTGCATTGTTACAACGTCGGTAGTATATGTAAATGAACAATGTTTACTCATTGTCTGTGTAACACGAAACGCAACTTTTGACTGCTCCAGGGCTTTCCTTTCATGAAAATGGCAGTTTCTTTCAGTGTTTCCTCTCTGTTTGGTGTTCATGGTCATCTAGTTTTCAGACTGGTGGGAGTGGACTTGGACGGCAACATGCCCAGTAGGGGTAGGAATCTTAAGGCACTTAACGATTCGATCCGATTCCGATTCTGGGAGTAACGATCCGATTCCCAAAACTATTCTTAACATACGTTTTTGGTAACTAATTATCCTGCTGTGCAAATACATGAACTTTACATGTTTGACAGTATTGCCATATTAAAATGATTATGAAGATGTCTTTCAATTCTTTTATTTTATTAACAAAGTTATAGTCAAGATTAACAAGCTCTGAATGAAACATGGTTAGCCATATATACAATTGCAAAGAACAATCATTAAGAATGAAAAATTGTCACACTTAGTTGTAAATTGAGAACTGTTTAGTTTCTTTAGAACATTTTAACAAAAAATGCCTTTAAAAGCAAAAAAAAGTTTACTTTGGTTAGAGCCACAAAAAAATTATTTAAAACATAGGCTAATGCAGAAGAAAAACAACTTTAGCGCTCGCTGAGAAGCCAAATTCAGTGTGTGCGCATAACATCTCCCATGGAAAAACTTGCCGAGCTGCAACAGTCATGTTAGAGACATTTAACGAATCACTCACCAAAACAAAGTCTTTGTTCATAATTTTCCATTCGTTTGAAACATTGTGCAGTAGTTCAGCAATATTCGATAAGTCATTCCAAAAATTATGCCACGGATGTTAGTAGGTTTATGTATATCCCAGCCACCGCATCGGAGACATAGGAGTGTTATTAAGCATTAATGACAAGGAAAGCGCATTATAGCCACTTCGTTATTTTGGCTCAGAATTTCGTTTGTTGGAAATATTAACTTAATTTAGAAGTGCTTTTGAAATTAAAAACTTTGCATTTAATAAGCAAAATACATTTTTGAAATGGAGAGGCAGCCGCAGCGAGCACAGACACAGGGCGGCCAAGAAACGGAGGAGAGACTGCTGTAAGGCGCAAAACTGTGGAAAAACTGCATAAAACGTGCGGGTGTTGAACCATCTCACCGGGAAAAGTGTCCCCACAGGTGCGACGCCCCTGAGCAGGTCGTAGTTTGTCCATTTTATCTTAAACGAAGGCAATTCACCAGCATACGAACGTTCGCCTATCAACAGGTTATTCTGTTTGGCCGGTGACCGCGCGCGCACAGTGGTGAAGTGGCCGCTTGAATTGAACACACAATCGATTCTGAATTTTTGAGAATCGATTCTGAATCGTTGTATAACGAATCGCGATGCATTGATGCATCAACCTTTTCTCCCACCCCTAATTCCCAGTGCATTATGGGTGTTGAAGTTTTCCTACCCATTTGGCAAAAGGGACGAAAACAACCTTTTTTGGCAGTTAGTCAGGCACCCATTTCAAAATTAGTTTCGCATTTCTACTGTACATGCAGCCAAATTTTATTGAAAGCCTATTTTGCCAGTGGTGAAATACCCCTTTAAGTGTACAAATTAAATAAGCTATAGTGAGACCTCACCTGCAGGATCAGCAGCATTTGTGTGATTGGAGGAGGGTATGAGGAGCCCTGAAACATGTTCTCCAGAGGAAGCTTCAACAGAACCATGTTCCTGAAGCATAGCAGAGCCATTTGCCTCACAGTCAACTCCTGACCCTACACACACAGCCAAAAAACACCATTTACCATTGTGCCGGTAACTTGACACTGACCTACTACTTTGAATGGTAGGTGAGATCATTTTAATACCTGCACGGGGTAGAAAATAGCTTGAAGAGTTGGCAGGATTTCTGTGAAATACCTCACCCACATCTCAGACAGTGCTTGCAGCCGATTTTCATCTGGGTATGAGAAATGGGAGAAGAATGCAGGGAGTGATTGAATTACACATCTGTATAAAACCTTATTAAAGCGCACGCAGGTCATGAAATGATTAAAAAATCCAGTTCGGCACTCACCATTATGAAGCTGAATCTCCTCCAAAATATGCGCCAGACCCTTATTCAAGAGTTGATCCTGGATAAAAAGAGGGATGCAAGTACTTTAATCTGGATTCATTATGAGTGAAGCTCAGTCGACAGCACAAAAATTAATTTCCGCTTATCTCTTTTTTTCTTATAGTGAGCCACTGAATGGGACCAATTTGTAAGCATTCGAATACTCATCATTTCAATAGGATAGCCATAAGAAATAAACAAACAAAAAAATCACTTACTAACTCTTTCTGGGTAAAGTTATAATAACTTACACATAACTTTATGACAATAACAATGTCATAAACCTTAAAATGACAGTAAAAATCGTGGGTAACACTTTTCAATAAAGTTTTATTTGTTAACATTAGTTAACAGGACTAATAATGTAGATTTGTTACTGTATTTGTTCATCTTTGTTAACGTTAGTTAATAAAAATCCAGCTGTTCATGGTTTGTTCATGTTAGTTCACAGTGCAATAACTTATGTTAGCAAGAATTTAAATGTTGAAATTAACAATAACAAAGATAAATAAATGCTTCATTATTTGCCGTTCATTATTAGTTCATTTTAACTCATGTAGTTTAACTAGTGAACCTTATTGTAAAGTGTTACCAAAATGTATTAATGTTAATTTCAACACCTAATAATATCAAAAGTCGCATCTGTTAAAATTAGTTAATGCACTGTGAACTAACATTATTTTTTTATTAATTAATTTTAACAAAGGTTAATAAATGCTATAAAATATATATTCTCTCTCTCTCTCTCTCTCTCTCTCTCTCTCTCTCTCTCTCACACACACACACACACACACACACACACACACACACACACACACACACACACACACACACACACACACACACACACACACACACACACACACACACACACACACACACACACACACACACAGACACACACTTTTACATGCTTTTAAATGGGCTGCACTTTATTTTACAGCTTGTGTACTTACAATGTACTTACCTAAACAAGTACTGGTTAATATAAGGTAACTACATGGGTTAAGGTTAGGTTTAATACCCTATGGTTCTGTTTCATATGGTTCAGCGTTAGTACCTAGTTATTACCCAGTTATTGTCATAACTATAATAATATGCACATGGCGAACAGGACTGTAAAATAAAGTGCTACCTTTAAATGCTACAAAAATTGGCCCCATCACTTCCATTGTAAGTGGTAAATATTTAGAGAAATTTTTGTAATTCACTGAAATATACACTCACCTAAAGGATTATTAGGAACACCTGTTCAATTTCTCATTAATGCAATTATATAATCAACCAATCACATGGCAGTTGCTTCAATGCATTTAGGGGTGTGGTCCTGGTCAAGACAATCTCCTGAACTCCAAACTGAATGTCAGAATGGGAAAGAAAGGTGATTTAAGCAATTTTGAGCGTGGCATGGTTGTTGGTGCCAGACGGGCCGGTATTTCACAATCTGCTCAGTTACTGGGATTTTCACGCACAACCATTTCTAGGGTTTACAAAGAATGGTGTGAAAAGGGAAAAACATCCAGTATGCGGCACTCCTATGGGCAACAATGCCTTGTTGATGCTAGAGGTCAGAGGAGAATGGGCCGACTGATTCAAGCTGATAGAAGAGCAACTTTGACTGAAATAACCACTCGTTACAACCGAGGTATGCAGCAAAGCATTTGTGAAGCTACAACACGCATAACCTTGAGGCGGATGGGCTACAACAGCAGAAGACCCCACCGGGTACCACTCATCTCCACTACAAATAGGAAAAAGAGGCTACATTTTGCACAAGCTCACCAAAATTGTACAGTTGAAGACTGGAAAAATGTTGCCTGGTCTGATGAGTCTCGATTTCTGTTGAGACATTCATATTGTAGAGTCAGAATTTGGCGTTAACAGAATGAGAACATGAATCCATCATGCCTTGTTACCACTGTGCAGGCTGGTGGTGGTGGTGTAATGGTGTGGGGGATGTTTTCTTGGCACACTTTAGGCCCCTTAGTGCCAATTGGGCATCGTTTAAATGCCACGGCCTACCTGAGCATTGTTTCTGGCCATGTCCATCCCTTTATGACCACCATGTACCCATTCTCTGATGGCTACTTCCAGCAGGATAATGCACCATGTCACAAAGCTCGAATCATTTCAAATTAGTTTCTTGAAAATGACAATGAGTTCACTGTACTAAAATGGATCCCACAGTCACCAGATCTCAACCCAATAGAGCATCTTTGGGGTGTGGTGGAACGGGAGCTTCGTGCCCTGGATGTTCATCCCACAAATCTCCATCAACTGCAAGATGCTATCCTATCAATATGGGCCAATATTTCTAAAGAATGCTTTCAGCACCTTGTTGAATCAATGCCACGTAGAATTAAAGCAGTACTGAAGGCGAAAGGGGGTCAAACACAGTATTAGTATGGTGTTCCTAATAATCATTAAGGTGAGTGTATTTTATATATAATAACATATTTTACCTGAAAGTATTCTGTGATAAATGATCCCAACTCGGTCCTCAAAAGCCACCTATTAAAACAGTTCAATAGCTTAGACCATTATTATAAAGTGATGCTGCCTGTACAAATCTCACTTGCACAATGCAAGTGTGTTGTGGGTGGCTGCTAAATGTTGATAATGGTTTTTAGTGTGTTTCTATGTGGTTTCATTTTCTGGGTCATTGCCTACTTGCTCAATTCAAAAGTTTCTGATCGTGACTTGATTAGAGATCAGAAATAGGGCTGCCAACTCTCACGGATTCAGCGCAAGAGTCACAAAATTGACACGCTCACGCTCTCTCGGCACACGTCCATTTTCTCATGCAGTGAAAAAAACATTGTGGACTAAAGAGGAGACTGACAACGTGCCAACAGAGAATATGAATGATTTGATATGAAACAAAATCTCAGCTTTCAAATTCTGTCAATTTTATATAAAAGAATTCAAACAATGTATACCGATAGCGGGGGCATGTGAACCGATCATCAAGTTACAGCATGAAATAAACATTAATGAACATCAGAAGGAATGTATCATGTCAATGTAATCGCTCAGTGTTTCAATTGCGGAAAGATGGCAATAAAACAGCTTGTAAACAATGTCACCTCGCATTACATTTACCTCTGAAAAGCCATTTAATTACCATATAGTAGGGGTGTGACGAGACACTTATCTCACGAGACGAGACGAGACACAAGATTGGGTTCACAAGACCAGACAAGATTTTTACATAGTATTTTTAAGAAATCCTCAATGATGAAATGCATGACTAGAATTTTTTTTTGCAGGGTGCATTGAAATGTTTTTCATCTTGTAATGAATGTAATTTCAGGTCTACTTTTTGAGTATGAATTATCATATGCAGTAAAAGACAACAAGCACTGTAAAGGTTTTGCCAAAAAAATAAACTGACTGAGATTGCGCTCCCATTTACTTTCACTTTCACGATAGTGCATACACTCTGAATAGGGATGGTGGTGCTGAACGCGTATTTTAAAATATAAGTCTGTCGCTTCTATGCAAATTATGCAAATAAAGCACTATCTTTTAATCTTAAAGGTCCCGTTCTTCGTGATCCCATTGTTCAAACTTTAGTTAGTGTGTAATGTTGCTGTTAGAGCATAAATAATACCTGTAAAATTATAAAGCTCAAAGTTCAATGCCAAGCGAGATATTTTATTTAACAGAAGTTCCCTTTCAAAGCCTACAGCGAACGGCCGGCTTGGACTACATCCTGGTACTCCCTTCATAAATGACGTCAGTAGAACAGTAGAACAGACTAACCTCCGCCCACAAGAATACGCGGAAAAAGGGGGCGTGGTCTTGTTGCTGTCCCACGTGGAGAAGAGGACGTGTCGCGTGGAGAAAAGGAAGTGTTGCGTTTGAGTGTGTTTGTCGCCATGTCGTCGAGACGCTGTTATTTTCATCCCGGAGTCAAATCACCTTTGTTTGACTTTCCCAGGGACGCTGTAGAGATCATTAAGCGCATTTATCTTCCGTTAAGAGGCGTGACCTTTCCACGTGCGCTAAGCTGCTGTCGAATCACAACACGGGAACCGCTGGCACAATCAGAACTCGTTACGTATTTCTGAAGGAGGGACTTCATAGAATAAAGGAAGTCATCAGCCGTTTTTAGGACAGTGAAAACAGCGGTATACAGATAAGTAAATTGTGTTAAAAATACAGGGTTTTTTTACACGCGAAACATGAACACGTTATATTGCACACTGTAAACACAATCAAAGCTTCAAAAAAACACGAAGAACGGGACCTTTAAAACACAAAAAGGCCTTATTCAGTTGAATACAAATCCGTTGTTAATTTTACTTTTAATAATCATGCACAATGTTACCTGTAAGATATTTTCTTTTGAGAAAGAAACATTAACATGTACTGTACCACATACACCAATCAGGCATAACATTATGTCAGTTGATGTGAATAACACTGATTATCTCATCATCACGGCACCTGTTAGTGTGTGGTATATATTAGGCAGCAAGTGAACATTTTGTCCTCAAAGTTGACGTGTTAGAAGCAGAAAAAATGGGCAAGCGTAAGGATTTGAGCGAGTTTGACATGTTTGTTTGACAAGGGCCAAATTGTGATGGCTAGATGACTGAGTCAGAGCATCTCCAAAACTGCAGCTGTTGTGGGGTGTTCCCGGTCTGCAGTGGTCAGTATGTATCAAAAGTACTCCAAGGAAGGAACAGTGGTGAACCGGCGACAGGGTCAAAGGCTGGCCCATGTGGTCCGATCAAACAGACGAGCTACTGTAGCTCAAATTGCTCAAGAAGTTAATGCTGGATCTGATATAAAGGTGTCAGAATACACAGTGCATTGCAGTTTAGTTTGTGTCAACACTCAGCCCTAATAAAAACAGTACCAGTCATTGTACTATGTAAACATTATGTTGTCAGTAAAACTAATTAAATTCTGTTCACTTATCAAATGTTTTGACAATCACAATACTTTTAAAATAAAACTTAAAAGCTGGCAGCCCTGAAACTGAATTGTGTACATGGCTGTTATTCTCTGTATTGATGTCTTACCGTATGCTTTCATTCAGGGTGTAAAGCTCATTGGTCTGTAGCCCCCCACCTTGGAAGACTTTCATTACAGCCGTTTGAACACTGAAAAACAGAAAAGACTCAGGAAATCAGGCCTAGTTCAAATAGCCTGACCGCTGATTTGCAAGCTGAGCAAATTCTATGCAAAAACATGCCTTTATATGCAAGACTTTCACTTTGTAAAAAATGTCAGAATCTAGCAATGTCACCTGTGTCAGGGAAATTCTTTCTGTGTTTATATCTATGGTCAGCGTTTTTTGTCTGCTTGCCAGCAAACTTTCACTGCCAACGACCACATTTGACTAACATCCTGCTCTACACTTCCTGAGAGAGGGGCAGCAGAGGTCCCATTTCCATAAGGAAGTGGTAAAGGCAAAAGCTGCTGTCTGCTTCCTTCTCTAATGCCTTAAAACTTGTGTCTCTAGGGTTTTTCCCAAAAACGAAATATAGCAAGCTAATTGCGAAGTCCTAAGTTAAAAAGCAAGGTTCCACTTTTGAGTCAGTGGCACTGCCAACATCGTCAACATCCTTTTAAATGCAAAGTTTTGCGGCTTCCTGAATTTTATTTTAAAGCTAAAGACTTTTTATTCGTCTTATCAATTTAAAGGGACAGTTCTTCTAAAAATAAAAATGATCATTATTTGGGTCAATGACATTTAAAAAAAAAAAATTACAAATGGTATTCATGCATTTCTACAATGACTTCTATAGTGACCTCTATGAGAATGTTTTTAATTTCTGAATTAAAACTAATTTTGATTATTTGGTTGGGACTACAGTCAGCTATGGTCCTGATATTATAATGAAACAAGAAAACTCCTCCCCATTAAAATAATACATATTTGAAACTTTTTAAAAGCATGTTTTATTATTATTTCTTAGAAAAAAATATTTTAACAAAATTGGTAGGCTACACTGTTTATTAATATTCAACAAACTTTATATATTTATATACAAAACAGGACATGATGTCTGAGAGAAAGACCCTGCAGACCCTAGTTTTATGACAAGATACGGTTAGTTCAGTTTGCAAAGAATCATATGGTGTGACTTTCTAAAAACAAAATATTTACTAATTATTAAAAAAATATATAATTAAGATGTGTACACTCATGTGTATTCAACGTGTAAGGAAAATATGTCATTAGTTTTTACTTGATGTTTACACCACATGACATGTTTACAGTCAGTGGATATAAACTTTTCTTGAAAATGGTATAACATGAAACCAACATAAAAACAAACAATGCGTTTCTAAGAACTTGCCACGTTTTTATGAAAAATACGTTTATTTCAGGTTGCAAAATGTCATGTGGTGCGACTTCCTAAAAATGTAATAATATATTTACATAGTAATTCATTATATTTGCAAAAATTATACAAATGATATTATTACATTATAAAAATGTAATTATATTTAAAAACTTTTTGGAAAATAATAATTAAGGTGTGTACATTCACATGTATTGTGTAAAGAAAATACGTCATTAGTTTTTACATTATCATTACAACAGTACATGACACTTTTAGAGTCACTTTTCTTGAAAATTGTATAAAAGTTTTTCAAAACCATATGGAATCAATATAAACACAGAGTAAATTTCCTGCCATGCTTATTTTTATGATAAGACATTTTAATCCAGGTTGTAAAATGGCATGTGGTGACTCCCCAAAATATTTTAAAATGAATAAATCATGATTAAAAAAAAATTATTAAAAAAAAAAGTGTAAAAACAAAACAAAACTTACTTAAAATATATTTAAACATGCTTTGTAATTATTAAGTAAATAATGGCAGACTTTCTTTTTAAAAAAAATCTCTATTGTGTATATAAAAGTGCACTTAAAAAAATCTCATGGCTTTTTCATCCTTGGGAAAAGGAACCACCCACCTGTTCCAAACACTAGCGTTGGACAGCTGCAATGTTGGCGAGCTGGCATGAAAGCGGGCAAGGTCTGACAGCACAGGCGAGCTCATGAAACGGGGTCTGGGCTTTCGTAATGACCCCATGGTTTAGGTGCAAAGAGGACAGGCACGTGCTAGAACAAATGTGAGATACAGAAAGTCACGTTAGAGGCGAAACCTCCCACAAGGTACACTGAAAGAGTGACGTAAGAAAGACACAAAGCCACCGCAAATGGCAGTTGTTTACACGGTTCATCTGCGGTGACTCATTTATATCGATGCCTGTGTCATAGTGAAAGCCGCACAGAACTTCAACCATACAAACAAGCACACTTCCTTTGATGTGCAACCTGACATGAGACTTCTTGATGAACTTACGGCTGCGGAGGTATCTGATAAGCGCAAAAAATTTGTTAGGATGCTGTTAACCAGATGCCTGTATCAGATGCTGACACGTTCAAACACTGCTCCTCTTGGTTTTCTATGCATGCATGCTTCCCAGAAATCTGACTCAAGCTGTCTTGCTCACAGACTCACCCTTGATGGCATCACAACTCGATCCCACACACATCTGATACCAGATAGCAACTGTAAACTTACATATTTATCCCAACTGCCTAATAATATGCTCAGTCTGTGCATCAAATCAGTGCAGCAATGGCAAACTATGTTGCCATGAGAAGGCAAACAATGGCTCCAATTATAGGCTGTCTTTGTAAAGCCTATGATGGGTTAAATTGGTACTTTATCCACCCAGCAAGAAGATGGCAATGATGTCATATCAGATGGCACACCGAATCCGTTCCCTCCTGCCGTTTGCTGCAAGAAAGTGAGCTCATTCACAGCATAACATTATGAATGAAAATTTTATGCATCCATACTCGCCATCTGCTAATTATGAGGCCAAAAGCAAGCCATGCTGCAGACTCCCACTGCTGTTGAATCATTCTCTGCACTCGCATACATAATTCGCATGAATTGAGCTTATGGGGCGCCTCTGGTCATAAATCACACTAACCAAGACATCACGCTTCTGCCTGGCTCCTTAAGAATAATCTCATTCTTTCAGCTCTGGCACATTAATTTATTCACCAAGCGCTTTAGTGAATTAAGGCTTGGATTGTCCGGTTTGATGGTTGACTGGTGAACTTCTAATAACAGACATGAGCAAGTACTCAGGCCAGTTAGGTAATGCAATTAAGGCTGCAGCATCTCAAAGCATGACCAGAGGAGAGTAAACAGCCTCATTTATCATCCGTGTCCAACTGCTGACCTGGCTTAAGTACATTAAGCGGACTCTTAAAGTAAGCCTCGACTCTTTGAAGGCCTGTTTACACCAACTATAAAGTTTAAATAATCATTCTTATTCTATGAAAACAGTGACGTCCACACCACCTACATAGTTTGGTTTTCATTTAGGTGAGCCTGAAATCTTTTAATTAAAGCGTTGTTTGGTTATAAAAACACTCAGAAAGTTGTCCTTTCTCCTTCATTTAAAAGAACACTTCACTCAAAAATGATCATTCTGGCCTTGTGAAGTTACAAACTTTCTTCTGTGGAACATAGAAGATATTTGGAAGTTTTTTTGTTGTTGTCCAAAACAAAATTGGTCCCCATGACAAAATCAAATATATCAAAATGTCATGTTTTCTGTTCCACAGAACGGAATGAGGGTAAGAGTTATGGGTGAACTATCCTTTTAAATACAATTTTTTTAAATGCTTTATCCGACTGTCTATAAATGAAAGCCCAAAATGTTGTGGCGCAGCCAATGAAGCATCTCAACGAAGGTCTATGCTGGGGAATCATCTACTCAAGAATCCGAAACCCATAAAAAGGGAGCTTTACTCTGTAACACTTTCTATTAACATTCCTTAATGACAGTAACTAACATTATATTAGTAAAACTGGCATTAAGTTCTACACGTTTTTATTCATCTTCTCGCGGGACCTCAAGACGCTACTGAGTAAATGTTGACTTACCCGCTTGTTCTTCTTAACTGAGTGTTAGTTTGGCCACATTGTAATTTCCGAGACCGTTCTCACGCATTAAACGCTCAGTGTAACTTCGACGAACGCTACTGTAAAAAAACATCCTTAAAAGTAAAACTTTAACCCTCGAGCTCGTTTGTCAACTTAGTATTCATCGGGTGAGACAAGCATGAAAGATGCTCCGATGTAAAGCGCCGCTCGTGGGCGGTCCATGGGAGGAGTTAACTGTAACTGTTTCACACATGCAACAAGTGTGCTCTAGTGAGTCCGAGTCATTCCGGAGTCTGTTCTTTTGAACAGCTCGTTTCGAGTGATTATTTCCGTCATAAGCTGCATTCGACAGGGGCACTCCTGAGCCCTTCAACTGACAATAACCACTCATTTGCAAGGCGCAGATTATGATATAAATAAATATTGTAATTTGCGTTACTTTCGAATTTAAAATAATATAGCCTAATAGGCAAGGGTTCATCCCGCAGCGCCAGTTCTGCTTACCAAAAGCGGCCCACTGGGCGTGTCTCTGCCTATACATATAGCTACAAAACACACAGTATGTAGGCCTATCTAAAAAATATAATCAAAACGTATTAGTTTTATTAGGCTAGCTTACTAGGCCTAGGCTATACATGTATTTAATTGACTATTAACAGATTTGAAGCTGTACTATAACTGTCATTCAATATGAAAATACATTTGTATTTGGTTAACTATGCATGTGTTTTTAATCAATGGTCTTACTAATTGTAGTGGTTGTGCGCCTTCTTTATACAAGCACTTCATAGTAAACATTTCCTGAGGTAAATAAAGTAAAATATATATTTAAAAAAACATTAATCGCCACAACCATTCTAATTTGTATAATAAAAACTATATTTATGAACAGTGTTGGGGGTAACGCATTACAAGTAACTTTAGGTATGTAATCAGATTACTTTTTTTACAAGTAACTAGTAAAGTAATGTATTACTTTTGCATTTACAATTTACATTTACAGTTATTTTTTCAATGTATTGAATGACAGCTCTTCTGTCCCCGCGTTGAGAGAAATCAGGAGTAAGTTCAGCAGAGGTGTTGCGTGCGCTGTGTGAACATGATGGTTATTGTAGTTTTAGAATAAATGTGAGCAGGCATTTACTCATCTCACAGATTCAGTACACTCTAAAAAAAAAAAAAAGGTTCTATATGGCACCAAAAATGGTTCTTCGTCGTAATCATAGGGGAACCACTTTTGGTGCTATATAGCACCATATCTTAACATGTTCTGTATATGGAAGCGGTGCTATATAGCACCTTAGTTAGCGGTGCTATATAGCACCTTAGTCAAAGAACCGGTGAAGAACCTCTGAAGAACCGCTGAAGAACCACTGAAGCACCAAAATTGGTGCTATATAGTACTTAAAAAGGTTCCCCTATATGGTTACGAGCCAAGAACCATTTTTGGTGCCATATAGAACCTTTTTTTTTTTTTTGAGTGTAGGCTATTTCTCAAAATTAATAAAAACAGTGAAATGCAATCTCAGAATATTACGCAAACATGTATATAATCTCACTTTATTAACCAATGTCTTGCTGCTGACCTTCGATGATCTACTTCAACCATACTATTATTATTATTATTTTTTTTTTTTATTGCTGAAGCTTTCTTCTGCATCCTATTCTTCTTCAATTCAGAATGGCAGAACTACGTTTATTTTTAAAACTACCCAGATAGCACACATACATCTCGGAGACGTCTATTTGATGTGCGTGTTTACATCTGGAAGACGTATTTTTTTTAGAGTGTTTGCTCATCTGCAATACGTCTATTGGCCGTTTCCTGTCAGATGTCAAGACGTTTAAACAATGTCTTTAAGATGTTTATGATTTAGAATGTATGAAAAACTGACATCTTAAAGACGTCTATCTATCAGATGTTTGTAAACAGCAGATGCTTTCCAGATTAAGTGATCTTTAACAGACATCTTGCAGACGTACGTGTGCTATCTGGGCTATGCTTGACTTGAAGACCGATCGGTGTATGACATCAAAGTAGTGAGAGCGGTTTCGAAAGTGTACAGAGCCGCCTGCTCTCTATTCGCTCTCACGGTACTTTGATGTCATACATTTATGTCTGTTGGCACGCTTCGTCAATGTCTGCATGAAACTGGCCAAGAATTGATCATGTTCATAGTCTGTGGTTTTCCTTAATCCCCAAGTATCTTCACTGTGTAGGTTATAACAAGTTCAAATAAGGAGTCCTACAAGTATCATATTAATTTAGGCCATGTAAGCTTTTTGTCCTAAGATGAACTGTTGACCCGCATAGCCTATGAATTTAGAAATGAAATTAAAGATTTGACAATGACATAGGATCATCTGGCCAACAGTTTAAAAATACTTTTTTAGAAATCCTCTAGAGGACAGTATTGCACTTCTCGCGAGTTTTAGTTGCATTCAGCACATTGCAATTACTCAACACGTTGAATTGGCGAATAACCTTCTTTTTTCCCCCTTTTTTTTTACCATTGAAATATTGATCTGCCTTAAAAGGAAAACATACAGTTAGCATATGCAGGCGTTAGAGGAATTTTTGTAAGAGGCATGCCTGCTTTTTTATTTTACAACAAATTGTCATTGTTTAACCTTCATAAAATGATGATCGTCAGAAGGTCAAGCTAAATATATGAGCTGTTTTACTTTATATAAATTTTTCAGGAACCTTGTTGCAAAATTTGTCACACAAAACCTTGATTTGTGTACTTTTGTAAATGTCTAGCATCAACTTCAAGAGTAAACGCATAAAAATCTACACAATTTTAAGTAAATAAACTATCAAATGAAGATCATAGCTCTATGAACTAACTTTTTATATAGCCTAACTAACTGCAAGCAAACAAATGCAAAAAAATCACCTTTTGGTCAGGCAAAGGACAAAAAATGTCTGGACCAGAGCAGGAAAATAAAAACGCAGCTAGGAAGTAGTTCTCTGCAAACAGTGGTCCGCTCATTAGTTTTGGCAAAAGGCCCTCCTGACAGTGGCCGAGGCACAGGGGTCCTGTTGACCTTGACGACAAGTGTCCCGTGTTAAACACTAATGAGAAAGAGAAGTTCCCAAGCTTGTCTACAGCGCTGGCCTGATCAAACAAAAGGGAAGTGGTCTAAAAATAAACTGAACATTAATGAGTGATCTGCAGGTAGTGAAGGCAGTGCCCTTTGTTCTTCAGCGAAGGTGTGGATATGTGCTCATGGGAATTCAAAGTGGGCTGAAATAATGAAGATTTGTCCATTTTTGACCTGCTGTTTAGAATACTTACATCCAGAAATTGCTCTCAGAGGCGGATCCTCAGCCTTTTCACTTTCAAATTGAAATTCTTGACATGGTTCCTTTGTAAAGGTAAGAATCTAGGAGAGGTGCCAGCTATGAGAATAAGACAATACGCTGCTCATGTTCCAAGCCCTCCGCGGGCAGGAAGAAAAAGTGGCAAATTCAAACAACAATTAATTTGCACAATATAATCCACTTCTATTCCCTGCCAGCAGGATTTATGCCAACTCTGCACATGAGAGCCACAAGGCTCTCTCTGGGCAGGAACAATTTCATCAGCCCTCCATGATTGATGAGGAGAGCAATGAATCTCTGGAGCAACAAGGCAGAAACAGCCTTTCTCACACACACAGTCCCTGTCACCTCTGTTTCCCTGGCGATTCCCTGCTTTCCGTGATTCTCCTGCTCTCGTCACTCTCTGTCATTTCATATTCTGGTCTGGGCCAATGTGCTTGGCATATGGAAAACAGATATAGTTAGTGAAATAATTGTAGTCAATCATACTAAATGTAGTTAGTCACATTGTAATAGGGGGCAACAGTCATTGAAAAGGATTAAAAAAAGTAATCTGTTCTTTATTAGAAAAGTTTTACAGATAAATAAATGAATCATAGATTTAAAAATAGATGAGATAATAAGTTTTGAGTGAAGCTCCCTCAACTCCACTTGGGGTCAGTATAATTCCAAGAGACTTACAATACAAACGAAAAACAAAGGTACAATCACATTAATGTACAATAGCAATATACTTGCTTGGGAATTTCGCATGAGGATGAAAGATTTTTAATCACTCAGATTTAGCAAAGGGTTCAATTGGGTCACGTGGATTTGCCGTGTCGACATATTAACATCAAAAATAGTATTTTTGCTAGAGAAATTTCGCTAGAGGCTAAAAAGGTCTGTCTACTGCCAATAGTGTAGCAAAGTCGGCTATGTAGCACAGCTCACGCATAATGTACTTAAAAAACCAACCACCTTTCTGTTGGCCAATCTTTTTTTTTTTTTTTTTTTTTTTTTTTAGCAAAATCTGTGTGGGGAAAACTTCCGCCCTCGCGCAAAATACACAATCGCATGCCATATGTCTAACCATATGTCGTGAAATTTCACTTGTGATAATGTTCTTAAAAAAGGTAAATGCAACAGCACCTTTAACGGTTACCCCCCTTTTTGAGGATATCCAAGCTTAAATTCAAGAATGCTTTAAATATAGAATATAGAAAATCATGGAATATAGACCTAAGTTTGGTCGCGTTCTAAAGAAGACACTCAGCAGATTATTGCTGAAGTGAAAGCACTTAAAAAATTAAAGTATATGAACAAGTTATGGAAGTTTAAATTTACTGTAAATCATATGTACTGTAGCCTACTTAATATTTTTATATAAATTACGCAATCATTTTTACTATAAAATTACTATACAATCAAATCCATATGTCTAACCAAGTTATGTTCCAAATTTGAAGTTGATATCACAAAGATTAAAGTTCCTATGAGATTTTGTTTTGGCGCTGTACCAAAATTAGCCACCGGGTGTCACCCACATTCCATTGAATTTTGTTTTGATGTATTTTCCTGTAACAAATGAATACATTTCTCTCCAAATATCACTTCAATCACAAAATATGGAACCTTGAGACTCATCAGACGATGTATTTAAAAAAAAAATAAAGTAGTTAAAATACATTTTTGATTATAAAGTATTTTAAATACATTTTATAATATGAAACCTGACACCGCCCACTAGGGGAGGAGCCAGCTAAAAGAATTTAGAGTATCGTTTCCAAGGTAACGGAATGTCCAATTTCAAAACGGTTTTCACAAGATGAATTCTGAGTTTGTAAGCTTTTGAATGAAACCTAATTTATGATGATTTTCTAAAATATGTGATATGAAAAAGGCGACAAATAAAAAGTGCCTGTGATGAAATGAGCCACCCAATTAGATTTGAGCTTACATCTGAGCTGCTGCTGTTGAACAAAAGCGTGAGTGGCGGCGCTGTTTTGAAAACGCTCAGTGTGAAAGGTGAGTGAAACCTGTATGAAAACAGTGCAAAAATGCCCTTCACCTTTGAAGTATGGACTTTTAAGCGTAAACATTAGTAATAGCTAGAATAAAAGTGACACGAGGGACAGATAATCGTGTTATTTTGTTGTTGAGACCACAATACGGTACTGTACGGGTGGTGGGACTAATGTTGACATTATCCACCTGCATCTCTAAATTTAGCTCCATTATTAAAATGACTATAATCCATCAAAGCGAATCAGTCCTGCGCTTGCTTTCACAGTAAGGAAGGGACAGTTCACAATGAGGACTTTGATCTGACATGCCATTAAAACGACGACTTTAGGAACTTGCTTCATGATTTCAAATGCTTTAGAAAATAAAAGTGAATTTTCAGCAGTTCAGTCTGGCTAGCTGAGGTTGCTGGTCTCAGATGCCATGGCTGATTTATGAGGAACGTAGTCAATACTGCCTCAGTGACAGCGCCCACTTCTGCACTTCCTCCGTCCCAAACAAATCAACTTCTCTTTATTCCGCAGACAATATATCTGATGCTTAAAAAGTTTATTGTTATATATTATTTAATATGTTATATATGATAGCCTATGCTCTTTATTTTATTTTGATATGTCTATTCTGAAACAGTGTTATTATAGTTTTAGTAATATTTTGAATAGCATTTATTTATGCTAACTTCAATTAATAGTTATTTTTATTTGTTTTGTTATTATTGCTATTATTTATATTATTTAATTTTGTTCTGTGAGCTTTAGTTTTTATTTATTATTATTGTTTTAAAATTTTAGAGATTCATCTTAAACTTATTTTACTTTAATGCCAAGGGAATCATTTTTTTCAGTTAAAGCTTTTATTTATATTTTATTTTATGTCAGCTTTATTGCAATTAACACTAAACAGCCACTATATAATGATTGCAAATTGTATTATTTTATTCAATCAGAATGTTTATGTTCCGATCCGATATAAATCTGTTTGCTCAACTGTTGTCTTTTAGAGCTCACCTGACATAACAGCTTTTTCAGGCTCAAAGGTTACTTTGGACAATTCAGAATAAAATATTGTTCCTGGCAATACAAAGACCAAGGTTGATCACTGCCGATGTGCCCTCCAATTGTATGAACACACATCTAGTGCCCTGCTGACACTCCAGGAGAAAAAAGGACTGATAAGAGTGAAGAGATAAAGAAGAATGGCAGCTAGGAGGGTCCTCTGAGCAGGCAACCAATTACAGATGACAGCATCAGATTGTGTGTGGTCGCTTTCACCATCAAAAGACAAAACTCCCTTGGCAACTGGCCATAAAAGGACCAAGGACACTCTGCTCAAGACATGTATGAAGGAGGAAGAACATTTTCTGGACTCTGAAAAGTTAGAGGCATTTGTCCGTTGCAGAGAAGGTCTCGTCATGCTTCCTGTCGCCAACTCACTCCACTCAACACCAAGAGAGTTTTTGCATAAAATCTAAGACATCTAAGACAGTTCTGATTGGCATGCGTTTGCACAGAAAAAGAAAGACCAGACTTTCAGACATGAAAACCGTTTTAATGGAAACTGTGCTACATGTTTTTCAGGATTTTTTGATGAATAAAGATCAGTGCTAATATATACATATATACACACCAATGAGTCAGATCATGACCACCTGCCTAATATGATTTATCAGGCCAGGCAGCCCTTTTCCACTGCTCCGAGGTCCACTTCCGACGCTCGCATATAGCCTACCCATTGTAGCCACTTTTTAATGGTGGACAGGTGTCATCATAGGCACTCTGATTGGTCTGCGGCTACATAGCCCCATACAGAGTGTGATGCACTGTGTGTTACGACACATTCCTCCCATAACCATCATTAAAATGTTGTGTGACTTGTGCCACTGCAGACGGTTAATGTTGGCTTGGACCAGGCTTTGTTACTCTTGTCTATGTACCTTGGATGCCCAATCACCGTTTTGTGGTTTGTCCCTCCTTGGACCACTCTTTGTAAATTCTCATCTGCTGATCGGGAGGAACCCATAAACCTTGCCGTTTCATAGATACTCAGACACAGTCGACTTGCCATAACAATTTGGCCCATGTCACTCAGCAATTTTTCTCCTGCATCAAACATGTTGATAATGAGAACTGATTTTTTTGCTTAAAATCGAATCTACCCAGACCTTAATATGTGGCCTTCGTGATAGTCGCGTCACATGGTCATAATGATTTGGCTCATCCATGTGTGTGTGTGTGTGTGTGTAGGTATATATATATATACCGGTCAAAAGTTTGGAAACATTACTATTTTTAATGTTTTTGAAAGAAGTCTTTTATGCTCATCAAGCCTGCATTTATTTGATCAAAAATACAGAAAAAACTGTAATATTGTGACATATTTTTACCATTTAAAATAATGTTTTTCTATTTTAATATACTATAAACTATAATTTATGTCTTTAATGCAATGCTGAATTTTCATGCCATTACTCTAGTCTTCAGTGTCACTTGATCCTTCAGAAATCATTCTAATATGCTCATTTATTCTCAATGCTGCTAACAGTTTTGTATTGACAAGAGTCGAGCACTTTGTAAAGTCTCTTCCAGCACATCCCAAAGACTTTCAATGAATTTAAGGTCTGGACTCAGAGGTGCTAATTCATGTGTGAAAATGATTCTTCATGTTCTCTCCCAACCATTCTTTCACAGTTTAAGGCTGATGATTCCTTACATTTCATCCTGGAATATGGAATATTGTTAATGAAACATCAGTTTAAGAAATTAAGATTCTATCAATTAGGGTTAGAAGGACTGTTGCCAAACATATAACATGATAGACACACTGCAACAATGATCCAATCATATGTGACAATGTGCTCTTATCATGCAATATATATATGGCCTACATATATATATAAATATATATATATATATATATATATATATATATATATATATATATATATATATATATATATATATATACACTCACCTAAAGGATTATTAGGAACACCATACTAATACTGTGTTTGACCCCCTTTCGCCTCCAGAACTGCCTTAATTCTACGTGGCATTGATTCAACAATGTGCTGAAAGAATTCTTTAGAAATGTTGGCCCATATTGATAGGATAGCATCTTGCAGTTGATGGAGATTTGTGGGATGCACATCCAGTGCACGAAGCTCCCGTTCCACCACATCCCAAAGATGCTCTATTGGGTTGAGATCTGGTGACTGTGGGGGCCATTTTAGTACAGTGAACTCATTGTCATGTTCAAGAAACCAATTTGAAATGATTTGAGCTTTGTGACATGGTGCATTATCCTGTTGGAAGTAGCCATCAGAGGATGGGTACATGGTGGTCATAAAGGGATGGACATGGTCAGAAACAATGCTCAGGTAGGCCGTGGCATTTAAACGATGTCCAATTGGTACTAAGGGGCCTAAAGTGTGCCAAGAAAACATCCCCCACACCATTACACCACCACCACCTGCACAGTGGTAACAAGGCATGATGGATCCATGTTCTCATTCTGTTTACGCCAAATTCTGACTCTACCATCTGAATGTCTCAACAAAAATCGAGACTCATCAGACCAGGCAACATTTTTCCAGTCTTCAACTGTCCAATTTTGGTGAGCTTGTGCAAATTGTAGCCTCTTTTTCCTATTTGTAGTGGTGATGAGTGGTACCCGGTGGGGTCTTCTGCTGTTGTAGCCCATCCGCCTCAAGGTTGTGCGTGTTGTAGCTTCACAAATGCTTTGCTGCATACCTCGGTTGTAACGAGTGGTTATTTCAGTCAGTTGCTCTTCTATCAGCTTGAATCAGTTGGCCCATTCTCCTCTGACCTCTAGCATCAACAAGGCATTTTCGCCCACAGGACTGCCGCATACTGGATGTTTTTCCCTTTTCACACCATTCTTTGTAAACCCTAGAAATGGTTGTGCGTGAAAATCCCAGTAACTGAGCAGATTGTGAAATACTCAGACCGGCCCGTCTGGCACCAACAACCATGCCACGCTCAAAATTGCTTAAATCACCTTTCTTTCCCATTCTGACATTCAGTTTGGAGTTCAGGAGATTGTCTTGACCAGGACCACACCCCTAAATGCATTGAAGCAACTGCCATGTGATTGGTTGATTATATAATTGCATTAATGAGAAATTGAACAGGTGTTCCTAATAATCCTTTAGGCGAATATATATATATATATATATATATATATATATATATATATATATATATATATATATATATATATATATAAATCAAAAAGTTGATTTATTTTACTAATTCCATTCAAAAAGTGAAACTTGTATATTATATCCATTCATTACACACAGATTGATATATTTCAAATGTTTATTTCTTTTAATTTGGATGATTATAACTGACAACTAAGAAAAATCCCAAATTCAGTATCTCAGAAAATTTGAATATACAGTGAGGAAAATAAGTATTTGAACACCCTGATATTTTGCAAGTTCTCCCACTTAGAAATCATGGAGTGGTCTGAAATTGTCATCGTAGGTGCATGTCCACTGTGAGAGACATAATCTAAAAAAAAAGAATCCAGAAATCACAATGTATGATTTTTGTAACTATTTATTTGTATGATACAGCTGCAAATAAGTATTTGAACACCTGAGAAAATCAATGTTAATATTTGGTACAGTAGCCTTTGTTTGCAATTACAGAGGTCAAACGTTTTCTGTGGTTTTTCACCAGGTTTGCACACACTGCAGGAGGGATTTTGGCCCACTCCTCCACACAGATCTTCTCGAGATCAGTCAGGTTTCTGGCATGTCGCTGAGAAACACGGAGTTTGAGCGCCCTCCAAAGATTCTCTATTGGGTTTAGGTCTGGAGACTGGCTAGGCCACGCCAGAACCTTGATATGCTTCTTACAGAATCACTCCTTGGTTATCCTGGCTGTGTGCTTCGGGTCATTGTCATGTTGGAAGACCCAGCCTCGACCCATCTTCAATGCTCTAACTGAGGGAAGGAGGTTGTTCCCCAAAATCTCGCAATACATGGCCCCGGTCATCCTCTCCTTAATACAGTGCAGTCGCCCTGTCCCATGTGCAGAAAAACACCCCCAAAGCATGATGCTACCAGCCCCATGCTTCACAGTAGGGATGGTGTTCTTGGGATGGTACTCATCATTCTTCTTCCTCCAAACACGTTTAGTGGAATTAAACAAATCTGACCACATGACTTTCTCCCATGACTCCTCTGGATCATCCAAATGGTCATTGGAAAACTTAAGATGGGCCTTGACATGTGCTGGTTTAAGCAGGGGAACCTTCCGTGCCATGCATGATTTCAAACCATGACGTCTTAGTGTATTACCAACAGTAATCTTGGAAACGGTGGTCCCAGCTCTTTTCAGGTCATTGACCAGCTCCTCCCGTGTAGTTCTGGGCTGATTTCTCACCTTTCTTAGGATCATTGAGACCCCACGAGGTGAGATCTTTCATGGAGCCCCAGTCCGAGGGAGATTGACAGTCATGTTTAGCTTCTTCCATTTTCTAATGATTGCTCCAACAATGGACCTTTTTTCACCAAGCTGCTTGGCAATTTCCCCGTAGCCCTTTCCAGCCTTGTGGAGGTGTACAATTTTGTCTCTAGTGTCTTTGGACAGCTCTTTGGTCTTGGCCATGTTAGTAGTTGGATTCTTACTGATTGTATGGCGTGGACAGGTGTCTTTATGCAGCTAACAACCTCAAACAGGTGCATCTAATTTAGGATAATAAATCGAGTGGAGGTGGACATTTTAAAGGCAGACTAACAGGTCTTTGAGGGTCAGAATTCTAGCTGATAGACAGGTGTTCAAATACTTATTTGCAGCTTTATCATACAAATAAATAGTTAATCATAAAAATCATACATTGGGATTTCTGGATTTTTTTTTTTAGATTATGTGTCTCACAGTGGACATGCACCTACGATGACAATTTCAGACTCCTCCATGATTTCCAAGTGGGAGAACTTGCAAAATAGCTGGGTGTTCAAATACTTATTTTCCTCACCTTCCTTTTTGAATGGAATTAGCAAAATAAATCAACTTTTTGATGATTTATAATTATATATCTATTATATTATATATCTAATTATATGACCAGCACCTGTATACATAAAACACTCACTCCGTCTTCCATTGTTTGGACAAACATTTTGCGCTAGTCAGGATGCTCAAAATAAATAGCACTGTTTCGATAGCACCACAGGGCCACAGTTTACACTTTTAATTAAAATAAACCTACAATTGGCTCATTTACATTTGTATATGATCAACTTTAAGCTGGAGAAATGTTTTAACATCGGAACATGTAAGAGTGTTTTGGCACTACTTTCAAGGACTCAATTTAATTTGGAAATAAATCAGCCAAGTTTTTATTTGCATGACTACTCTGCTTGCTTTCATTCAGGACATGTATCAAAATTGTTTGTCTATGTGTGCGAGTGTCATGCGGTTTCAGTGAGGAGACAATTTTGCGATACAAATAGATGGCACTTAAACGGTAAGAATGGCCAGATTTTAAAACCTCGGGAACCATGTCCATGTAGGCCTATGCTATCCTCTATTAGATACGCTATGTCAATATAAATGGCTTTTAACAACGCACTTTATGAAATAATATTGAACAGGGGATACAGAAATGATATTATCACTCCCCGTTATTTAATTCCAAATGGTCTCCGGATAATAAACAATTCGGTTTAATTCAAAACAAGTAATGAGAAAGCAACGCAAGCGCAATTAAATCCAGGCTACACAACAATAATAACAACATAACTTTTTATAATAACTTGTTACATAATCACGTTAGATGTTAGATTCATTTCTACAGGCTGTATGAAGACATACTTCCTGTCAGTCACTCGTGCTTAATCCATCTCATAAGCAGAGTGACAAGGACCTTGACTGCTCCCTCAGGTCCTATCAGATTGGTGTGCATCCTCAATCCTTCTTGTGACACACAGTGCTTTGACGGTTCCTACCTCTTAAGTGGCTGAGTAATGTTCTTCTCTCATGACATCTCCTTGCCCCTTCCACTAAACGCAGTATATTGTCTCCTCACTGAAAACACATGACACTCGCACACATAGACAAACAATTTTGATACATGTCCTGAATGAAAGCAAGCAGAGTAGTCGCTAGTGAAACTTTAATGAGCTGTAAAACAAGAAAATACATGCCTGTAAGAAAAGAGTCTGGGCTCATTCACTATATAACGGGTACCAAAAGTGACAAGAGAAATATAAATTCTTGGAATTATAATCAGCTTGTTTCTGAACAATGAGTAGAGGAAACTTGGTGCTGAAGGTCAATCTAAACACACTCTCATTGCAATTCATGCACCGGCTTTAATTGGCCAGGGGCCGCCCAGAGGCCGTTTGACTGATACGTAAAGCAACCACTCGCAGTTTGTTTTGTTCAGCGTCATGCTCAGATGTCCCTACAATAACAGACCAACGTGTAAAACTCTTGGACGTATATTAAAGAGTCTATGTCCTGAACTTCACATACTTCACAAACTTTTGAAAATCCAGCAGTTAGTTGATCATGATAAGAGCACATTGTCACATTGGGGGGGTTATTACAGCTCAGACAACATATACATACATGTTTATCACTTTTAGCAGTGGTTTATGTAACTTCAAAGGGTTTCCTGTAAAATTACACCTAAATTGTGTATTTAGACCACTGTATGTGGGTATAGGAAGCTTTTCAATTTGGGTAGGGCAAATCCATACGGAAATGGTACCAGAGTAATTTAGTGTAAATAAGTTACTTTGTGTCAACTGGACTGGACCGCACTGGACCGTCTTAGATGGTACGGAAGTCGGGGCTCCAAGCAGGGAGGTCAGTCACTGCTGTTTCTGCAAGACCCACCCAGTGTGACTATTGGATAACATTGGGAAGCGTGCCTGTCTCGGGAGATGGTACGCTGCAGAGCCACGTCCTTCAGTGGAAGGATTGGTGGTGGAATACACATAAGGACTAACCTGGCAGGGTAGTGAAACATATGGCAGTCTCTGGGGTGGTTCCAGCCTGGTTCCAGGGGGGGAAGAACACGCCCAGAGACGACAGAGCGGGCTTTGTCAAGGGAAAGACACGGGGCTAGCCAAGTAGGGTAGCAGGTACCGTGGAAGAATACACATATGTGGTTGCCGTGAGGGAACCGCTACATATGGAACCCAGCCTACACACACGTTTCACAAGCATACGGGTGCAGGCCTGGCGTCAGATGGCCGCAACGTCTGGCACCGCAGGGGTGACGGAGGAGTTCGACAGGGTTAGCCATTTCCGGGGAACACAACTGGAGACAATAGACGCACGAATCCGGCCCAGAGAGCGGGAGTGGCGCTGCAAGCCAATACATAGAACGGGCACTTAGCGCTACTGGCCCCTGGGGGCGAGGATGCGGGAAGATACCGGCTCTACACGGAGGCTATACAGGGAGTGCAGAATTATTAGGCAAATGAGTATTTTGACCACATCATCCTCGTTATGCATGTTGTCTTACTCCAAGCTGTATAGGCTGGAAAGCCTACTACCAATTAAGCATATTAGGTGATGTGCATCTCTGTAATGAGAAGGGGTGTGGTCTAATGACATCAACACCCTATATCAGGTGTGCATAATTATTAGGCAACTTCCTTTCCTTTGGCAAAATGGGTCAAAAGAAGGACTTGACAGGCTCAGAAAAGTCAAAAATAGTGAGATATATTGCAGAGGGATGCAGCAGTCTTAAAATAGCCAAGCTTCTGAAGCGTGATCATCGAACAATCAAGCGTTTCATTCAAAATAGTCAACAGGGTCGCAAGAAGCGTGTGGAAAAACCAAGGCGCAAAATAACTGCCCGTGAACTGAGAAAAGTCAAGCGTGCAGCTGCCAAGATGCCACTTGCCACCAGTTTGGCCATATTTCAGAGCTGCAACATCACTGGAGTGCCCAAAAGCACAAGGTGTGCAATACTCAGAGACATGGCCAAGGTAAGAAAGGCAGAAAGTCGACCACCACTGAACAAGACACACAAGCTGAAACGTCAAGACTGGGCCAAGAAATATCTCAAGACTGATTTTTCTAAGGTTTTATGGACTGATGAAATGAGAGTGAGTCTTGATGGGCCAGATGGATGGGCCCGTGGCTGGATTGGTAAAGGGCAGAGAGCTCCAGTCCGACTCAGACGCCAGCAAGGTGGAGGTGGAGTACTGGTTTGGGCTGGTATCATCAAAGATGAGCTTGTGGGGCCTTTTCGGGTTGAGGATGGAGTCAAGCTCAACTCCCAGTCCTACTGCCAGTTTCTGGAAGACACCTTGTTCAAGCAGTGGTACAGGAAGAAGTCTGCATCCTTCAAGAAAAACATGATTTTCATGCAGGACAATGCTCCATCACACGCGTCCAAGTACTCCACAGCGTGGCTGGCAAGAAAGGGTATAAAAGAAGAAAATCTAATGATATGGCCTCCTTGTTCACCTGATCTGAACCCCATTGAGAACCTGTGGTCCATCATCAAATGTGCGATTTACAAGGAGGGAAAACAGTACACCTCTCTGAACAGTGTCTGGGAGGCTGTGGTTGCTGCTGCACGCAATGTTGATGGTGAACAGATCAAAACACTGACAGAATCCATGGATGGCAGGCTTTTGAGTGTCCTTGCAAAGAAAGGTGGCTATATTGGTCACTGATTTGTTTTTGTTTGGTTTTTGAATGTCAGAAATGTATATTTGTGAATGTTGAGATGTTATATTGGTTTCACTGGTAAAAATAAATAATTGAAATGGGTATAAATTTGTTTTTTGTTAAGTTGCCTAATAATTATGCACAGTAATAGTCACCTGCACACACAGATATCCCCCTAAAATAGCTAAAAGTAAAAACCACTTCGAAAAATATTCAGCTTTGATATTAATGAGTTTTTTGTGTTCATTGACAACATGGTTGTTGTTTAATTATTAATGTTGTAAAATTAATCCTCAAAAATACAACTTGCCTAATAATTCTGCACTCCCTGTAGAATCTAGCGAACGTGTTAGGTGTCGCCCAGCCCGCAGCTCTACATATATCTGTCAGCGAGGCGCCTTGAGCCAGCGCCCAGGAGGAAGCAACACTCCTTGTTGAGTGTGCTGTGCTCGCAACCCGAACGGGCAAGGCACGTCTTGGGACTGGTAAGCCAAGACGATAGCATCCAGTATCCAGTGGGCTAACCTCTGTTTGGAGACAGCCTTTCCCTTCTGCTGGCCTCCGTAACAGACGAAGAGTTGCTCTGAGGTCTGAAAGCTTTGAGTCCGGTCAACGTAAGCACGAAGAGCGTGGACAGGACATAACAAAGCCAGGGCTGGGTCTGCCTCCTCTGAAGGCAGCGCTTGCAGGTTCACTACCTGGTCCCGGAAGGGAGTGGTAGGAACCTTGGGCACGTATCCAGGCCGGGGTCTCAGGACAATGTGAGAGTTGTCCGGCCCGAATTCTAGGCACGATTCGTTGGCCGAAAGTGCATGCAGGTCCCCCACCCTCTTGATGGAGGCCAATGCCGTCAGAAGCAGAAGTCTTCATTGACAGGATTCTAAGCTCCACAGACTGCAAAGGCTCAAAGGGAGGGCTCTGAAGTGCTCTGAGCTCTAGAGCCAAGTACCAAGAGGGTAACGAGTTTGGACGAGGAGGATTTAGCCTCCTCGCACCTCTGAGGAACCTGACGATTAGTCCGTGCTTCCCCAAGGACTTACCTTCAACTGCGTCGTGATACGCCAATATTGCTACGACGTACACTTTGAGGGTGGAGGGAGACAGCCAGCGTTCCAGTCCATCTTGCAGGAAAGAAAGCACCACATTAACCGAACACCTTCGGGGGTCTTCCCGGTGGGAAGAGCACCATTCAACGAACAGGTTCCACTTCAAAGTGTAGAGGCGCCTCGTAGAGGGGTCTCTAGCAGAAGAGATGGTGTCCACCACTGTCTGTGGTAGACCACCTAGAACCTCTGTGTCCCGTCCAGGGGACGCGGGTGCCATAGAGTGCCCCGTCCCTGAGAAAGAAGGTCCCTCCTCAAGGGAATCGGCCAAGGAGGGGCTGTCGCGAGGAGAGTTAGTTCTGGGAACCAGGTCCGGTTGGGCCAGTAGGGCGCAACTAACAAGACCTGCTCCTCATCCTCCCTGACCTTGCACAGAGTCTGTGCAAGAAGGCTCACTGCGGGAAACGCATATTTGCACAGGCCCCCGGTCAGGGAATAGTACAACTGGCAATGGGTCGAGTCCGGAGAGGCAAACAGGTCTACCTGTGCGGCTCCGAAGAGGTCCCATGCCAGCTGAACTGCCTGGGGATGAAGTTGCCACTCTCCCGGAGGTGTCGGCTGCCGTGAGAGCTCGTTGGCTGTCCGGTTGAGCGCACCTGGGATATAAATGGCACGAAGCGACCTCAGAATCGTCTCACTCCAAAGGAGGAGGTGGTGGGCGAGTTGGAACATGCAACGGGAGTGTAGACCACCCTGACGGTTGATGTACGCAACGGCCGCAGTGTTGTCCGTACGGACCAGTACATGCTTGCCACGTAGCGGCCCATTGAGGTGGTGCAGTGCCAAGTGTACTGCTAACAACTCGAGGCAATTGATATGCCAATGCAATTGAGGTCCCGTCCACAGACCTGAAACTGCAGGCCCGTTGTACGTGGCCCCCCAGCCCGTGGAGGAGGCATCCGTGAAGAGCACAGCATGCCTGGACACTTGTTCTAAAGGCACCCCGGCCCGGAGAAACGAAGCGTCGGACCACGGGCTGAAAGTTTGGCGGCAGTAAGGAGTCACTGGGACCTGGTACTGGCCGCTCTGCCACGCCCACCTCGGGACACGGCCATGAAGCCAGTGTTGAAGCGGTCTCATATGAAGCAATCCGAGCGGCGTTACCGCGGCTGCAGATGCCATATGCCCCAGGAGCCTCTGAAAAAATTTCAGTGGGACCTCTGTCCTGCCTTTGAATGAAATCAAGCAGTTCAACACATCCGGACCCGCTCTTCCGTGAGGTGCGCAGTCTGGCTGACCGAATCCAGCTCCATACCGAGATAAGAGATTCTCTGTGTGGGACAGAGTTTGCTCTTCTCTCGGTTGACCCGAAGGCCCTACAGGCTGAGGTGACTGAGCACCATGTCCCTGTGTTCACACAACTGCTTCCGAGATTGGGCGAGTATGAGCCAGTCGTCTGAGAATGCGAACGCCGCATTCTCTGAGCGGAATAATGGCTGCCTCTGTGACTTTCGTGAAGACGCGAGGCGACAGGGACAGCCCGAAGGGCAGGACTTTGTACTGATATGCCTTCCCCTCGAACGCAAAGCGTAGGAACGATCTGTGTCGAGGAAGGATAGAAAGTACGCATCCTTCAGGTCGATCGCTGCGAACCAATCTTGGGGACGAATCTGCGTTAGCATCCGGAACGGGAGCTTGTGCAGGGCCTGATTCAGGATACGCAGGTCCAAGATTGGCCGTAACCCACCACCTTTCTTGGGTACGATGAAGTAGGGGCTGTAGAACCCCGCCTTCATATCGGCTGGAGGAACCGTCTCGACCGCGTCCTTCGCCAGTAGGACATCGATCTCTGACCGCAAGACCTGAGCATCGTTGCTTCGCACGGAGGTGAAGAGGATGCCCTTGTACTTGGGAGGCCAGTGAGCGAACTGAATCGCGTAGCCGAGTCTGATGGTACGGATGAGCCAGCGAGACAGCCTGGGGAGCTGTAGCCAAGCCCCCAGAGACCGCACAAGCGGGACCAACGTCATCACAGACGTACCCGGGGTGGGGCAGCGAGGTGGAATAGACAGACCCGACTCGGGAGGTCCGGAGGCGTCCCGGAGTGTTGTCTGAGTATTCCGGGGTGGGGCAGAGTGTGGGTGAGAAGGCCCGGGGGCATTCTCGGTGCCCACACTGCTGCCCCCTGGCGAGGGGAGGGAAGGAAAGAAGTGACAAGGCCCAGAGGTGTCACACACTTCCAACCTGGCCCTCTTGGAAGCTGCTTTTTTATTGAAAATGTGGGTACCGCTGGACTCCGGAGAGCCAGCGGCAGAGATGTTATTGTACCAGTCGGAGCCCCTGGGGGCTGGGGGAGGGGTGTGGACACCATCTCCCTGAGAGCAGCTCCTGTTCTCCCTGGGCTGCCCATGTCAGGGCCGCTTGCCCTTGTGCTTGCCTGCCGACTTAGCTGGGCCCTGAGCGGGTTGGGCGCCACCCTTACGTCCGGCACCCTGCTTCCCCGATGGAGGCTGCTGCTTGGGTTTCGCAGGGGTGGAGGCGGACGCAGGGGGGCGCCCTCGGCGACGAGCAGGTGGAGGTGCTGCCAGCGACGACTGGGTGGAGGCAGCAGTGGGTCGTCAGGGCAGGATATTTTTGATGGCCTCTGTCTGCTTCTGGGCCACCGAGAACTGCTGGACGAAGCTCTCGATGGCGTCGCCGAAGAGGCCGGCCTGACAGACAGGGGCATTGAGAAACCGGACCTTGTCGGAATCACGCATGTCTGCCAGGTTCAGCCACAGGTGGCGTTCCTGGACCACTAAGGTGGCCTGACCCAGGGAGCGTGCAGTGACTTTCGTTGCCCAGAGAGCGAGGTCCGTTGCCGCACGCAGTTCCTGCATAACGCCCTAGTCGGAACTACCCTCGTGCAAATCCTTTAGCGCCTTGGCCTGGTGGACCTGCAGGCATGCAAAGATGATGCGGCTTCCCCACAGGTGGTGTAAGCCTTGCCCATTAGTGCGGACGAGAACTTACAAGCCCGGGAGGGGAGACGCGGGGCACCCCGCCAGTCCGCAGCAGTCTTGGGACACAGCTGCATCGCCACAGACCGCTCGACTGGGGGGATTCCCATGTAACCCTTTGCCGCACCATCATCGAGGGTAGTGAGGATGGAGGAGTAAGTCGATCGGTTTCGAGCATTGTAAGGCGCTGTCCACGATTTCGTGATCTCCTGATGCACTTCCGGGAAGAAGGGCACTGGGGCGGGGCGTTGAGAACCAGCACGGGCTGTCCCGAGATACCAATCATCCAACTGCGAGGGTTCGGGACACGGTGGAGGGTTCCACTCGAGCCCGATAAGGTGCAAGCCTGTGTGTGCACTCAAAAACGGAAACGCCCAGCGAACCAACTCTTTGATCTCCGTTGAAGCGGCCACCCGCTGAGACGCGCCGTCACACCTCATGAGACTCGTCGTTTACACTCTTCGTAGAAACAGGAAACATTCACTGTTCGGCTCCGAAGTAGAAAGCAATGATCTAGCATTCCACTTCCTTATTTATACCCGCACTTCCCTTATATGACTGAAAGGGAAGCCAAAGTGATGCATGTCTCCAGAAAGTAGAGACTCTAAGCTTTCAAATGGTACCACATATGAGGTCAGAGCGCCTCCACAGACATTTAAAATTGAAAGTATATACATGATGATGTCATTCCGGATAATGTACAGGGTCCACGGACTTTAAGTGGTTAACTGACAACTCTACTGTATACAGTAGACATTAATTAGATATAGGGAAAAATATCATATTTTATGATATTATGTCTTGTAAGGGCCCAAATATTGAGGACCCTTCATCCAGTTTGGAATCAATGCGTTTCATTTCTTTTTATGACTAGAAGCTTACGATTCCATTATAATGTGGAAATTCAGACACATGAGCTTACATTCAGAATGAGTTTACATTTAAATTATTATATAAAATCACCTACTACACTCAGCCATTGAATACTATGGGACTATTTATTTTTAAATTAAATAGATGTAATTTTTTCGTCATTCTATTTATTTATTTTCATTTAACTTTTTGATACACAATTCCCCGGCAACTTAATGGCTGCACTTTGTTCTGCACTATGTTCCACCACTTTAAGACAAATGTATTTGTTGTTTGTTGTGTTTTCATATTCAAAAGATTATAAGATAGATGCAGCTTTTTTGAGTTTGCATCGAATGTTCTTCGACTTTTATACATAATAAATTTCTTTATGAATAAAGATTGATCTGTTGAAAGCAGTTCTTTTGAGTTAGATGCTAAATATTCTCCTCCTTTTCAAATTTGACACTGAAGGTCCACTGAACTATAGTTTCCGCACATTCAAATATGATTTTCAAGAAAAAAATGAAGAAAAAAAAAAACTTGGGAAAAATAAATGCTGAACATATTCACATAGGACACTATTACAGTAACATGACTATATGCATGAAACCATTCAGAAAAATTTGGACACACATGGGTTAAAGAACACGAGACACATGTCTCCCAGAAATCCTGTTCAACCAATCAGATGACGACTTTGAAACCCCTAAAGTGTTTCCAATTTTGTGTGCCATATGCATCAGACATTCAGCCAACAGTCCGTGGACGTCTGAGGCTGAGACTAGTGAAATTTGCTGGTCAATAAAGGCATTGTAATTTGTCAATAGCATATCAATGCACTGTTCACACAGAAGTCACTTTCAAACCAATCACCTTTCTGTTGGTTAGCGTGGCAAATTCGTGTGAACGAAATCTGTGTGGGGAACTTTTTCGCCCTGAGGCGAAACTCCAGATTGCGCAGATTCCAAATGAAATTACTGAATTTTACAGAGCATCGGTAAATGTGACCGCACTTTAATTCATAGGAAGTTTTCATACAATCTGTTTATGTTTAGGGTAGGGTTAGGGGTGGACCTAATTCTTACTTATTTCAAAAAGTTGCCATATAAATTAATATGAAATCGCCACCTCGTAAAAACGATTACCTTTTCCTTTGAGGGATGTTGTGATCGAAAGGAATGAAAAATTATACAGTTCGAAATATTCCTTCTCCTTTCCTTCAGCAGGCCGCTTTGAAGTAGTTCTGATTTCCCTTGGGGATGGTCAGGGGCCAGTGGTGGACACCGAGGGGTTTAGAAAGAGGTGGGTCGAGGGCTGTCTGCTATTGTACACAATCATCTGAGCAGCCCAGCAACCCAAGCTCTAGGACTATGAATTATAGACATGTGCCAGACACCAGTGTCGACTCTTTGCCCCAGGAACCCACCCACGCTTGATCTATTGATCCTTCAAAGGGATGAAACTTAGCATGTCATAAAAAAAACCATCAAACACCGTCATCTCTCACGTGGATGACGTAGGGAAACAAGGCTTTCCCATGAGGAATCCAGTGCTGAGGGCTGACTTAATTCGATTTTCCACCCTACATTAGTAGGCTTTTTGAATGTCATGTTTGTGTCTAGTCAGGTGCATCTAAACGGTTTGGATATTATTTCCAAAGAGCACTTTTCCTAAGTGCAATAGCCTATCAAAGACTTATCATGACCATTTCATTTGGTCTCTGCTTGGATATTATGTTGGTGTCCACAGCTTGAGATGATGTTGAATTCAGAGGCTTATCGCAGGGAAAAATGCTACGTAATGTTATGAATACTAAAACGCATACAGTGAGATAAATACATAGCGGGTCAATGAAAAATGCAGATGTCTGAGATGATACACAGGAGAAATCTTTTTAAAATGTAGTTTTGAAATGCAAGTGCCAGGTTTAAGAAATGGAGTCTTTATATTCATTTTGGTTTCACTTTTTTTGACGTGTTTATGACAGAATTCTTGATCTAGTGGCTGTAAAATGTCAGGTGGCATCAAGTAAAAACTAAAAAGAAACTTCACTTGCATCTTGATAGCTAGTAAAAAATAGGGGTGAATTCAGGGACACTTTTTCCAAGTAATCTCAATGGCAAAACGTATTCCAATCACCCTGAATTCACACTGTTCTTTAACACACACACACACACACACACACACACACACACACACACACACACACACACACACACACACACACACACACACACACACACACACACACACACACACACACACACACACACACACACACACACACACACACACACACACACACACACACACACACACACACACACACACACACACACACACACACACACACACACACACACACACACACACACACACACACACACACACACACACACACACACACACACACACACACACACACACACACACACACACACACACACACACACACACACACACACACACACACACACGTGTATTACAGTTTTTTTTTTACAATCGCTTATATGACAATTTTCAATACTTTTAACAAATTTCCTAAACTCTTAAAACACCAACACACCTACATCACACAATTGTCAAAACGATTAATTTCATGCTCAAAATCACACAATGTAAACTAAACTCAAAGTACAATAATTCACTAACACAATGCACTATGTCTATCAAAACCCTAACACGTTTTCTTCCAACAGGAACATTTAGTCAATCAAAGCACACTGGTCATAAAACACTAACACTGGATGGAATTACAGAAACTGCGTTATTTTATGTGTCAGGTCTGCCCTTATACAACAAACGGTATATTTTATTGTATACATTTTTGTTTTGTTGGGTTTAGTAAATGCATGCATTTTGTTTCTTTTGCTGCAGAAATTCAATACAAAAAAATTAATGTCCCATCTCCCAGTAGCGTTATAGAATGCCCTTCAGTTTTATTTCATTATCAGCAATCACCATGTTGACAATAGCAAGTTCCTGTTCTTCATTTAGGAGCTTTCCTCTGCACCCTGATGGAGGTAGACATTGAAAGATAGACAAAATACAGTTAGGGACCAGAGGCATACAGTCACTGTAATACATGGTAAAATAATTTACACGTTGCAGTAGGAGAAGCCCTTATAATATCCCACCTGTTGGTTTCTTGAAAAATCTGGATAATGGATGCCACTGTGTCCCGGCTGAGATTTGGCTGTACTCGTTCACCAGCCTCTCTGATAGCCTGTGGTTTTTGACATGGTCTATGATATTAGCTCGTATTTCATCACATCAGTTACCCTAATTCTGGCCCTTCTTTAAGCGCCACCATGCATTCTAACTCCTCAATCTACCTTGTCCATGTCCAGATCCTCTCCCTTGCCCTGGTACTCATCTTCCTCTCCCTTGTGCAGGCATTTTTCTTACTTTCTTTGTGTTGCTCTATATTGTTCCTTTTTCACACAAGATAAGCCCAAATATGTCCTCTTTTACTGTATACCATGGCCAAGTGATTGAAAGAACATCAACACCTGAACAATTCCTAGATGGGAATCAGCTGTGATTTATATATTTGCATAACTTCATAACTTCAGTCAGCTGGGTATATTTGTGTTTCATTTCACAATATAAACAGCTGCTTACCTTGACTTTAGCCTATAAGGTAAAGTTTAGAACATGGTGTTATCTGTTCTGACATACAAAGTTAAAGCATTGGTAAGTTTGGCAGTAAAAAAAACAGTAAAAAATAGTTTTGGTCTTGGTTGAGCATGTGTGTAAAAGCATGTTTGCGTAAAAGCAACAATAAATGTGTTAACTGTATAGCCTACACAGACAGATGTTGTGCTTACTGCGTTAAGAGTTAAGGAAATGTGTTAAAAGTATTGAAAAAATACTACGGAAATATTATGTTTTAATGTAATATATTTTTAATAGGCTATGTCCAAACAAACTCGCTGACCCGTGTAGGCTACAGCTATAGAAAGAGAGCATTATAAACATTTCAGCCAGGAAGGCATTATTTGATTGCGCTTTATGGGGAGAAATAAGCAAAACAATCGATTCGGCCTCTTCTCTGAATCAAAACCACCTTCACTTCAGTTATCAAGCACTTTTCTGTAGCCGCCAGTTGAAACGGCAGCAGTGCTTCTCTCCAACTCCGCTTTTAGGAAGACCATTTCTTTATCAAGTTTTACAACTAGTACACGTTGCAGTCCATTTTAACCATAACGTCTCTCTTTTGAAATTATCTGTCGGTTTGTAGCTCTGTGAGACCTGATTTCGCCCATGTTTCTTTATAGTGATTGCTATACAGTCTCTAACGCGTCGCTGATAACAGGATCTTCTTCATTTGCAGTCTCATTTCAGTGCCGCTCACGAATACGCTCGCGCCGTTTCTCCCTCGTTTCTTTATGGCAACTCTGAGACGAAAGCCGACGCGTGAATAGCTGCTGGCTATATGAGCCTGATTGGAGGCTAATTTGACTGGAGAATTGAGACTGACTTTGATGGCTTCGCCCTTTAGGAAGAGGACTAGACGGAGGGATGCGTGGCTGACGATGCCCTCAACTTTCTGGGTTGTGTTGCTGTTGAGCGGTCTGCTGATCCTGTGCTGCGGTAAGTAAACTGCACCTCTGCCGTATGAATCTTTCATGTATTCCCATAACTCGTCCACAGTAATGTAATTGCGAGTTCAGCAGCAACAATCAGTTCGTTATGTGATAAGATCGATATGAAACCAGGATCAATCAAAACGAAGAGTTTTGGTTAGAGCATTTAACCCCAAGTCCTGTTACATAGTTTTTTAGATATTCATTTCCCCACTTTTATCAATGACAGACATACAGATAGATAGATAGATAGATAGATAGATAGATAGATAGATAGATAGATAGATAGATAGATAGATAGATAGATAGATAGATAGATAGATAGAGTTTTAACACATTAATGCCCTCACTTTTACCAACAATATATGGACAGATAACAGACAGATTGATCGATCGATAGATAGACAGACTAACAGATATATATATATATATATATATATATATATATATATATATATATATAGATAGATAGATAGATAGATAGATAGTGTCTATACATTAATTCCCTCACTTTTACTAACAATAGACAGATAGACAGACAAACAGACTGACAGATAGATGATAGATAGATTTATACATTAATTCCCTCACTTTTACCAACAAGATAGATAGATAGATAGATAGATAGATAGATAGATAGATAGATAGATAGATAGATAGATAGATAGATAGATTGATGTTTATACATTCATTCCCTCACTTTTACCAACCAACTTTTCCTACGGTCTATGTTACTAGAAAGATAGAGAGAGGTGGAGAGTGAAAGAGAGAGAGATTTAGTCCATTTAGTTACTACATTTAACCTAATCAAGTTCATTCCCTCTATATGACTAGATTACCGGTCTGGTGTTTGGGGACTCAGGAGTCAAGCCCCACTGTACTGTGGCTGTCCCACTGCCTGAGTCTTCATTAGCGTCGTGTTGTCCTATCGATTCCATCTATAGCACTGCATTTAGTTAGAGGACACAGCAAAAAAACAGACACTTCCTCCCCAGTGGCCTTTCAGCAAATGGGCAAAACCCCTTAATCAGTTTTATTAGGGGATGTAGCATTTCAGGAGCAGACACCCAGAGCCCATTGTAGCTTTCAGAAGGGCTGTATTCTTGTCTGAGTCACCATTGCATATTGACTTGAGTACATTAAAATCTTTAGTTCTTCCTAAGACAGGCCAGTAAATGGAAATCTTTATTGATTGCTCTGCGGAGACGGCATTCACACAACATTTTACCCCCTCAACAGATTTTGGGACTTCTAATGTGGGGGCCTAAGAGAGACAAATCATTTTATATAAAAAAATTATATTAAAAGCAACAATAATCTTTTTCCATGTATTTGAGCCATTATTTATCTTTTAAAAGCTAGAATGCACCAGCACCACTCTAGAGTTCATAACTCACAATAAGCTTGGAGACAGACCATCTGTTCAGTGCATACAAATAATACATATAAAAAAACTACCTAAAATCTGTTCTCTAACCAGCAACTGTAATGCTCAAAACAGTTGAACCAACCATTTCTCTGCATGACATTGGCCCTAAATTATTCATAATAAAAATGTGCAATACATTGAATGGTGTGCTGAGTCAGAATACAAAATAATGGGATTTTAAGAAGTCGTTATTCCAGAGCTGACATGCCATACCCTTTTAATCTGTCTATACTGTTCTCTGGTTTTTGAAAATCAAGTTATGCAATGGCTGTGATGACCAGCGGAGTGCGAGTGGCTCTTGACCTACAGGCTCATTATGCAGAGCATCTATAAGTAATTGCATGAGAGCAGCCTTTTATTGTTTGTATTTCTATCAGTTTACTATGCTGTGCAGGCATATGCTTTATTATGCATGTGATGAGGTATGAAGACCGCTAGCATTCTTTTAAGCTTCCTTTCAAACAAGCAAGCTTAAAATATTGAATTTCTAAGAACAATCCCTTCTAAAGTGCTATTGAGACATTGGATCCCTCTGACAGCACTCGCCGATCAAAAGCTCTCATGGGGGGGATCTTGGAGTTTCTTCTATAACGTTTTAAGTGCATGGATGGGATTTATTAAACTGACTTTTCAAATGCAAAGGGTGGAAAAGACTCTCAAAGTAGTTGAGCAGTTAGAGAGCCATAATGCTAACTTTGGATTTCTATTACTTGAGCTTCAGCCCCCAAGTGAAAACTGTGGTAGATCATCCAGGAAGTCCTCACACTGCTTATTTAGAGAGATTTGCAAATAACAGACACGCATAGTTTCCATTTGCATCAAATAAACTATTCTATTTTGTTGGGGGAACTACTTTGAAACTTGCTAAGCTGAAAGCTCATTTAAAAGAGAACTAGCTAGATACATTACAAGCTACTAACTAACAATAACTAACTACTCGGATCATTTTGACCCGAAATAAATGTAACAAAAATGTGTTAATCGGAATTGTCAGAGACGCAGGGGCGCCGCTAGCCATTTTGGGCCCTATGAAAGAATATGAGGTTGGGCCCCCTACCGCACCAAACATACAAGCCAACCTATAAAAATCTTTGTCTGCAATTTATTAATACTGTAGGGCCCTATGATTTCCGCGTTCACGGAATCGCGGACGGAATCGCGGAATGGGCATATTAACGCGAAATCTATTGTTAACGCAGAATTTCCCGGAATTTTACATATTTGGAATGAAATGCGGTCTTGTGTGGGAGAAGAACGTATGTCTGGGGAAAATGCAGACCGGGGGAAGCAAATCTGGGCAACACAACCCCTCCCGTTATTTCAGCTCCCCCTTCAAAACAATGAAAGTATGGCGAAGCGGCATTCCACGGCTCTGCTTTCGTTGGCGAAAAAGTTAAGAAACTCAACGCTAAGCCCTCAGTACCGAGCCGAACAGCTCCCTCGCGGGGAGTGCTTGCTGTATTTTGCCTTGTTTTTAATACACTTTAATGTACTGTATGGAAAATAATGTCTTAAATGAACTTGAGAGAAAATGAGATGAGCAGGACAGCGCGTCTGATCCGCATCATGTTTGTCAGCGGCCGCTCTTAAAGTGACAGTAGCACTGATAATGTCTGTCATTAATGTTCAAAGAACAACTGGAACAGAGAAGATTGTAGCTTTAATCATGATTCATCTATATTTCACTTATTATTTATGCTGTTAAGAAAGGTGTTGATAACTTTATTCAATTTCTGTGTAGACTATGTCTGACAGGGAAGGCCATAAGTAAATATAACATTTATTATAATGGGTTTATATAAAGATCGTTTTAAGTTAAATTCAATTAAAAGTTATTTTTAAAAGCCTAATAAATGTTGAAATTGGTAGCTTTCAGTTACTGTACTGTAATGTAACGTCATCAATGTTTCATATAGATGTTAATATCAGTGATACTGGCCTTCATTCATAAAAAGATGCCATTACAACACATTTAAAATATGCTGTCTTTAAGTTGTTTCTAAATTAATTTGGAGAGTAACTGAAATTATTACAATATCAAAATATTAAAACCTCCAATGTTTTAATTGCAATTAATCATGATTAATTACAGAAAAAATGCGATGAATTAGTTTTTTTTTTAAATTATCAATTCACAGCACTAATATTTTGTTGTGACTTGAAGTACTTAGAGTGCAGTGCAGTATTATGTTGAATCATGCTGTCCTGAAAAGTAAATGTGATGTTTGTTACCTCAATAAATTTAAGGTCATTCCTATCTTATGTTTTATGTTCTATTATATTAACATTAAAAATACACTCTTTTTACGACTAAAATAACAGCTAAGGGTAAAAAAACGGAAAACAATACACCAAAAAATAGAAAACACATTGTTCAAAACATATAAAAAGCATACATTTTTAATCTCAAAACAAATTTCATATTTTCCGTCATTGTCTTAGTCACGAAAACATATTCTATCATAGTAGATCAAAATTGGTCAGAAATTATTACTCTGCTTTGCTCTTTGCATTTTTGTTTTGTTCTCCCTCCTCCTCTTCCTCTTCCTTTCCCTCCTCCTCCTCTTCTTCCTCGTCGCTCACCTCGCATACGCACTCGTCCTCGTCCTTTCGCAATATTTCTTCTATCCATTCTCAGACTTTCTCCTTCCACCTTCAACAACCTGTTTGCTCTCTGAACTGGCTTATATTGGTTGTGTCACATCATTTGAAACAGGTTAAATCCATTTTGAGTGGTTGTGTTCAATCAATGACATTTGTTCTTTATTTGTATTTGATTGTTGCCACTTGTGTTTACCAGTATGGATGACGTGCAATAGAGTGGAGAAGTATGGATGACATGTGCATTAGAGTGGAGAATGTGTTGTGAGAATGAGAAGTTTTGCTGAGTTTTGCTGAAAAGTCTAAGTGAGATCTGCAAATTGTGTTTTACCATGTGAAATGGTTTAAGGTATTGACAACAGATTGCACAGCTGAGTTCAGGCAACTGAGAACTTTGTTCAGCCAATGGGTTTAAGGGCAATTCCGCGGAAAACTGTCACATCCATAACACCAACACAATGCCATGGTATTTGGTTGGCGTTATGGATGTGACATTTTTGCGTGGAATTGCCCTTAAGTGTTTTAGCAATTGAGAAAAACTGTAATCTTGCACAAAAAAACCTAATATAACACTTAATTTTGGCATTTACTCTTTCTCTTTTGAGTGTCATGGCAAATCATGCTGGGAAATAGAAATCATAACAGTTCATTTGTTTGAACTAATTCGTTTAATCTGTAGGAATTAGTTGGCTTTACTCAAACCAATGAATTATTTTGAGTGATTGGGTTTACAGTGTGTACAGCATACACAAAGTTACATTAAAAACAGCAATGCAGAGTTTTGACACACTACACCTCGACTCGCTGCAAAAAGTCTCTTGCTACTGCAAAAGCTGACATGTTTCCAAACAATGATACTAATGTCACTACTGAAAATATAACACAGAGATGCCAACGCCGTAGAGGAAAAATGGCACAGTCATAGAAAGAAACAGTGTGTACTTAAGTGAAACATAAATTAATACACAAACACATAGACACACATTCATACACAAAGAGCAAAGCTAGTCACTTTGAAGATGAGAGAGCACAAAAGTACGCCTTGAGAAAATTTCTAACTTACAGGACTTGACAAAGAAGTTTTTTAGTTGGCAAAATACTAATCGCCCAAGGCGCTACTCCACTGTGGGGGGCAGGGCGAGCCTTTTTTCCTCTAAAGGAAAAAATAAACAAATAATAAAACTGGGAAACAGAGAAAAGAAGCAAAAAAAGACAATCAAACTGAAGTAGATGGGAGAATTATTTTGGTCCAACGATTCGTAGCTGAGGAAATAAACTACTCTGGATAAGTAAACAAGTTTGATAGCAGCGCCAGGAAAGAAATATGAAGTCTGGTGCACGACAACTAAATGAGCTGCTATTTTAATAAAGCCAGCGGATAATGAAGCCGCTCAATTAATGTGGTTTATGGTGGTTTATTAAGCATCCGTTCCAAAAATGCAGTGACAGTGAGATACCTTCTACACTTCCACACACAAGCCTACAATAGATCAATCAGTCCGTTTGCAAAACCTATCGTGAGCGAGAGAGAGAGAGAGAGAAAGAGTGTATTTACAAGAGCTCATTCAATGGACACAGGGGAAGAGAAACCCTGAAGATATTTATTCAACTGGAGCAGTGTAATTCCAGCTGATACATTCATACATTTTGAAACATGGCTTTGTTAAGCTTCATTGGCTGTCTCTGAGAGAAAAAAATCTCTCTACTTCTCTATTCCTGAAACCTTGGCTTCTTGCTTCTGCTCTTTTTCTCAGGAGCAATACATGTTAGATTGTATTGGCACTATATAGTCCCGGCCAAATCCTATTAATATGTGTTATATTAGGGTTTTCGTGGCAATATCGAAAAGAATCTCTCTCATTCCCAACGTTCACCCTCCAAAACTTTCAGCGGGTGAGGTTCATCATCCGCAAATATATATAATACTTTTAGAACCAAAGCATTGTTATATTCTCGGACAGAAGGTCAACGGCGTTGCGCGCCACATGTAGAGCGCAGCGTGTCTGTTAGTGACTCTCCTCCCAGCCGTCTGGCAGGCCATTCTATCCTCAGATTCACGCTCTCCCAGCTTAACTAAATCAAGTTCAATTTGAACGCAGGAGACGTGCCAGAAGTGCCATTGTGTAAGTCTTGAATAATGTAAAGCAGCTGATGCCTTTGCTTGCTGCAGAATCTCTTTGTGGCTCAAATAATTTAAGAAAAGCTTTCAAGAATCACTCTTGCAGCAGCGTTGGAATGCTTTCTCCGGTCTGTAAAAACACATTGTCATGTGCAAAGAGCCTGGCTGCCACCAAGGTCATTTTGTTCATTTATTCGTTTTTTTTTTCCCCCTCCTTTGCAGGTATTTGTCGGCATTGATTGCAGAGTCAGACGCTACTTGCTTGTTTATAATCGGCCTTAACCTCAGGTCAAAAGCTGAAACAGTATTATTGCCATCCGTTTCATACCCATGCTTGAGATGGTATACGTCTAGATTCATTTTTCATAAGCTCAATGTATGTTCCCAGAAGCAAACAAGAAAAATCACTTTGTTCTGTAAGTATCTGACATGCCTTTCATTAATTCACAAAGCTTAATGGAACAGAATGCAGAGGTCTCGAGATGTGATGTGTTTTAAACCGGACACAGCGTCACAAACTCAGGGAATGGGACGTTTAAACGAATTGAGACGTGTTCATGGGTCAATGACAAATAAAAAGTAAGGATATTTTAAAAAAAATAAAACACAAGACACATTCTAAGAAACATACTCTTTGTATTCCTGTTTGTTTCATATGGTTTTGAAAAACGACCAATTTCAAGAAAAGTTTCAATTTAATGTCACGTGGTATAATCATCAGTAAAATGTACACATCTTAATCATAATTTTTTTATTGTAATTTTTTTAAGTTTTATGTATATAATCATAACTTATATCATGACTTATCAATTTAAAAATATCATTAAGCTTTGGGGGTGTCACCCATCAAAACCTGAATTAATGGCCTTGTCATAAAAGGATCAAATTATCTGTTATTTTAAGAGATTTTGTTGACCTTGACACAGTCATGACTGTTTGCTGCAGGGATCCTCTCTATCTATACTCTATCTGCTATCCTCTCTCAATGCCATCATTTCCTATACTCTCTATGACACAATTTCCTGTCTTTGTTTGGTTTTTTCCTTTCTGCACGTTGCTTGCACCCCAAAGCTTTTTCAAATGTTAATGAGCAGTAAAGCAGTTTTGCTTTACTTAGTTATTTTTAGTTTTAGTTTTTCTAAATCTCTGAAATGTGATCATATTATGCCAAACTATTTAATATAGTTTTCTTTTAATGAATTTAATTCATTTAATGAGGATTGTTCTGCATTGTGACAAGCACAGTTGTGAAAACCTGATTTTCTTTGCTTTATGCCTCCATAAATGTCAAAAGGAATTTATTAAAAACCTCATAAAAAAGGTATGAATTGGATTTGAACTCTTTCCCCACCAGCGTTTAAAAAAAAAAGTCATTTATGAGAAAACGCTTCACCGCTATGGTAGGGGGCGATGTTGCACATCTTCTGAAATAATTCAGCCTCTTTGCGGAAACAAAAATAGTGAAGAAAAAGATCTGTAAAACTAGAAAGAGCATATAGAAGTTGTTTACGAATGAAATATCGAACCCATGAAGAGAGGACTGTGCAAGCTTTGAGGGTGTTGATGGACTTGATCTATGTTTTGATCATCATTCTGAAAACGATCCGGACAAAGGCTGCATCCCTTATCACGTGTCCTACCATCGTCAGTTGCGTCACTTCACTGCCATTCACAAATCCCCTCCCGTAACCTCATGGGATAGTAAAGTGTCCATTGTATGCTCACTTCAGAATCTCGCTGGAAGTAGTAGGTCATCCGGGTACTTTTTGTCTATGGTTTTATGAGTACTCTGAATTCGGACATACTTCTTTTGTCACAAAAACGTGATTTTTTTTTCCAGCTTTTTGTTCCAAATGTTTTTTTTAATGAAACATTCCCACATTTAAATATCTAAATTCTAGTTTGTTCATATTTAGATAGCATTTTATTCCCCAAAACATGGTAAAATATGTATTTATATTTATTTATGGAGTGATTAAAAAAAAAGATTTAAAAACCTTTAACTCTAGTATAGCAACAAAAGTGTTGATAAAAAAAAGAATGATAAAAGCTAGAATTAAATGTTTAGTTTGTTTTCTTAAAAGCAGACGCTTTGTTCTTTCTTTTGATGTATTGAGTGTTCACATATTCATACAACTAAATATTCTGGGAGCCATGACAGTTTTGTGAAAATTATCAAAAATGCAAAAAACTTTTGTATAAAACTCTGCCGTGGAAAGAGTTAAAGTTTTTCTGAATAAATTAATAGATTCAGACCAAAAATGAGCATCATGTCATTGACCTTTATATAGACCAATAACTAAAAAATGGCATGTCCTGAGAGAAGTATTAAAGGACAGACACACACACATACATACATACACACCTTTTCAGAATTGTTTCTCCGTCTACTGAAGGGCAGATGCTTTATGATTTGCCTTGAAAATGTTCTTGTGTGCTTTGCATAGCAACGACGGGAAACTGATATAAATTCTGCACTGAATATAGAATGAATGTATTCCCATCTGACCCGTGGGCAGTAAAATTCATAAAGTGGCCCATCTTTTACAAGCACATTAACTTTTTTCTCCTCTCTCTCTCTCAATTTGGTGGTAATACTGCCAACAGTTTGAGAAAATGGAGTTATCCTCGGTGGAATGCCTTCTCCTGATTACATCTCTGGCCTAAACAATGTTTTAGTCAAATCTGTATTTCATTTTACTGATCCTTTACAAGGTATTAGATTTTAATAAGCAATCTCTTTTTCAGTCTCTTTCAGTCATTGCACATAGAATCACCTGACTGAAGGTTTTCCTTTAAATCGCTGCATAGTCATAGTGATTATGTTGGAAATCGGCAGTTTTTTACTGTGATGTAGCACTTTAGAAATGTGCTCACAGAAGTTGTGTATGTTTTGACAAGCCAAGTGAATACAGCATTACAACTTGATAATCTACCCCTGAATCATTCACATGAAAGCTTTTTTAAGATCGGTTGCTTGCCCACACTAAACCTTGTCTGAATGATTTATCCAAAACGTTTGTCAAAAACTGCTTACTATCCACATTTAGGCCGCTGTGGACGGCACATTTGAATCTGTCAATAATTAATTTCACACATGCTATCCATTTCATAAACACTAGCTACAATGGTGCATCACGGTCAATGGGCAAAATGTTAGTTCTGTCAAATCAATACTGTCCATAATAATACTGGCCTGCCCTGCATGGAAAACACTTCAGAACTAGAGAAAGAGCTGCTTTTCCACCCTCATGCCCTTTTTTGAAACCATCCATAGGTCCTTTAAACAGACCATGGCACTGCTGTTTTACTCAGTAAATATTGACTTTACACATGGAGTCATTGCTTTCATGCTACATTTTGAGCTCTGTGTCTTGAAGTAAAAGATGACTGTCTTGTAAATTAAGAAAGTGTTTTATTCTAGAAGGGTAAAACAGACTTTCAGAAATAGGCAATAAGTATTGTATGATGAGATTGATAGTTTGCGTGAGGGTGTCAACTAGAAGTTAATTGTGATAATTGCTTCAAAAATTTGTTAAAAACACTCTGGAACATGGCTTTAATGGCAACAATTATTCATACAGTATTGAAATAATTTAAAATGTTCATTTAATCCTTAACGATGCAGAGTGTAGTATTTATGAGGATCCATTGACAGAAATGCAATGGAATATACATAACTATGTTTTCAGTGGTGTATAAAGACCTTACATAATAAACCGTTATGTTTTTATTACCTTAGAATGAGCAATTTCTATCTACATACACCGCGGGTCCCCTTAAAGTGAAGTCTGCATTTTGCACCGCCATATTTCTACAGTAGCCCTAAACGGACAAACTGCTCTACAGAGCGCTAGCTACTTTCTGCTGTCTCAGACGACGACATCTTTGTCCTGTCGCCACCTTGGAATTATAAGGTTCTATCTGCATTCTGACTGGTTTGGAGATATTGAGCTTTAAAGTTTTTTGTATTCCATTTGACTGTGTAGAAATAACCTTTTTATTTTCTAAATAAAAAGTTCCAAAAAACGTAAAAACTTAAAAAACAACATCACATAATGTAAAGACGTCACAGAATAAGAATATGTGAACAACTCGATTTTGACAAAAATGTCAGATAGAACCTTATAATTCCAAGGGGACACTGTGTCGACCACCGTGGCTTCTCTATGTGCTTTGAAAGGGAGGGGTGAGTGGTGGGCGGTTGCAATTCGCAACCTCACCACTAGATGCCGCTAAAATGTACACAGTGCACCTTTAAAGGCACAATATGTAATTTTTCGCCGCTACAGGTCATTTATTTGAAAATGGCATAGCTTGATGACGACTTGATTTAGCAGAATCATTGGAGTTGTTGTCTTCACCTCTATAGCCGGTGGAAAAGAATCCGATGGGACTCGGGCAGAAATCATATTGATGGATGAGCTATGATAGCCTGACTCCACCCTCCTACGGTCTTCCGCTCAATTTTCATTTTCCTTCAGTACTACGTCTGGGATTGCGGTATATTCTCTGGTTTTCTCCTATCAAATTTGAACCGGTCCAATCAGCGAACAGAGGGAGTGGCTGAGAACAATGACGTTGATTTTGTGCGCTAGTTTGAGATGACATACGGATATATATATATATATATATATATATATATATATATATATATAGTGGTGGGCATAGATACATTTTTTTAATCTAGATTCATTTTGGAATTAATCTAGATTAATCTAGATTAATCTAGATTAAAATGGCTCATTTGAATTCTGCCGAAGGCAGTCAGAATATGTGTGCTCGTAAGTGATCGTTTGTCTTTTTGTAGTTTGAATAATAAATAACTTCTGTCCCTTTAAGACCTGACGCACGCATATCCAAACACTGTTCCTGTGAGCTGGTTACGACTGTGTTTACGTTAAAACTCACCAAGATGGGCATTGAGACATTTTTGAGTGTATTTGACCATTAATAAACTGGAAAAAGGAGCTCATTTTTGCACTTGTATGTCAGAGGCGGCTTTATTACGGTATGTGTGAGTGCGGTTCAGTTGCGTGAAATCTGTGGGAATTAGTAGAATTAACGTTATTTGCTACCCCGCGCGAAATTCAGACCGGTCACACCAATACTAACAAAAGTCCAGCAGAACACCCGTTCGCAATGTTCAGAGGATTAAACGGACTGAATGAGAGGAGGCGGGTGCGTGTCACTCGCTGTCGGTCGGAGAGGACAGCTGATATCGATACTGTAGAAAATGAGTATTGTATCGTTTCAGATATTTCAGTATCGATACATAGCGAAATATGAATATTTTTGACAACACTAGTAGGCATACACACAGGTTCGAAGACTCGTTTTCTCGCCCCCTACAGTGCAATTCGGCTAGGTGTACATCCGCGCTAAAATATCAAGGTGAAAGTCATCATAGCTTGCGTAGTATAGACCCAGCTCCCAACCCAACTTTGAGAATAGATTAACGGCAATATTTTTTTTATCGCCCGATAAGAGTGATAACTGTCAGAATAAGTCTCGGAGCCAGATGCAAGTTCACAAGGTTTATTAGAGAAGTAAAGAGAGAATCAGATGAAGCACCAAAGTCACAGTCCACGGCACAGAGACCACACGCGGCGTCCCACGAAGTAATCCACTCTGGTCGGTGACCGGGAAGAAATCCTCACACGGCAGGAGACTCACGAACCTCAGAACACTGGACAGAAGGCAGAACAACGTCCGACAGAAAAGAGCAGCTCTTTGGAACCTGGATGATACTGGATCTCGCCTAAAAACAAAGCGCACCAGTAATCCCAGAAAACAGAGCACAGATCACTCAAGTTCAAGTTCACGATCCACAGGCGAGAAAACTCCGGGCTAAGACGAGCCTCCAGATGCCTGCGACCGAACCTGACGAAACAGCAGGAACTAACGACTGGACTAGGACAGCGAGACTGAGACCAACCAAGACAATGAGCATGCGACGAGAGACAGGACAGAGTGCTATAAAAAGAGAACAGCTGATGAGACACGACAGGTGAACAATTACTGAAACGAGCGGGAGGAGCCAGTGAACCCGTGAGGAACCACCACCAACAGGTAAGACAACATACACACACACATGATCACCCAGGAGTCCTGACAATAACGGCCCACCACAAATATATATATATATATACAGTGAGGAAAATAAGTATTTGAACACCCTGCTATTTTGCAAGTTCTCCCACTCAGAAATCATGGAGGGGTCTGAAATTGTCATCGTAGGTGCATGTGCACTGTGAGAGACATAATCTAAAAAAGATAATCCAGAAATCACAATGTATGATTTTTTTTTACTATTTATTTGTATGATACAGCTGCAAATAAGTATTTGAACACCTGAGAAAATCAATGTTAATATTTGGTACAGTAGCCTTTGTTTGCAATTACAGAGGTCAAACGTTTCCTGTAGTTTTTCACCAGGTTTGCACACACTGCAGGAGGGATTTTGGCCCACTCCTCCACACAGATCTTCTCTAGATCAGTCAGGTTTCTGGCCTGTCGCTGAGAAACACGGAGTTTGAGCTCCCTCCAAAGATTCTCTATTGGGTTTAGGTCTGGAGACTGGCTAGGCCACGCCAGAACCTTGATATGCTTCTTACAGAGCCACTCCTCGGTTATCCTGGCTGTGTGCTTCGGGTCATTGTCATGTTGGAAGACCCAGCCTCGACCCATCTTCAATGCTCTAACTGAGGGAAGGAGGTTGTTCCCCAAAATCTCGCAATACATGGCCCCGGTCATCCTCTCCTTAATACAGTGCAGTCACCCTGTCCCATGTGCAGAAAAACACCCCCAAAGCATGATTATACCACCCCCATGCTTCACAGTAGGGATGGTGTTCTTGGGATGGTACTCATCATTCTTCTTCCTCCAAACACGTTTAGTGGAATTATGACCAAAAAGTTCTATTTTGGTCTCATCTGACCACATGACTTTCTCCCATGACTCCTCTGGATCATCCAAATGGTCATTGGCAAACTTAAGACGGGCCTTAGAGGTCTTCACGGACCCGGGACCCGTACGGGTTCGTGTCTATATTTCTAAATGATCAGCCGGGTCCGGGTCGGGTCCCAATCTATTACTTCGGGTCCCGGGTCTGTTTAACATTTGTGTCTAATACCCGAGTCGATCCGGACTCTGAGAACACTGCTGGTGATCAGAGTCAGTCAGTACTGCTTGTGTGTTTTTTGTAACTTGCAACTTAAAAAAATTAGGAAAAGAAAAGTGTGAGCCGGGAAATAAGGTTTAAAAAGAAAGAAAGAAGAAAAACACGAGCGATCTCTCTCTCTCTTGCTCGCTCGCCTCATGCTCGCTCTCTCTCTCTCTCGCTCGCTCGCTCTCTCTGCAAGCGCACGGTAATAATAATGGATACCTTCATGAGTGATGTGCGAAAAAAGCTAAAAAACAATGAATATAAAAAAGTTAAACCCACGGGCACCTCTTCTGTCTGGGCATCCTTCATGCATATTGTGGACAAACATGAGAAAAAAGTCAGTGCTGTCAAGTGTATTAGCCTACGTGTGACACACTGTTGAAGTTTGATTTGAACTTATATTTAAATAATATATTTCAAATCAGCAACAAAATCTCAGGTGAACTGTCACAAATGTTTTCTATGATGCTCAAATTGTGTAAAAAAGCTCATATTTCAGGTTGCTCCAGCCAACGCACATGTGCAGTCTCAAGCGCGTCATGTTTCTATGGCAACCCGAGCTTCCAGTGACTGACTTTAATAATAATATAAATGAACCGTCTTGTTTAATCTTAAGGTTTTGGTGGTCATCTCACAGAGATGATAGCAAATAAATAATGCAGACGTCAGCGGCCACCGAACAAGCAATCATTATTATAGTTCAAAAAGGCAAACAATCAAAGTTATTATGCGAGTTAACTAGAGGCGAAATGCAAATCTGCAAAGACGCATTTGTCATCCGTCACCGTGACATAAAGTGGACTTTTAAAGCTGAAATGATGAATTAAGCATGCTTGGAATAACAAGAGATGAATAACATGGATTTAATTTTTTGGCAAGGATGTAATGCATCACAATGAAGTAACGTTACAAGGAAGGGAGACGACGGCTATGGTAAGACAAAAAGTTATATGTTTTCGCAACTTGTTTATTGACTTGTTAATATCAGTTTATTGTGGAATATGTGATAATCGGTCCAGTCGGGTCTGTGTCTTCGCTCCGGGTTCGGTCCAGCTTTTAAATAATAGTCGGGTCCAGGTCGGTTCCGGGTACTAAATTTTTGGCATTGCTCGGATCTGCACGGGTCCGGGTCCAGTTTTTGAAATAATAGACGGGTCCGGGTCGGTTCCGTTTAGCACATTATGGGTCTCTTCGGGTTCGGGTATGAATTTTTGGATCCGTGAAGACCTCCAACGGGCCTTGACATGTGCTGGTTTAAGCAGGGGAACCTTCCGTGACGTCTTGGAACGGTGGTCCCAGCTCTTTTCAGGTCATTGACCAGCTCCTCCCGTGTAGTTCTGGGCTGATTGACAGTCATGTTTAGCTTCTTCCATTTTCTAATGATTGCTCCAACAGTGGACCTTTTTTCACCAAGCTGCTTGGCAATTTCCCCGTAGCCTTTTCCAGCCTTGTGGAGGTGTACAATTTTGTCTCTAGTGTCTTTGGACAGCTCTTTGGTCTTGGTCATGTTAGTAGTTGGATTCTTACTGATTGTATGGGGTGGACAGGTGTCTTTATGCAGCTAACGACCTCAAACAGGTGCATCTAATTTAGGATAATACATGGAGTGGACAATTTCAGACCCCTCCATGATTTCCAAGTGGGAGAACTTGCAAAATAGCAGGGTGTTCAAATACTTATTTTCCTCACTGTGTGTGTATATATATAAATTTTGATGATTATAACTGATAACTAAGGAAAATCCCAAATTCAGTATCTCAGAAAATTAGAATATTGTGGAAAGGTTCAATATTGAAGACACCTGGTGGTGCCACACTCTAATCAGCTAATAACTCAAAACACCTGCAAAGGCCTTTAAATGGTCTCTCAGTAGTTCTGTAGGCTATACAAGGAGGGCAAGACACAAAAAGTCATTGCAAAAGAGGCTGGATGTTCACAGAGCTCTGTGTCCAAGCACATTAATAGAGAGGCGAAGGGAAGGAAAAGATGTGGTAAGAAAAAAGTGTACAAGCAATAGGGATAACCGCACCCTGGAGAGGATTGTGAAACAAAACCCATTCAAAAATGTGGGGGAGATTCACAAAGAGTGGACTGCAGCTGGAGTCAGTGCTTCAAGAACCACTACGCACAGATGTATGCAAGACATGGGTTTCAGCTGTCGCATTCCTTGTGTCAAGCCACTCTTGAACAACAGACAGTGCCAGAAGCGTCTCATGGGCTAAAGACAAAAAGAAAAAAAGTGGTCCAAATTTATGTTCTCTGATGAAAGCAAATTTTGCATTTCCTTTGGAAATCATGGTCCCAGAGTCTGGAGGAAGAGAGGAGAGGCACCCAATCCACGATGCTTGAGGTCCAGTGTAAAGTTTCCACAGTCAGTGATGGTTCTGGTGTTGGTCCACTGTGTTTTCTGAGGTCCAAGGTCAACGCAGCCGTATACCAGGAAGTTTTAGAGCACTTCATGCTTCCTGCTGCTGACCAACTTTATGGAGATGCAGATTTCATTTTCCAACAGGACTTGGCACCTGCACACAGTGCCAAAGCAACCAGTACCTGGTTTAAGGACCATGGTATCCCTGTTCTTAATTGGCCAGCAAACTCGCCTGACCTTAACTCCATAGAAAATCTATGGGGTGTTGTGAAGAGGAAGATGCGATATGCCAGACCCGACAATGCAGAAGAGCTGAAGTTCAAACAGGTGCAGTTAATACAGGTAATGAGTGGAGAACAGGAGGGCTTCTTAAAGAAAAACTAACTTAAAGAATTCTTACTGGTTGGTAGGTGATCAAATACTTATGTCATGCAATAAAATGCAAATTAATTATTTAAAAATCATATAATGTTATTTTTTGGATTTTTGGATTTTTTTTAGATTCTGTCTCTCACAGTTGAAGGGTACCTATGATTAAAATTACAGACCTCTACATGCTTTGTAAGTAGGAAAACCTGCAAAATCGGCAGTGTATCAAATACTTGTTCTCTCCACTGTATATATATCAATTCGACATGAAGCGGAAGTTGCGATAGCCTTTTCTTCCCTATTGTGATGTAACAGCTTTTTGAGCTTCTCCATTTTGCGATTGATTGGGTGGTTGTGGTTTGCTATTGCCGGATCTCATGTCAGTGACAGGTTGATCCCGCCCTCGCGTCAGTACACACGTCATCAGAGAAGAGATGTCACTGCATGAGGGAGGGGAAGTTAAAGAAAATGTAGTGCACTGCAGGACCCATGACTCTAGTCTACAGCTTTACACTGGCCTGTCAGACCATTTCTCACTTCCCTTCTCTACCTCTTTTTAAATCACAATGTGAAGACCGGCCCAAATTAGTCTGTGTAGATTGATTACAAAAGTCTTTGCAGGCAGACGAGAGAAGAAGAGCCCCTGCCTACTTATCACTCAACGAATCTGGACTTGTCACAGTTTCCCACCTCTCTTTGATTGGGATCTCTACTATCAGCTTTTCTTTCGGACTGTCTGGGAGTAAAACTGTGAGGCTTAATCCATTCTGATTACCTCTGACAGCAGAAACACATCACTCACCACTCATATCAAAGGAGACAGTTTCACAATGTACTTGTAAATATATATGGTATTCCACATTAGCTAAACAAGAGTCTGAGATTTGAATGCCAAATGGATCAACAACATATCTTGAAACTGGGGGAAAACATTGCTGAAATGCATGCAGCAGATTTACTGGAATGCATATTGTGAAGGCGGATGTCACATTTAATGGGATTCATCCAAATTGGATTGCACAACCCGAACTGTAATAAGAATGTGCTGTGCAGTTTAGTCATTGGTTGGTGGTATTTCCTTAAGTGTATCAATTTCTTCTCCTCTTCAGGCTTCTTGTATTTTACTTGGTTAAAATCTGTCTTGACTAATTATGCTCAATTGAAATGAAGGTTTCACACCCCGGAAGCCATGATCCTGTGGTTCAAACACCTGTCAGAGCAGAAAGTCTTACATCTGCACATGAGCATTAAATCTGTTTGATTTTGAGAGCTATGAGTCATTTCACTGGCTATTCATTGTCATTCTGAAAAGATGCTCTTTTGTCTTGCGTTAAAGGTCTAGTTCATCCAGAAATGAAATTCTGGCATTATTTACACACTCTGATGTTGTTCTGAATACATATGATTTTCTTTACCCATTTTTGAAGAATTTTCTGGCCACTTTAATATAGAGAAAGTGACTGATGTTCTTCAGAAGTCATATTTCAGCTAACATTATATTCTAAGAATGTTAAGGTTCCAATTAAGTTATGAAACAAATGTTATATGAACGTCCAACTAAAACATTACTGAAAAAAAGTTCCATAAACAATGAATAAATATTGTGTTTGTGACCAGATAAGACCAGATAACTTTGAAGAAACTTTCTATTAACATTACTGGAATAATGTTTGTTCATAGAACATTGCTCCCTGTCAGCTGGCATGATAGCTTTGTCTGGCAAACAGTCGTTATCCATCGAAAAATCTTACACTTTTCAGTGATTAGACATGAATCTCATACATAAATCCATATCAGTTGATGCGGTTCACAAATCCAATTTGGACACTTTCCGACAAAGCTCTTCAGAGTATTCAATACAAGTATATTTTTATATGCTTTACCCCACACACTCCCATGGCAATTTGTAACTATTTTACATTTTCTTAAATTGGCAGCAAGTTTCTAAGAATTCGAACAATCTCAATTGCAGGATTTCTACAATCTGCTTAGGCTTCACTGAGGGTTCGATTTAGAGGTGGAGTTAGAGATGGAATTTCATGCTTGCTTTTTCTAAAAATCGTAGTTTTTTTGTACGAATCATACAAATTTGCTGAATTGTAAAATAGCTATGGTTTCTTATGAGATCTGGTTGGCTTTTCCCAAAATGCGGTTTGTTTGTTTCGTTTGCTACACTGTTAAACATTTTAGTGTGAAATTGCAGTATATTCCAGGCTAATTTGCATTACTTTCACAGCGGGATTGTTCTTGTATCCAACTGCACTAAAAATGGTTTTAATGTGAGTTTACAGTATTGGAAAAAACTATTTACTGTCAACAAACAACATCATACTGTATTTCTACAGTTCATATGTACTATGAAGGTACTCAGCATGCAGTGATAATAGATTATGAATAGATTATGCTGTGGAGTTTCTTGATTTAGTTTTCTGTGCTGCTGAACTTATTTTTGCCTCACTTTTAGCAGTTTGTGTTGTTGGTTTATTTTGTAATGTTGGTTTATGTTGTAGAAGTGTTTTTATTATTTGTTGGTTTTAAATATCAAGTATTGATGCTGTGCATCATTAGGTAATGTTTACAAGATGATGTCACATCTTTCATAGATGAATCTCAGAAGTTGCATCACTATTGTGAAAGATCCATCTACAAACCATTATGAATTTGAAATAAGTTGTTGGTAACTATCTTCATGCTTAAATAATACTAAAACAAAACCTTCATATTCATGCTAAGAATAGTTTGACTAAACTATTTCATATTCTAGCTTGTCATAATTTTAACATATGTTTTTTTTTATTTGTCACATTTCTGACTTGGCTAGAACAGAAATTTGAATAAGAATACAAAGGGTCCAAGATCCCAAGCTAATGGAACACTGATCACCATGATGGTGACTTCAAAACAATTACAGCTGTAAAAAATTACATTTATTACAGTGGCATGATTAAAGACAACTTTATCATGTGAAATCACTGTAATGAGCAGTTAGTTACTGTGATGTCAGCATCATTCTGCTGTTGATTCATAGTAATCTGTAAGAAAATGAGCCAGAATGCATTGACTTCACAGTAAATTTCTGACTACAGTAATTTATTGTAAAATAATACTCTTTAATCCCGTAAATTACTGGCAATTCTTTACAGTGTACTTAAGAGTGCTTCATGACATGCAAAAATTTCACATTAGAGACAGACCAGTTGAAAGTCTGATGGACCGTTGGTTAAACGTCTGATGCATATGGCACACATATCTGGAAAACTTTGAAGTCGTTTTAAAGTCGTCATCTGATTGGTTGAATTCTACAGGATGTCCGTGAGACGCGTGTGTTGCGTTCTATAACGGTCCACCTAGAAACAAATGCCGTGACGCCAAACTCCCTTGTCAGTCAGTCAGTCAACTTTATTTATATAGCGCTTTTAACAATGCAGATTGTTTCAAAGCAGCTTTACTGTAAGGATGTCGCCCTTGGCTGGACTTGAACCCGGGTCTCTGGTGTTCTAAGTGTGGTGTGTTCTCCACTGAGCTAACTCCCAGACAATGGAACCCAAGAGCAGAAGAGTAAAGAGTCAAGAGACTTGAGTCTTCCAAAAAATAAAAATAGTCTTTACTTGAGAAACCAAAGCACAAAGTACAAATTAACTAGGAGAGCAGAGCTTCCATAAAACAGAGAAACAAAAATAGACACAAGGGTCAAAAAATGTACAATAAAGGCACAAAACTTATCTTGAGCTCTGGAGACAGGAGAACATAGGTTCAAGACTGAACATAATGGCAAGGAACAAGCACACTTATAAAGGGCAAGACACAGGTGAAGGGAATCAGGGCTAATGAGGAGAGTTCTGAGTAACCATTAAACACACTGGCACCATCTGCAGGAGTGGAGAGCACTGAGCATGGGGTTAAAGTGCCATCTGGAGACCTGGAGGGAGCATGACATGGACGCTTAAGGAGGGCGCCCCCTGCAAGCTAGGAGTGGAACAGCATCCTAGAGATTAGATCTTTACATTTACAGTGTTAAACAGGAAAATAATGCAGCATAATTTTATTCGGCCGTATAGCCATTCTGGAGAAAATGGTGATGTCATCAGTTCATTTCAATTATCATACAGTGGCAGTGTGGGCTTTAGATCAGTAATTAGATCAGTAATGTATTTTAGATAGTTAATTTAGTTTAATAATTAGATTTATTTGGATATTTAGTTGAAAAATTTAGAAAAATTTAGTGTCCCCAAATGAGCAAGCCAAGCCAGAGGCAACAGTGGCAAGGAAACCAAAACCCCATTAGGTGACCTAATGGAGAAAAATAAACCTTGGGAGAAACCAGGCTCAGTCGGGGTGCCAGTTCTCCTCTGGCCAATTAACAAACAGCGTATTATTATTATTATTATTATTCTGGCAACTTTACAGGTCAGAGTCCCTCGTGAAAGAAGAAAGCCGTCGTGTTTACAACTGTGACAGTGAGCGCTTACCAGGATCAACTAAATGCTGGATTTTCAAAAGTATGTGAAGTTTGCGGCTCCATTGGGAACTTGCACAACGTTCTTGAATTAGTAATTTATAGATGCACGGCGGTCTGTTATTGCAGGGACATCGACTTTACATGACCATACAGGCAATCTTTTACTGTCTATGAGGCAATCGCGGGGACGTGAAGGCATAAAGTCCGATAAAGTCAAGGGTGAAGCATGTGGAGAAGCCCATAGAGAGCCAAAAGCAATGGGACAAAACATTTTAACAACGTGATTTAGATTTCACTTTGCACAACTACTAGAAGACTTGCCACTGTCAGACAGGTTGCTCACGTCACATCTACGTCGTCAAGCTCAGTCTGAGGCTGCGCTGTACGCTCAGCCATCAGGAAGTGAGTGCTTCTACTTGACTTCACTTTTTCTCCATGAAGTCTATGGGGTTCTCACCACAGATTTGAAAAATGCTATTAAAGTGGGCGTGGTTAAGCAGCGGAGTGGAGGGGGACTAGGAGAGACTGACTGACAACAACAAAGCAACGGCTTCTGATTCAAAGTTTAAAGCATCAAAGCATACATTATACACATGGTTGTGTAAGCTCACCTTAAATAACACAAATACATAAAGTACATATCGACAGCTATCATTTATTGCACAAATAAATGCACAGCAATCCTTAGTTCTCTTCATAGAAAATATATATGAACACACTGTTGCATCATTGATAACTTATGAGCCGTATGATCGGTTAATGGGCTTAAAGAGCGGTTACACTCACAGTGTGGATGAATCGCGTTTGTTTCGAAGACTCAGGATCTACTGAAGAGAACTTATGAGACGCAGAAACTCGTTTTGGATCCAATAATGCGTCTCTCACTCACTGAATGCAATCTCACTGTTTGAAGCGCCTGTCAATCAACGCGTGCTGCTGTGTTAAGCGAGGCATCTTCTCAAAGGATAAGGACACGCAGACTTGTGAATAATTAAGCAAGACGTCTTCTCATAGGATAATAGGATTCTCGTGAATAATTATGAGACATTGGTGAGTCATCGCTGTACTACATCCTTGATTTCCCCATCAAAGTCAGTCAGAAATCTTGGAGTAACATTTGATGACCAGCTGTCCTTCAGAGAACACATTTCTAAGACTGCTCGCTCATGCCGGTTTGCGCTCCACAACATCAGGAAGATTAGCCGTTCCTAACAGAGCACGCAACACAGCTTCTTGTCCAGGCCCTGGTTATTTCTAGACTTGACTACTGTAATGCGCTTCTGGTTGGACTCCCCTCTTGTGCGATCCAAACACTTCGAATGATCCAGAATGCAGCAGCACGTCTTGTCTTCAACAAGCCCAAAAGGACCCACGTCACACCTCTCTTCATCTCCTTGCACTGGCTACCACTCGCTGCTCGCATCAAGTTTAAGGCGCTGACGCTTGCATACAGAGCCACCACGTGCTCAGCTCCTGCTTACTTTGACTCCATTCTACAAATCCACACCCCCACCAGAAGCCTTCGCTCAGCAAAGGAACGACGGCTTGTGGTGCCATCACAGAGGGGGAAAAAATCCCTTTCCAGAACATTTTCATTCAGCGTTCCCAGTTGGTGGAACGATCTTCCCAACACCATCCGAAACGCAGAATCATTGACATCATTCAAAAGTCAACTTAAAACTCAGCTCTTCCGTGAGCACTTAACCTCATAAAAAAAAAAAAACTTTCCTTTCCTCTTTCTCTTCCTTCTTCCCTCCCTACTCTAGCCTGTGCTACACTGAGCAATGTACACAGTCTCAGGATTTCAGGCTCTTATTGCGCTTCTCGACTCTTCATGACCTATCGCTTCATGTACCCCCAAGTTGTAAGTCGCTTTGGATAAAAGCGTCTGCTAAATGCTTAAATGTAAACGTAAATGTACTATAGTACGACAAAGCATCACATTCTGTGACGTTGATACAAAGATTAATTTAAACCCGTAAGTTGAATATAGCGCAAAGTAACATTTTTAAAATTAACTAGTTTTCTCATACAATCAAAATGAATGGATGGTAACATTGACTTCTATGATGCTTCTATGATGCTTAAAATCTCAGAAAATGTGGTTTAGGGTTTCATGACCCTTTAAATGAGTAATATTTTGCAGATCAATCTCAACTTTTACAGAATCATTTCTTTGCCCACTTGATGTGCGTCTTTCATTTTCACAAATTCCTCAAGTTAGCAGGTTCTCAGGGTCAGTGGTTACACTAAGGCCCCGTGACTAATCCTGACAATGACAAATATATTGATTATAGCGAGACGCACCATGTCGTCAGGCGTATCGTGGAGTGGAAACTGCGCTTTAGGGACATTCAGCAGTCAAGCGGTGGTCTGCGCTTTGCTCCCCCAGAGTGTTGCAGTGATAATGCTGACAGAAATGCTGCATAACATTAAGGTGCAGGTGAGAGCGCCCTTGGCTCTCAGACAGGAAGATGGTGTAAGTCAAGATGCATTAATATGTTTTTTCCCCTGCCTCTAAAGCACATTAGCACATTTTGTTCTTAATATATCCTAAATTTCATTCAATCTATTTTTATACAGTTTGGATCTCACTGAATCACTGATCCGGCTCCCTGCAGGGGAGAATATCATTGAATACAGACTTACATTTCTGTCTGTTTCTCAAAAGTGGTATTGACGTTTTTATGGTGTTTTTTGTCATTATGGCGCTTGACAGAGTTTTCATTTGTGGGGATGCTTTTAATGCTCACATTAGCATGAGATAAATGCTTAGTGAGTATTTTTCTCATTTCAAATCTAAAGTTTGGTGCTGATGTTCTTCTAGCAATCCGTTTTAGACGTTCTCTGAACAAACGGATATCTGATTCCAAATCCAGGAAAGGGATTTAGATAAAAAGGGCAAACAGTGGCTTGTCCCTGCATTGATCTGAGAGATTAAGTCCATGAATGGAAATGTGGAGTTTTTCAGTTCAGTTCAAGGTGTTATTTCTGCTTGTGGAAGTTCAATAATTGTTTAATTCACACTGTTTATTTTCACCATAATAGCTGCTAAATACTTGATGAAAACATATTCATACTCAGACATTTGATTTCCTGATTTAATTAGCTTGGTGTGATTTTTTTTCACCCACCAAAAATAGCAAACAAAATAGGGTACTGGGTCTGGCTGATATTGTTTATCTATATATCACGCCAATATTGCTTTCCAGTGTCTCCTCTGAGACGTTGCAATTACTATGGAAAACAAATGTAAAAAGTAAGTAAATGAAAGCAGGCTTAATAAATTGGAACCGGGTCTATTGTCCCGCCACATTTTTTTTCGTACCGTACCTCTAACAAACACTGCAGAGTCAAATATAGATATTCCCCTTAGACGAGATGGAAATTGAGAGATAGAGCGGGAGAAAAATGCTAGATCTGTTGGAGATATATTGGCAACACGGGGGAACATGTTATTATAGGACAAGATATTTCAGTAGCAGCTTGACTTTGCAGTGGTGCGGTATTCTGAACATATTTAATTGGGTCCCCGCTGATTGATTGCCATTCTTCCACTGAAGCTCGGAGTACGTGAGAACAATATGAGAATATGATGGGATGTCATGTGTGGACAGCTGTACTTGGGGGTAATATGAAAAGTGACATTAACAGCGAAGAAAATGGATTACTTTTAAATCTGAATATATGCATTAAAATAGATCATTATTAATTATATCATCGAGAGACAAAGAAAATAGCCGTCCATCACTGCATGAAGAAGCATTTTTAGGGAAGATTAAGAAAAAACTCAAACTAATAAACCACGAGAAAGCAAGTCTCTCTCCTGAAATGCAAATACATGCATTGCATTTGAATGTTAATTTAGTTGTGTGTGTCCTTAACCTCCAGTTGATCCAGGGGGATTGTCGCTGTTATGAATAGCTTGTACTGTAAATGGCTTCGGATAAAAGCATAATTCTCAAGCTCCTTGATATTTACTTTCTTACTAAATATAAATCTGAACATAAACATGATATTTAACATTTCCTATATGTAATTACCTACATCAGATGGAAAATGAAAAACTATTTTGACCTGCATCTGTAAACTATAAAGTAGGCCTACCATGCAAGTCATTTACATAAAAAAAATGATTGAAATATTTGACTGTAAAAATGTATTAGAAATAAAATATGAGCTCTCTCTCTCTCTCTCTCTCTCTCTCTCTCTCTCTCTCTCTCTCTCTCTCTCTCTCTCTCTCTCTCTCTCTCTCTCTCTCTCTCTATATATATATATATATATATATATATATATATATATATATATATATATATATATATATATATATATCTCCATATAGCTCATATTTTTATTTCTAATACAATTTTATGTTTAAAAGCATACACACACACACACACACAAAAACGTTCTTGTGTACATTGTTTTATGTTGCATTTATGTTATTTGGTTAATATTGACTATTTATTGTCATATATGTTACCCTGGTGTGTTTATGTTTGTGTGACTAAACTTGTGGCCTTTCATTGTACCCAAGATTATCTTACAGAAACTAAGTTAGAAAATAAAATATGCAGTCACCAAAATGCTTGTAATATCATCACTGTATATTTTTGCAGTAAAGTTATGGCAACCACAATAAAAGAAAAGTAAATAAAAGAAAATAAACATTTCATAGTGTATTAATATTAATGGAAACCCCTTTGATCAACAAATTAAACAGCATATTAAATGTGACCTTTTGATTGAAGATTGAAGACGCCTTAACTTAGGTATTCCTGCCAAGTAAAAAAATTGGAAAAAATATAGCAAAAAGTACTAAATGTACTCATGCGTTTTAGCATTTAAAAAAACATTATTGTAATAAAAAATATCTGTTGGCCTACTGTAACCAGGAATCTCTCTCTCGCTCTCTTAAGTGGAATCGCCAGTGGATTGACAGATTTAACAGTGATGACGTCGATTTTCATCCAAGATGAAACTCGCGTGCATACCCGCAGCCTCAGTTAAATAAGAGACGCTCAGACGGGCAGCACCGCGCGCTTTCTTGGGATGCACGCGCGTCCGCACAATTTCTGCGGGGAAGTCAACAGAACAATGCAGTAGACTAGAGACCTCTCGCGTGATACTGGACATAATGAGGTATTTTCCTGGACTTTAGCGGAATTCCGGGGGCGAAAGTTGTTTACGCAGCGCGAGGCTCGTGTGTGGATGTGTGAAGACATGCTGCGAATTGCCTGTTAAATATTTCGGGACGACCAGTGAGCGAGAGACTATGCAGCCGTTTATGGGACACGAAGTGTCAGATGCCGCGTTGAAACTCGTATTGAACTTTCATCTCACCGAATAGAAGCCTGTCGCGCGAGCAGTTCCACACATATCAACAGAGGCTTTCCCGCATGGAAAGTGTCCTCACCGAACAGCCTGTTCTTCCTGAGAATACGGGAATGTTTATTGCGTGTTGAGTCGGGATGGATGTGCTGTTGTAAACGCGTCAGATCATCAGAGAGATGCAGCATCTTCGCGTGGCGTGGGCGCTCGCGGGAGCGGCGCTGGGCTTTTTTCTGCTGTTCTGGATTCAAGCGCATTTCTTCGGCGAAGGTAAGCCAACGGTCATTGGCAGAACGAACACATATAAAACAAAGTGCTCATTTCACGATAAATGATTAGAATAAAAACAGGCAGTTGTGGTCGCCAGAACTTTACCGTGAAGATATAGTGATGATGTTGCAAACATTTGGATGACTTTTGGGCATTACGCGTTATTTATTTATTTTTCCTAACTGTAGGCTAGGCTATATACGTCATTAAATCATATAATATTAATACCAACCTATTTGAGCTGTTACTGTGAAATGTAGCCTACTGATAATTGTACAGGTGGAATTATGGAAGGCCACGTGCATTTTGACCACAGCAACTACAATGACATAAAGACAGACCACGGACACAAACATCAAACACCATCAGACACAAAATAATGCAGAACTTGAACTAAATAGCATAAAAGGCAACATAAAAAACTTAAATGTACATTTATGAAGGGAATTGTGGGATGGGAATGCCCCCTTCTCCACAAAAATTATAAGGTGCATGGTTTCAAAAATATAATTTCAGCAAAATATCTTACAAAAGTGTCCTATACGTAGGCCTACTGCCTTGTTAAATATACAAAAATTGGAAGTAAGGGAGAACACCTATTTAAAACTCAATCATTTGTGTTATTTTCCTCTAAGTTACATTTAATATTTTTTTAGAGAGCCATATAACACATCAGGGTTACACTGTATAACACGGTAATATTGCAATGCTAAAGTTTCTAAATACTGACGATGCCACTGTTTATAAACGGTAGTATCGTCAATACGGTATATGAACACTTAATGGCTGCAAAAACATTACAATAGAGATGCCATGTAGATTTTGCGCCTTATTGAGTGCGTTATCTGAATTTCAGCAATTTGATTCCAGCTCATTTTGCAATGATCAGCGCCATTTGCACTCATTTCTTATCAACCGTTTCAATACTTACAATGTGATTTTAACATTACAATTAATTTAAATGTGATAATTACATCCTGTCCTCCAGTCAGTCACACAAGCAAGAGTGCTGTTTTTCGGAATATCAGCACGATTGCAAATGCGACTGATTTTATACAAAAGTTCAATAAACAAAAAGTTATTATTAAATGACAGTTTAGACACATTTCGCAATGAATAAAGTAATTCTAAACAAAGCAGAACTGTTGTACTTCTCTGAGCAACACAAGTGGGTGTTTAGTTTCTGAATGAATCCATGTTTTTGAACGATTCAGGTGAGTCAATGATTCAATGAGTTAGGCCCTGTCCCAAATGGCACCCTAAACACTTCGTACAAGTCTGCACTTTTGTGACGTAACGCCGTCTGCTGTGCAGTGGGGGCTCAGTACAAATGCGCATCGAGGGTGCATATTGACCACAAAAGGGGCGGTTGCGAGCAATCTTCTGAATCCTAAAATGACAAATGGGACACCCTATGGTTTCATAGACTTAATGGATACGCGCACTCGGCAGCCATTGTACGTCCAGAAGACTGAAAGTGCATACGAAGTGTGCCATTTGGGCCAGGGCCTTATTCATAAAGACAGCCAATTGCTTTGTTACAAGCTGTTTTGAATGAAATGTTTGAATGAATGATTCAGTGACTCGGTCGTTAAGATTTGCCGCCACCTACTGTCGGTTTTAGTTGCCCATTTAACACTTTCCCTGCCATTGACGAGTTGACTCGTCATTCATGAGAATTTGGTCCATTTTGTAGATTTGACTTTTAAAGAATATTATGTATTTCCTTATTTCACTTGTAATCAGTATCATACACACACATTTATTTCTTAGGTGTATGACACATAGTACATGCATGTGTTCTGCCAGTGTATGTGCATCAGTGATACTCTGCATTCATCTGGGATCAGAATTAAGAATAACGCGCACAACCTTTCATGTACATGTGCACTTAAGTCTAGCGAAACCAAGGATCGTCTGTTTGAATTGCTTTTCCATTGATTTACTTAAGGAAATGCCATATTAATATCAATGTCTTTTATTTGTTAATGAACAACAATCATATAACATAATTTGTAGACTTGAGTTGCATGCTGATGTCAAAACATTTGGTTTTACAATTTGATTTGCTAGCATTTGTTATTATAAATGATCATTTGGATAGCATATAGACTGGATTTTCATACGCATTGTGAAGAAGCCTTCAACACATCTGCCTATAATCCAAATCTGACAATCCTTGAGCAGATTATAGATAGATAGAGGTGATGATGTGACACCCTAGAGCTCAGACTGACATCTTTTGCCTTCTATACGCTCTGGAAAGAAAATTCTGCCTCATAAAATTGATCCATGTTGCATAAGGATCTCAGTATAAGGAACACTGTGAAATAGTTCAGACATGTTCTGGTTGTTGTTGTTTTTTTTAGCTCAGAGAACAGACAATTATTTTTCAGTATTCAAGTACAGATTTTTAAATAGTTGGAATTGCATTTTGATGGACAGCACTTGCGGATATCTTTAGTTTGAACCTATCAATGGACTTCTAAGTGAACTGATGCTATCATTAAGTTGGGAGTTCTATCTGTGTTCAAAATCAGTATAGAGGTAAGGTTCGATGCGTAAGAGCAGTCACCCATTATGTGTGAGCTAGCTTTGAACAGCTTAAAGGTTTGAGTTGGCCTGCCGCCATGGCAAGCAAAACATGTTGGCCTGGTTGCCACAGTAACTGGGCTTTTAAGAAAATAATTGGAGAATGCATGGGTTTGCTTCTCACAAAGTGCCAAGGAATAGGGCAGTGACCTCCAGCATAGTGATATAGAGAACCACAGGAGGCATCTGCCCGTACGCTTTTCATTTCCATACACAGACTTAGGTTGCTGCATTATAATATCAAACACTACACTCAGACCTTAGCTTGCCTTCCAGCATTTCTCCATTCATTTTCTTCTGTTGGCCTGTTTGGTTTATGCTCAGTTTAGAATGGATTATCCAATTGAATCAACGCTGATTGTTATAAAGAACAAATACAATTAGTAAGTCAACACGAAATGAACACCAAATGGACCGTATTTACTTTCCTAAAACACATTTCTGGTGTTATTGTGAATGATTCAACAGTGCATGTTAAGAACATTTTCAATTAAAATAACAAAAATAAAATGTTGCTAATAGTTTGCACAATTTAATGCCATTAAAATGAATGAAATAAACACTTTCCCACAATTTAATGCCTGTTAACAGTAATGCAGTAAAGACCCACTTTTTAATTTTTTTCCCTTTTTATCTTCATATTCTGTTTATAGTTTGCAAATGCCGATATTAAGCTATTAAAGCTCATAAAAATATTATTTCTTAAAAATGTATTTTTACTGAGGCTCCATTTTGGTCTCTTTTGGTGCTTTGGATGTAATGTTGTAGCACTGATACACTCTCAGAAAGGCGCCTTTTTATTAAATACTTTTTGCAACCTCTTTTTGCCAAGATAACAGCTCTGAGTCTTCTCCTGTAATGCCTGATAAGTTTGGAGAACACCTGACAAGAGATCAGAGACCATTCCTCCATACAAAATCTCTCCAGATCCTTCAGATTCACAGAGCCATGATGATAAACTCTCCTCTTCAGTTTTCTATAAGGTTCAGGGGACTTTGATGGCCCTGGCAGAACCTTATTTTTATGCTCAGTGACCCATTTTTGTGTTGATTTTGATGTTCGTTTTGGATCATTGTCCTGATGGAAGATCCAACCACAGCACATATTATAAGATTTCTAGCAGAGGCTTTAGGTTTTTTATTTTTTACCTTATTTTTTTAAATAATATTTCATATGATAAATGATTATAATAAAAATTATTATAGCAAGCAGTTGTGGTCGCCAGAACTTAAAAATATAGTGATGATGTTGCAAACAGTTGGATGACTTTTGGGTATTATGCGTTATTTATTTATTTTTCCTAACTGTAGGCCAGGCTATATACGTCATTAAATCATATAATATTAACACCAACCTATTTTGAGCTATTAACATCTGTTACTGTGAAATGTACTGATAATTGTACAGGTGGAATTATGGAAGGCCACATGATGACTTACGTTAATAAAAATTGGCCTCTACAGCAACTACAATGACATAAAGACAGACCGCAGTTACATACACAAACATCAAACACCATCAGACACTAAATAATGCAGTAAACGTGAACTAAATAACATAAAATGCAACATAAAAAACTTAAACGTACATTTGTGTAGGGAATTGTGGGATTGGAATACCCCTTTCTCCACAAAAATTACAAGGTGGTTTCTAAGATTTACTATCTCTTCTGAAAATATCATTTCAGCTATATCTTACCACAAAAGTAGCCATACTGTTCTGTACTGTACTATACGTACTGACTTGTTAAATATACAAAATGAGAAATAAGGAAAACCTATTTAAAACCCAATAATTTATTAATATACTTTAACAGGTGTTCTTTTCCTCTAAGTTACATTTTATATTTTTTAGAGTGCCATAACACATCACGGTTACACGGTATACCATCAACATTACATGGTAGTATCGCGCAACCCGTTCTCACTCCCAGGGCGTCGAAAAACGAAGCATGGTCAAGTGCCTTCCGCGTCGCAACGAAGACGCTAAAGGCACCCCTAGGCGTCACTATTTTGACGCGCTGGGTGCTCCATTCATTTCAGTTGTTTACCCAATGCGTCAGATCAAGACGCATTTTATTCTTTGCATTTGTAAAAGCATACATGATTTTATTAATATTTTATTCATATTTAAAGGTTACTTTTATATTTTGGAGCAGCTAACCCCACTCCTACCCTAAACCTAACCACTCCTAAACATTATAAACCACACAACAGGCAAATACAAGTACAGTCACAGGTATTTATTGCAAAAACTTACCAACAACAGTATAAAACTATTAACTCATGTTGCATTCCAAGTCTTCTGAAGTCACACGATGTCTTCATGTAAAGAACAGAGTTGATCTTAATGTTTTAATCGCTGAGATGATGATCCCGGGGCGCCGTTAACGCACTCATTCATATCTCATTCAAATAATACACACGCCTCTTTAGCATGACGCATTCGGTCACAAGACACACGAGAACCAATGAAATTTTACAATCAAAGCTGACGTAATGATGCAATTAGTCACGAGACATACGAGAGCCAATTAAATTTCACTATGAAAACTGACGTAACAGGCGACAATATTTGAAATTGTTTGTGTTCGTGATCTTCTGCGGATGGAGACGCTGATCGCTTTTGGGGATTTCCTTCACACAAATCAATCGCTTGGCCTCGGAATATTTGTATTTTTTAAATAAATTGTGCCTGCAGTCGACTCTGCCTGTTATACCTGTGTTTTATACCACACAAATGGGTAAGTTTAGGGACGGAATAGGGTTGGGTTACATGTTAAAACATGTCTAGATAGCGTAAATAAAATGATGCTGGATGATTAAATTGAGAATCACAGTCCAACATGTCATAATGGCAAAATCATAACCCAATATATGATCAGCATGACGATAACGTTCCCATGCCCAACGCGCCTGTGTCTGACACCGAAGGTTTCTCATTGAAATGAATGGAGCACTCAGCGCGTCGATATAGTGACGCCTAGGGGTGCCTTTAGCGTCTTTATTGTGACGCGGAAAGCACTTGACCATGCTTCGTTTTTCGACGCTTTGGGAGTGAGAACGGGTTGTATCGCGATACTAAAGCTTTAAAATACTGCAGATGCCACTGTTTATAAACAGTAATACAGTTTAGAATCCATGATGCCATGTATCTGACCAAGATGTCCAGAACCTCCAGCAGAAAAATAGACCCACAACATTAAAGATCCAGCAGTATATTTACTTTTTACCCATCTTGTGGGTTTGCTGCCAAAAACTTTCATCTGACCATCCATCCCGTTTGAAGTTCCTGTAGAGTCTGGCAACTGAATATGCTGGTGTTTGTTTTTGGATCAGAGCAGATGTTTTTTTTCTTGAAACCCTCCCAAACAACTTGTGGGGATGTAGGTGCTATTTGATTTCTTTTAGGCTTTCCGACTCAAGACTCAAAGCCTAAAAAAACTCCAAGACTGTGATCCTTGGAGAGTCTTTGGCCACTCAAACTATCCTCCTCGTCGTACATTAAGACAATTTCCTGTTGATTGGATCTTCTTAATTAATAATTAAAATGTTCAATGCTTTAGCTCTTTTCTTACAGTAACTTTCTATTTTGTGACGCGCAACAATATTTTTCTGCACATCAGAACTATATTCTTCGGTTTTACTCACTGTGATGGATTAAGGGAATTTGCCTTTGTGTTTCCTCATATTTAAACTCCTGTGAAACAGGATAGATAATTTCATGTTCCTAAAAATTGTAAATATGAAGGGATTACACTATATTTTACTTATTAAAATCTATAGGGATACCAATATATGTGGCCAATGTGTATTAGAGAAAAATATTTATTTCATAATCTGATTTTCCCCCACATTCATTAGTTTTACTTAATTCAATGAAAGAATTTTGTGGGGTTTTTTTTAATGAAAGATAAACAATGCAGATTTTTTTTCACTGCTGTCTGGGTGCCAATAATTCTGACCATGACTGTTTATGAAGCGCCTGACAGAACCCTTTTTAGGTTCTATATAGAACGTGTATATATAGAGTGTACAGAGGCGTAGCAAGCTTTTCAAAAGTTTGTTTGTTAACAATAAAAACAATAGGCTATAGGCTGCGCTGCTGTCAATTTAAGACGTGCATCTAATATACAGACACACGCAAATTTACATTCACCGACTGTGTTTATGTTAACCTTGTTGTGTATTTGACAGTATTAGCACAGTAAGACTACTTAGTCCAGTAATCAAGTTTAGTGCGCTAGCACGCGAATAACCGGCAAGGCTTTAAAACGCATGCAAATAATGAACTTTCGCGATTGTGAATAACTATAGTGTTCTGTGAGTATAACTCTCTGACACCAGCCCTTACTGGCATTGCAAGCGTGTCTAGCACTGTGTAGAGATTGGATATTATCTCATATCAGCACGTAGACTCAGGCAAACTGCAAAAACAAAACAAAAAAAACAACCCAATTCACAAGCGCATATTGAACCGTGAATGCCATTACCGAACGGTTTAATATTATAATATATAAAGCGTTTGTGCAAAACTGCGGGAAAACTGCAGAAAAAGTGTGGGTGTTGAACCCTCTCACCGGGAAAAGTGTGGGTGTTAAAACACCCACATCCCCCACGGGTGCGACGCCCCTGAGAGTGTATATATCATAAAAAGTTCCCCAATGACCAAGGCATGACCAATGAGTTCAGGTCATGATGACAATGAGAGCGAACAAAGAACTACTGAAAAAACCCATGCACTGCTAATCATTTCCAATGAACAGTTGGCTACAAAGATTACCATTACTGTGGCCACCTGAACTCCCCCAGCAGTTGCTAATTGATGAAATAGCTTGAAAGAGGATGGATGCCAGACTAAAACTATGGAGTGATTAACAAAGTGGAACACCGAGGGCTGTGGAAGGCTTGCATGTTTTAACAAAGTGTTCTGTGTATATTTTAAGTATTCAAAATAAATTAGATTAAAACACGCTCCAGGAGTCCTTATAAGCAGACGTCTTGCAGTCACACTTTGCAGGGGCTTTTTGGTATGATTGGACTGTGGAAGCAAAGATTTTGGCTGCCTGCTGAGCTCAGAGGCCAGCCAGACTGACCTGGCATCAGGTCCAATCTCAGTCTGACTGTCATTACCAACTCTAAAGGAGACCCCTTGTCCCCCGCCAGCCCTCCCTCTGACTACTGCTCCAATCTAGACAAGGATAATGGGTGTATAGGTTGACAGGAAGGAATATATACTGCCCAGATAAAGTATCCTTAGCTCTTAAGCAAGTTATTGGCCGTTGAAATTGTGATGTATAGCAACTGGCTGAATAGTAGGACTTGTCATTAAAAAAGTTAAAGTAAAAGACTTAAAATATATGATACAGGATGTAAAGTCGTCAATTTCAGGTTGCAATAATTCTGTCTACTCAATATAAAATCTGTACTCAATGTTTTTATGGTCTTGGGCTTGCCACAGTTTCTAAGAAGACAGAATCAGATTTGTAGACTTTTTAATGCAATATTTTTAATGTACATGCATGCATTTAGCAGTCACTTATATTTTAATATGGTTCTTTTACTAAATTAAATATCTAAATTTAATTGTATAGTTATTTTATATAAAAAAAAGAAAAGTAAATGGACATCTGTTGTACATCTAAATTCACAACCTGAATTTTGATTTATTGAAATAATAAACTTGCATTATATTTGTATTATATTATATTATATTAATTCATTTATTTTTACTCTAGCCATTTCAGATTGTGATGTGTTGTCTTTAAGGTGACTTTTCTTTGTTTGTCTTGAATTTGACTTCCTGTGGTCTTTTTTATGGTCTTGGGCTTGTCACAGTCTCTAAGGAGATGGCATCAAAATTGTATCATTAACTTACATTCAACATTTAAAATGTACATTTATGCATTTGGCAATAAAAACGAAAAAGATTTTCACATGCTATGGCATGCACTGTTTGAGCTATAGGAATAGATTGAATAAAATAAAACGAAATATATATATTACATATATACATATATATATATATATTACATTACATAAATACACTTATTTTATAAAAAAAAAATATTTTATAAAATAAAATACATTCATGTAATTTTATTTTTATAATAATTTTATAAATAAAATTTAATTACTTTTTACTTTTTTGTAGCTTGTTTTCATCTCTCTCAATTCAAAACATGAATTTTGGCCGATGATTTGATAAAATAATGATTGATTGATTGATTTATATTTGTGTTATCTTTTCTTTTTCTTTCTTTCTTTTATTTTTACTAGTTAAAAAAATCATGGTTTCAAATCATTACAGACTTTGTGTTTTCTCAAATCTGACCTTTCTGGTTTTTGTCTTGAATTTGACTTCCTGTGATCCTGGGCTAAACTCCAACTCAGACTATGATCACACTGTATGTCTATATGCAGTATCCTAATTGTCTTATCAAAACTCCCCTGTCTCAGAACATTATGTTCATATATGCTTTTGTTACTGGTGGTGTTTCTTAATGAAAACATCTTACAGTTAAACGGGGCCAATTGACTCACATTGCAAGGCAATAACTGCAGCATAAAGCTTTCGGTTATAGAATTGAAATGAACGATCTTGGCATGAGAATGAAGGCTGATAGCATTGTGTGGTGCGCTGGTGGAGTCCAGCATCGGTCCCCTGATGATAGACTCCCTTTTCACTCCATCACTTTTCTGACAGCCTGTAAAGGATAGCTTTTGAATTTCAGATCAGCACAGCCAGCAAGTCTCCATCTCAGAGATGCATGGTTGGCAGCTCTTTCATCCCTAAAACGCATGCACTGGAGTATACAGGAGATCCTGGGGAGAGAGCGGAGAGGTTGGAGATGAATCAGACATTTCACTGTCAGCGGGGCTATTTAAACAGACAGGGAGGGTGTATCATCTATCACGAGTTGCACCGCTTAACATGTCTAAGCTTCAGCACTTAGAGGCATTTTAGAACAATGCGAGCAATTCTGAAGCTTATCGGAGCGGTGTGGTTCCGTGACCATTAGCAAAGTGTTGACTTGCATTCTTGCCGTGTTAATGATGTCATAATGGCTCGTCCTGGAGTGAACCCGCTGCAATCTCACATTCGGTGTGTTTAATTGTGTTTTCCTCTGAATTATCCCAATGGTTATACACTAAAATGAGCGTTTACATGCGCACCAACATACTGATAACTCACAGAAAAGTCTTTGCGATGGAGGTTGGAGGTTGTGACACTATGGGAACGCTTCTGTATGATTGTGTCTTGAAGCATGTGTGTATGTTGTATCAGCGTCGTTTCGTCCAGACGGAACCAGCGTTTTAGGAGCCTGAAACCGGTACTTTTTGAAACCGGGTCCCAGAGTGGATAAATCTGAAACCGACACCCTTGCGTTTCCGTGTGTACAGCCAATCCGTTTATTTTGTGAAATGGTGATGTCATCACACCATGTCCCGCACAGTAAAGACTAGAAGGGATACAACTACAGGCACTGGGCACACGCACATCAATATTGCGTCATTTAATTACTGTATTTGCATTATTGTAAAGTGTAGGATTAGGTTTGGGTGTAGGCGTTAGTAAAACCCAATCTGGTAAGTAGCACATTTATTTATTGTTTTTTTATTGTGAGATTTTGCCTCACTTCCGACCGTTGCTGTACCCCTTCCAGCCACAACTCTTCTTCTCCGTTTTTAGTGTATTTCTGTGGCAGAATTACAGTGCCACACACTGGCCTGGCATGTTTAGTACATCGTTTTGAGTCGGTTTCAGTGGTTTCGTGTGTACGCAGATATTTCTTGAGACTTCTTGAGATTGGATAGGGAAAGCTCTGGCTTCATGTGGATGTGGCCTGAAAGTCCATGAACAAAACTAAACAGAAAGGTGACAATGACACAGCTGTCCACAAGTCTATTGCTCCTACATAACAGCTTATTTTTATCAGTTCTTTTGTTTTTTGGGTCATTATATTTTTCACAGTTTTCTGCTCATTCTAAAACAGATACAGTTGCATAGTAAAGATTACATTTATGAATGCATTAGTGAGAGAGCGATTGCATGTGAATTCATTCTACATGGCAGCGTCTTTCTACTTTCTACTCTAGAAGCTGTGGGTTTTACTAAGAAATACTATTATTACTATTATACTATTTTATTGATAAATCACAGAACAGTGTTGACAAAAGGTTTCTGCACTACAGAATGTTTCTGTGTGCGCGCAATCTGTTTGTGATGTGCGTGTGTGTGTGTTCAATGCAGCAGTGCATTAGTTTAAAACGGCTATTAACTTGCATGTACAATAAGCTAAAACATATTCACCTGATACATTTTTAGCATCCATTTTGGTTTAACTGTTGGAAGCATGAAGCTCTCATGTCAGAAGGCCAATCTGTCAGTCAAGTCCAGAGCAAGACGCAACCCAGATAGTCTGGTGGCAGATAAAAATAAACAGTAAATAAATGACTTTTGAGTGATTTGTTAAAAAAAGTGTGCATCAAATACACTAAACACAGAACCTCTAAAGTACAGAACCCATAAAAGGGACCTTTGCAAAAATAAAAAATATAATATGCACAAGAAACTATTGCATGCTCACACGTTACAATTTCTGGTTTATGTATACTAGCTATAACCTATTTCCTTTGTGCGTCACTGCCCAAAGTCAAAAAGTGCTCAAATTCTGGATTTTGTTAGAGCAGTTCGACTAGTACGAGGCTGAATCCAGTTACTTATTAGTTTGTCATTTTTTTGAAGCGTGAGCCTCCCCTTGATATAATGCAATGCTTTAAAGTCCTTTATGTCTATGGTTCTGCTCACAATAATCGCTGTTAGAATTGACTTAATAAAATCATAATTTCTCAGCCACCTGTAAGAATGTGTTAAATCTAAGAAAGTCTGAAAAAGTTATTTTGCATTTTACTGTAACAATATGTTTTAATTGTCCATTAAAGTTTATAGGACAATATAAATGCTGCCCTAATGAAAGACAAATTTTGAGCACTTTTTACTGTATCAGTCTTTTTTACCACTTCTACTTTGACTGCATTAGATGAGAACACATTTTTATAATTTCCTAGGTCAAGAAAGAGCTGGAGTGTGCAATATATTTTCTCCTCCTCTACCATGAAACGCTCTTTCTATATGGATGCGCTTAAATCCGCAGTAAAAGTGCGAATTTACTGTTACTCTGTGAAGTTTCGCTGGTGAAATACAGTCATTTCAGTAGGACTTTGGGAGTTTAGCGTGAGAATAAAAAAAGTTTTTCTCACGTTCAAGTTGGAAATGCAAATTCACCGCACTGACCAACAGAAGGTGGTTGGCTAGAAAGCGACTTCTGTGTGAGCTGTGCTTCATAAATTGCTACGCTACTGACAATGGAACTTTTTTGCCCACAAAATTTTGCTGAAATATCGCTAATGTGACACACCTTAAGGACGCTTAACCACACAGCCTTACGCACTACAATAAGCCAACAAAACACAAGTTATGGTGTTTACATGCCAGGGGAGGTAATGGGCAAAAACCAAGCGGTGTCAATCAGTTTATGACTACTCTGGTAAAGGAAAATAGATTAACATGTTTACATGACCACACGTATTGTCAGCTTATGCATATTTAGGTTAAGAACATGCATGTAAACACATTGAATGATTGTTTACTCTGACTCACGGGACATAGAGGGGAAAAAGGCTGGCGGAGGGAAGGAGGCCACGGTAAGGTGGTGGAAAACAGCGTCCGTGTTGGGTTTGTCATAAAGCCATGGCAGGGTCGAATGAATGAGTGAGAGATTAAAGGAGGGGCGCTCACAGTCTGCATTCAGTCACTGCAGAGCCAGACTTTGCTCCTGGCATGCTGATTAGCCTCCATGAATGGCTCTATGGACTCCTCTCTCTTCGGCATCTATCAGAGCCCAGTCATTACGGCTTATTTGGGGCTGAAGTTGGAAATGAATGGTGAAGCTTTTTTCTTCCAGCTTTGGAGTGGGTCTCACCTTTAGGGCGCCGTGGAGAAAGCGAGAGGCTGGGTGTTGTCAAACATGACAGGACGAGAAGATAACTTTGTTTTTAGAAAAGGGAAAAGGCAGTGCAGGGTCAATAATTTTAAGTAGCAACATTTGCACTCTGATATTAATCAGAGATGATCACTAGAAACTTGACACAAATGTAGCAATTCAATTTGGTAACACTTTATTTTAATGGTCCCTTTTGAACATTCTGTTGACTATCTTTGCAACTACGTCTGCTTAATATCTGCTAACACTTTATTTTGATGCTCCTCCAACATACATTCTACTGACTATGCAACATGACATCATGACTTTTTGCGTAAACATACAGGCCACTTTGTAAAGCCAAATGGCGTGTTATCTGTACGCATTTTGAGCTATCCGCGTGTATGTCTACGCCGTGTGATTCCGCGTGTATGTGTACGCCGAAACGAACCATCATCTCCGCGTGTATGTCTACGCCGTGTGATTCCGCGTGAATGTAAATGGATTTATTAACATACTAAATTATGTTTTTTTGAAAATGTAAAAATGCAGAATGTTTCTTGTGATGGGTAGGTTTAGGGGTAGGGGCAGTGTAGGTGGATAGAATGAAACGGTGTTGATAAACACGCTAAAAAGCGATTATGCGTCTTGATAGCACGCCAAAATGGCATACGAATTGGCGTGAGATACGCCATTTCATGAAATCAGTCTGGACTATAAGTAACTTTGCAAGTACTTATTCTAAGCCTAAGCCTATCAGTTTACTAATACTCAACCAACACTAATGAGAGTTATTAGACATGTAGGTTCAACATTACTTACTGTATACTCTGACGAAAAATAAGTATACTTGAAGTTAATTTTATGAAGTATACTTAACTATACTATTCTTTACGTAGTAAGTAAACTAATATCGATGTACTAGTAGTAAACTTTATAAGTGTACTATTTCAATATTGCTTGGGACTAAATTGGCTCACTTTTTAGTATATAAAAGTATACGTTTAAGTGTACTATAAGTGTAGTAAACTTTAAGTGCTCAACTAATTCACAACTGCGTTTCTCATTTGTCCTGTATCTGTACTACAAGTGAAATGAAAGCTCTAGCGTAAGTTCTGCCAGGAAGACTCAAATGTTACGTCACTTATTACCTTCAGATCTATGTTCTAATACCAGGAGTATAAAAGATCAGTACTTACACATGTCTGAGTTCTCAGATGCTGACGCCAACATTTACCTCCATCCTCCCCACCACCACCAGGATGGTCCCTGCCCATACCTTCCAGGTGGTCGGCTGTGCCCCTGCCTTCATCTTCAGGCAGAAAATGCAGAGTCTGATCATCTCTTCATCACGGCACCTGTTAGTGGGTGGGCTATATTAGGCAGCAAGTGAACATTTTGTCCTCAAAGTTGATGTGTTAGAAGCAGGAAAAATGGACAAGCGTAAGGATTTGAGCGAGTTTGACAAGGGCCATTGTGATGGCTAGATCAGTCAGAGCATCTCCAAAACTGCAGCTCTTGTGGGGTGTTCCCAGTCTGCAGTGGTCAGAATCTATCAAAAGTGCTCCAAGGAAGGAACAGTGGTGAGCCGGCGACAGGGTCATGGGCGGCCAAGGCTCATTGATGCACGTGGGGAGCAAAGGCTGGCCCGTGTGGTCCGATCGAACAGACGAGCTACTGTAGCTCAAATTGCTCAAGAAGTTAATGCTGGTTCTGATAGAAAGGTGTCAGAATACACAGTGCATCACAGTTTGTTGCGTATAGGGCTGCATAGCTGCAGACCAATCAGGGTGTCCATGCTGACCCCTGTCCACCACCAAAAAAGCCAACCATGGTCCTGCCATCCATGTGGATGTTACTTTGACACGTACCACCTACCTAAGCATTGTTGCAGACCATGTACACCGTTTCATGCAAACGGTATTCCCTGGTGGCTATGGTCTCTTTCAACAGGATAATGCGCCCTGCCACAAAGCAAAAATTGTTCAGGAATGTTTTGAGGAGCACAACAACGAGTTTGAGATTCCAGATTCCTTCAATATAATCGAGCAGTGCTGAACAAACAAGTCCAATCCATGGAGGCCCCATCTGGAAACTTACAGGACTTAAAGGATCTGCTGCTAACATTTTGGTGCCAGATACCACAGCACACCTTCAGGGGTCTATGGGATGGGCGATATCTTATCGTTTGAGTTATACCGGTAAACATTCTCCCCACGATAAGAATTTTGTCTTCCCGCGATAATAACGATAAAGCCTAGTTGATGGCGCGACCCATCCGCACAGTGTGTAGGCTGGCCGTCTTGCTTTATGCTTTACTTTATGATGGCGCGTTCGTCACTTTGTATAGCTGAATGAGGGTTGGAGAGAGAATTTTCTTGTGGTGCCCCCCGCAGCACTTGGTGCCCTATGGGAGCGTGATGGGAGCGACTGCACTGAATCCGCATCTCACGTGCAGAGAGAAAACAACTATGGTGGAAGCTGCGGAAGAGTTCATAGCTAAATGAGGGGCTACCTGAGGGCAATCTGAACCTGTACATACAGATGTATTTTCACTCGCTGAGCACTTGGACTGAGCACTTAAGAGATTCGCTCTCTCAATTGATCGGTAAAGCATACTATTTCAGTTTATCCCAATGAATGCGCAGTGTATTTGACACACAGTAAACACTAGTGTGAGGCGCGTGACTGAGAGCGCTCAGTGTTTCACACACACTCAAAGAGAGAGCAAGAGATTTTTATACCACACAGAATTGACGTGTTACATGTAAACAATATCATTTGTTGTATTTTCGTGTTATATAAATAATGGCGTTTATTTGGAATTCATGAACTGGAATGAACTGGAAGAAACGAATGCACAAACAGGAATCTCATTGGCTGGCGTGCACCTATTATTGTGCCTGTTTTGATTTCAGCAAATCAGTTCGAATGAGCGCTGACAACGTGATTAATATTCATGAACCCAGAAGCTCATTAATCCTTAGTGCAGTTTATTTTTATTAGTTGAAGAATTCGTACTATTATTATCTTATCAACTCAAATTACTGAAGGTCTATTATTAAATCATTATTTGTAACTTTTTTGTAATCTGAAGACATTTTTGGGATTTTTACCACTGTTTGCACCATGAGTGCATGAATAAATACAGAATCAGTTTACATTTAAAACTTGTCATTGATTTGAATTATTATTGTTTGTATTGTGTGCTGTTTTTCAGCACACTTGTACTATTTAAACATTACCTGCACTTTAACAGAAGACAATTATATCTGCAATTTTTCCATTTCTGAAAAGGCTGGTGTGGAATTTTACATAAAAAAAATTATATATATATCCTCCTGGGACCCAAGAATAGACTTTTGTCCACTGTAGTGGACATTATATTTTAGTGAATTTCTCTGACATCATACATGTCACATGTCTCAGTCTGGATGTCCCGTAAAGAGCACATTCAGGGCTTTGCAGGGATACCAAATGTTTGGAGGTTTCACCAGGACAACAACTTCTTCTTGGTCTTTAAAAACGGCTGACATTAATGTTTAGCACTCTTATGGAAATATGATCATATTTTTTAATTATAATTTAAATCTGATTAATTTTCAAATTGTTTGTTATAAATCAACATCTCAGGAAAATGTTATGGGGTTTCTAATCAAAATATGACTTTCTGTTACAAAACAGGGCATTGATTTCATAAATGACCACTGTAGTGGACACCAGGATTTAAATCATGTTTATCAGGCATTTTGGAGACATAACAAGTGAACAGGGAAAGAAATTACATATCAATATTCCTATGAAATATTAGATATTATTATGAAAATGTTGCCAATTTTCCCTCCCATTATTACACTTCTTTTTTCATTACATGTTGCACCAAGAACACATTAATATGCAAATTAGATGCAGTGAATAGATACATTGTATTGAATGGGAAAATCCAAGTATTGTCATTTTTCCCACATATTTAATAAAGTAAAATGGTATATGAATGCATTTCATCATATCTTTCATAACATAGTTCAGAATCATCTTTAAATAAAGTTTGTTTAAAAAAAACCCTAAAACCTAAAAATTTATTGGTGAATTAAAAATAAATCCCATTGTTTTTGCCTATACATGCAATTTCATGTCATTTAATTTTTTTAACAACTGAGTCCTGCTGTCAACTACAGAGGACATATCATAACATATGAATACAATATCATTTTTCAAAAATGTTTTTTTTCCATTTGTTTCTTATGCTCTAAACCAGCCTTTCTCAAAGTGGGTGCCGCGGCACACTGGGGTGCCGCCTGACTGTGTCAGGGGTGCCGCCAAAAAATTACGTAGGCAAAAAAAAAAAAAAAAAATCTGAAATTTCATATATAAAATATATTTGAATTTACATAAATACATTCTTCTTCTTTTTAACCATTTCGCACGTACGATCACACATTCACACATGTGATTAGACCGGCAGTGCATCACGTTCATTCAAATGTAAATTCAAATGTGCTTTCGCATTGGCTTGCACTGAGCCAGAGACAGGCGCGCTCAGACTTGTCATATATCACAACTTTTCAGTGTTTTCAGCCACATAATGTTTATTTTAGGTTTCATACATATACGTACTAAAAAAACTATACATTTAGAGTTTGTAAAATACACAATGATGAAAAATTAAGAGGCAATAATAATCCTTTCCATTATAATTAGTTTTATTCATGTCAGATACACATTGTGTAAGTAACTTTAAAGTTTACTCTATTCTTCTCCCAGTTCACCTGCCACTTACTTTTATGTATTTTGGGAGAAGTGGATGAATTCACGTCTTGTAAATCCAACAGATCCGATTTTCTGAACTGCGCCTGCGGCGGCGATGGCGGCGCCCATCGCGCATACAGCTCAACTAACGCCATCGTTTTAAAGGTGTTTAAAAGACAAAACACTTCCTCTTGTATATATTTGACAATCGGAATATCAGATATTTCAGGCCATATCTAACAAATTTGTGAATATTTTGAATAAAAAAGGAAAAATGACATAAAAGTCTCTCATTGATTGTGGTCACCCCCACCCCCGGCTTGTGTGAGCGCGTATGTGCGCTGCATGCGCGCATGTAGATCTTTCTCCATTTCTCGTTGCAGATTATTTTTGTGTGTGTGTGGGTGTATGTGGGTGTGTGTGCATGCACATATGTCACGGATGAAAGCAAGCACTATATGGAAAAACATTCCTGCTCATCTCTGGTGCATGGAACATGGATCTTTTTCTTATCGTATTGTATCTGATTTTATTTATTTTTGTTATGTCTGCCACTTTTTATTTTATTTTAACTGCATCCTGCACTTCAGTTTAGTTCTTCTGGTCAGGTTTTGTTGTTGGGTTCTTGTATTGTGCGGTCCACCTCTTACGGTTTTATGGCATTTGTGTCTCTGATTAATTATTTTGTGAATTACTTTGCAAACCTGTGTTTTTAAAGGTGCTATAAAGTTGCTATAAAGTTGTTATTATTATTGTTATTTACAGTTCGTATTATGCTCTGTTCATTACTGTCCTGTCTAAATAAACAGGACATTTGCATTTAAATTTGGGTTATGCAGTGTTTTTAAATTATATTTTAAACTGGGGTGCCTTGAAATTTTATGCACTTTTGAAAGGTGCCCTGACTGAAAAAAGTTTGAGAAAGGCTGCTAAACAATGTAATGACATAAAAAAATACTAAATTCCAAAAACGTTTTTTTCAGGAGGATATTATATATATATATATATATATATATATATATATATATATATATATATATATATATATATATATATATATATATATATATATATATATATATATATATATATATATATATATATATATATATATATATATATATATATATATATATATATATATATATATATGTATTATAGGAGCCTATTTGATGACAGGTACGTTTTACTTAAGATCATTGTTTGTTTGTTTTTGAGTCTTGAGAAGAATGCATGCAGCTCTCTTGTATCCAAAAACATGGGGAATGATACTACATTTATCGTCATTGATATCGTTATCGCTATAAATACTAGAAAATATCGGGATACATTTTTAAGTCCATATCGCCTATCCCTAGAGTCCATGCCTCAACAGGTCAGGGCTGTTTTGGCAGTAAAAGGGGGATCAATATTAGGAAGTAAATGTTATGCCTGATCGGTGTAAGTATACTAGCAGTTTACTATTTTAATACTTATAGTATACTTTGTAGTGTATGTAGTGTCATGCATCCTTTTTTATAAACACTTGAATGAGGGTATGTTTCATAAAAAAGCAACATTTCAAACAAAAAGCTGGTGAAAATCATATTTTTGTCAAAGTTGTCCGGATGGGATTCAGAATGATGATCAAAATACAGATGGAGTAGATCGAGTCCATCAACACCCACAAAGCTTCTGTCATTTCCTTTTCATGGGTTCAACATTTCATTCAGTAACATTAGCCAGTTTTGATGTACATGCTCTTTAAAGTTTGATGATCGCGTTATTTTACATATCTGCTTACATATGCTACTGTTGGTTTCTGCATTTTCTTCACCTGATCCGGAGATTCTGTACTAGAAGATGCGTTATAACGCCCGCTACCGTATAACATTGAAAACATGGATAGTCGGAAAATTCAGTCAGTACACCGGGGTGCTGTAAACTTTGGTCATATTCGAACATCCGGTAGCACTCACATGCATTGAACAGTCATTTTCGCCGCCATCACCCACCCGGGTGTAGTGCCAGAAGACGCGAATGAGAAGTCGCGCACCCTGTGAGAAAATTTGTCTCTGTGCACTCATCCGAAAGCACCCACATGTCTCACAGCGCACAAATATTGAGTTCTCTTTCAAGTCTTGCTCTTGAACATACAAACTCACACAAAAAGTATGTCAACATGTCCATCTTGAGCAGACATAGTCTGTATATGCCTTAAGTAAACTTTATACAGTCGAGAAAGACGCAAGCAAGAAATTGACAAAAATGTAAAATGTGTACCTTGAATGCAATGTAAGTCGCTTTGGATAAAAGCGTCTGCCAAATGCATAAATGTAAATGTAAATGTAAATGAAACGTGAACCTAAAACCGTGATACAAACCGAACCATGAGCAATCTGTACCGTTACACCCCTAGCATAACATATGCGAGGGGGTACCACAAAATGGAGAAAATGTTCAAAGGGTGCCATGACTGAAAAAAGGTTGGGAAACTCTGGACTAGCCTACACAAAAATTCAGACACACAGAATTGGGAACATATCTGTTCTCATTATAAATCAAGATTTTCAAACAATGTAAGACAGTATGTGAAACTATGTAAAAAAGTATTTAATAAATCAAATCAAACAATTACAAGTCACAACCACAACTACAAGTCAAGTATACATAGAATACGCAAGTATACTTATATCGCGTTCAAAAGATTGAGTACAAGTATAGTCCAAAACTTAGACCTCAAGTATACTTAAGTGCGATTTTAAGTATATATCTGAGAAGTACACAAAAAGTAGACTGGAAGTATACTTTATTTTTTTAAGTTTAAAAGAAGTACACTAATAGCACACTTGAATAAACGTCTTTTTTGGAAGTCTTAGTCAATAGAAGGGACCATCAAAAAGGGACCCATCAAAATAAAGTGAAACCTTCAATTTTATTGTTTATTGTATCAAAATTTCAATATTATCTGAATGAGAATATCTACTGAAATAGATATTTGAGAGTTATATTTGCAAACATTACTTTTCCGTATCCTCAGATGGCCTGACACGTTAGGTTACAGCAAGGAAAAACATATATTTGTGAGACAATGGAAGAAGCAAGACATCCAAAATGATTCCTCTGTACACAAGTGTCTATTTTTTCAGCTCCGCACCCCGTTTTGTCCCACGTCTCGTCAATCAGAGAGCTTATTTTGATGAATACATTATTCAATTTGGAGCAACTTTGATAACGAGGACTTTCCACCCACATCACCGCTCTCATTTCCTGCAAGATGCGCTCGCATCATTTTCTGTGATGATGTAATGGTGAAGTATCTGCCCTGTCATATCAATGATTCCACTTTATTCAGAGCTTCAGTTCAATTCAGAGTCTTTGAAGAGAGAAAAAGCAGACGTTCACCTATTAGAGCAGACACCAGAGCAATGCCTTCTGATTTTTGTATGCTGATATTTGATTTTGCAGAGAGAGAGAAGCAAGAGCAAGAGAGTGAAAAATGATGTCTGGAGAAGAGGAAAACAGATAGAGAGGGGGAAAAAAAATCAAATCACCTCTTGAAAATGTTCCAATAATCACTAACGCGCTCCAGCAACTGAGTTGGCCAAAAATAGATTGAATTGAAAGTTCTCTTGGTATTTTATGACGAGAGTAGCTTGCAACAGGGGTAGTCTGGAGAACTTTTCTTCACAATCTATTGTGTTTATTTTGGCAGTTCTAACAAACCTGCAATATTTTCTTCTCAGTTTCAAATGTAAACTGAAATATTGGGTGTAATAAAAGGCGATTGCAGGGGCTTAGCATCCTGATGAATCAATGATGGGCTGAGAGAGGAGAGGAGAGCCTCTGAAAGTTATGGCTTCCTTTCTCTAGCGCCCGGGGCAAACAGGTTTTCAGCTTTGCTCATAAATGTAAAAAAAAAGGTAACTGGCTGTATTTTTTATTTGTGTAGAAAACAGATATGCAAACCAAACCAATCCAGCCTGGAGGTGCTTTTACATTCAGTACCTCTGCACCGGCGCCGCGCCTGTGGTGGTGGACACGCCATCCATCATTGTTTGTGCTGGAGCTCATGCATGTTTGGTTAGATGAGCCCTTTCACACACTGTAGATCAAACCTCAGTGGCATACATATACAGACATACAGGTAATTTTACATGCCAATAATTCTGCCGATCGCCGTATGTAGTCGAGAAGATGCTATAATCCATCATGTTTTACAGACATACACCCTCATATGTCACTCACAGCCAGAGCCGGCCCAAGGCATAAGCGAACTAAGCGGATGCTTAGGGCCCCTTGTCCACCAGGGGGCCCCCAAGAGCACAGGAAATGACTTTTTGCGGTATGTTATATGATTATTGAAATCGCTAAATGGCCTTAAACAATTACTAAATAAACTGCAAAATGTGATGTTTTCTAATATATGCACGGGTTGATTCTGACAGCGCTGCACGAGCTCGCGACGCCAGCGGCCGGACACTATTCGCTTGTTAGCCAGGGTTCAAAGTCCAAAGTGCGAGAACATCGGCGCTAAAACGTACTACTCGTCAGTTGCCCGGTAACCTTTTTATGAATGGATGGATGTTTAGTAAACATGGACTGGAGTAGACACTGTAGTAAACACGGACGTTCAAATGATTGTGTAACGCGCGAAAACAACATGAGAGGCAGTAAATGCAGAATTAAAATTCTTGGATGACCTAAACATTTACAGTTTGAATGGTCATTTTGACACGCTTTCTTGTGATGAGAACTGTGACTGATTGCATTGATCATCTGAAGTGTACGCGCACTCTACAAAGTGGGAGCGCAAACATTATTTAAAGCGGAAACACCATTTAAAGCGGCACTCCTTAGTGAAAGCGCAAACATAATTTAAATCACCAGATCACATTTAGTTTTACTAGCATGATTATTCAAAGCATTTTAGATGGTTTATTCTATATGTATAGTGCATTAATAGCGGGAGAGGCGGGACATAGCGAGCACCGGGAGAGATGCTGCCTGCATTGAAAGTGCAATAATGCATGAGTTTCAGTAACATTATTACATTAAACAACTATATATGATGTTGAATATAATGTATAATAATGCAATGGGGAAATATTTGTTGGGATATCGTATCATGAGTTCAGTATCGAGATACATATTGAATCGTGACACGAGTGTATCGTTACCCCTAGTGCGAATATCTTGTCTGACGTGCTGCATGTTTTGTACGGAGTCCAGCAGAGCTTCCAGTTTCTCAGTAAATGTTTTTCTGCAAGTGCTATATCGTCTCCATGGAATTATAAATTGTGTAGCCTACATTTAGGAAGTTTTTATTTAGAAAATAAACAGTTTCTTTCTACAAAGTCGAATTTCACCAAAATAAAAGCTCTGTTTAATCTTTGAAATAAATCAACATTTCTTGTTTTTAAAAGTAGTCTCTTCTGCTCATCAAGGCTGCGTTTATTTGATCAAAAAAACTATAATATTGTGAAATATTATTATAATGTAAAACAGCTGTTGTCTATGTGAATATATAGTAAAGTGTCATTTATTAAAGCTGAATTTATCATCATTACTCCAGTGTCATGATCCTTCACAAATCATTCTCATATGAGGATTTGATGCTCAAGACACATTTATGATTATCAGTTTTTATATTACAATATTTTTAGGATTCTTTGAAAGCTTTATATTTAAGAGAAATGCTGTCCTTTTGAACCTCCTATTCATCAAATAATCCTGGGGAAAAGTGAGCATATTCAGCATAAGAGACTAGGCAAAAAAAAAACAAAGTACATATCCCAGTCTGAACTGTAGAACTGTAAGACTACTGTAAGGCTTTGAATATTAACATCTGAGCACTCCTGTGGGTTTGCTACTGTTACAATTAAAAACTGTGTACGTGTAAAAACCATGACAGGCAGACATGATGTAAGCAACACAGCTACAACTACTAACATTGATACTGGGTGTGCGAATGATCAATAATTGACAATAGTCAATCGTATTGGTGGCACCAAGGGGCCCCCAAATAAAATTCTGCTTAGGGCCCCATAAGGGCTTGGGCCGGCCCTGCTCACAGCTACACTAGATCACAGTTGCCCTGAGACTATACATAGGCTACTAATGACTGCTATGCTCAGACACTTTTCTGATTGAACGCTTCTTTCTTTAGTGAACTTAATTGTCGCTATATGTAGTGTAGTTGGGTTTAAAATGACTACATCACAAGGAATCACATTTTCTTGGATCTTTTGAGATAAAAGCACTTGAAGTACTATGAAACATACTGTAACTTGCTCAAACCTTCCCAGTCAAGAAAGAGAAATTATTTTATTTTATTATATCCTTGAATATTTCAGTGCAATCTTAACATTTATGTTAGCCTGATGTCGTCATACTCATATTCTAGTCAGAATATGAGTCTGATTCTGCTCCATTGGGCTGTGATTATTGGGGCGTGTTTCAACCAAACCAGGAAAGAAAACATCTCTGCACTCAATTGGATAGACCAACAACCAATCAGAGCAACGGAGTAAGTGACGTGTTGAGTGACGCATAGTTGTCAACAGAACTGCACGCACGCTGGAAGAAGTAGTAGAAGAAGATGAGTGTAAACGATCTTTGCCGGTGTTGTAACAAATAATTTAAGGATACATGGAGTACTTACCAATCATTTTCGAGAGAAATAGTAAAAGTGAATAAATATATAAACCTTATATACATATACAAGTTTATGATTAGAACAAATTCAACCCAAGCGCTCTTTGGTGACGTGGATTATTACGTTACTGTTGATCATCTGTCCATCATCGTATAAAGCCCGCCCTGACAATTTGACTGGTCAGAACAGCTCTAGTTCGAGCATAGTTGCTCCACAACGGATCAAGTCCAGACCGAACTTCCCGACCTCAAATGATGTGGGCGTTGCTAAATCCAGCTGGCATCCAGGCTACATTAATGTGGCATATTCTAGTGTGAACAGCACCTTGCAGAACTCAAAACCAGTCAATAAAGATATCTTATATTTATTTATTACTTTATTTAAAAAACATTTTTTTTAAATGTAGGCTAATAGTTTGGGCTCTGTTGTTAACCTTTAATATTAATGTGCAAGTAAGGGCTCCCTATATAGTTTACAGAAATATCTTTAATAAACGTTTAGTTATAATTTAATTCATTTAAGGACTGACACTTTTTTTTCAGTAAACCACTGTTTAATAAAAATAAATAATAAGCAATTTTGTAAAACTGCTGTACCGGACTCGTACCGAACCGTGACTTCAAAACCGAGGTACGTACAGAACCGTCAGTTTTGTGTACCGTTACACCCCTAATTTGTATTATTATTATATGTTTGTAATATTAATGATAGTTATTTGAAAGAAAGTATGTGAAATTGCTTGCGGGAGGTGTTGTAATATAATGTAGTAATAAAATAATAATAATCAGAGTTACCTTGTACATGGTAAAGTTATACTCACGGAACACTATAGTTATTCACAATCACGAAAGTTCATTATTTGCATGCGTTTGCGTGCTTGCCGGTTAAACATTTCATTCGCGTGCTTATGCACATGCACTTTTCCGAGCGCGCACACTAAAAGCCTGTCAAACACGTGATTACTGGACTAAGTAGTCTTACTGCGCTAATACTGTCAAATATACACAAGGTTTACATAAACACAGTTGGTTATGTATAAAGCGAAATCTGTATATTAGTTGCGGGCTGGTCTTAAATTGACTGCAGCGCAGCCTAGTGAACACGCTGCAGCTTGTCCTTAAAGGGACAGTTCACCTCTAAAATTGTGTCATTATTTACTCACTCTAATGTTGTTCCAAACCTGTATTAATTTCTTTTGTTGAACACAGACAGTTGAATACCAGACACTTTATGGTAGCCATTGACATCCATATTATTATTTCCTACAATGGGGACCAGTAACTGTTTGGTTTCCAACATTCTTCAAAATATATTTCATGTCCAACAGAAGAAAGAACTTTATTCAGGTTTAAAACAACTTGAGCGTGAGTAATCGATGAGTTTCTTTGTTCTGCTGAACACAAACGTAGATATTTAGAAGAATGTTTGTGACCAAGCAGATAGAGCAACCATTGACTACCATAGTATTTTTTTCCCTACTATGGTAGTCAATGGTTGCTCTATCTGCTTGGTCACAAACATTCTTCTAAATATCATCTTTTGTGTTCAGCAGAACAAAGAAACTCATACAGGTTTGGAACAACTTGAGGGTGAGTAAATGAAGACAGAATTGTCATTTTTGGGTGAACTATCCCTTTAATACAGTAGCTTTAATAACAAGCAATGTATATTTTATAGTGAAGTCTATGTAGTGTTTTATTTTTACATTTATTCATTCAATTTCATACTTAAATCCTACTGTACAGCTCTGAGCTGCCAGTGTAAATCTTTATATATATTTATTTTATATTATACTATACACTAGGAATGTGTACAAGGGTTTTTTAAAGTAAAGGCTTCAATTTAAGTAAGGTTTTTCAAGTCTTTTAAGTAAAATAAAAAAGAGTATTGCAATAAAAAAAATGTTTTGCTGTTCCTGTCGCCTAAGAATATAATAACAAAAACACTTGTGACAAGCCATCAGAACCGATCCGAACATTGTGGTTAAAAACCGAGGTATGTATTGAACCATGGACTAACTGTATTGTTGCATCCCTAGCATGCATACTCTTTATAATCATCGGTAGAGTTTAGATTGATATGTTTTTCGTCCTACAGGTAATGTGAAAGCCAGTATGGCAATTGTGACAGACTGCCTGTTGAAAGCTTGGCAAAGGACAACCTAACTGTATACGTAACCATTTCTTTTTAAGGGGGTTGGGGTGTTGAGGCATCCTGCTGCTGAATTAATCATCATCTAACATAAGTGATCTCTCAAGAGGTTGTACGCTGCTTTCATAGCCATCTGTCTGGACTTACAGTGGGCTTTGTGGAAGATCTGCAGCCCACCCTGATGCATCAAGCTTTTTTCCGCTGACACGTCACTGCTAGGACATGATTCACTGTCGCAGGTCCATACCCAACATATTGCACTAGCTTGATGAGACCGTGTATATAGATTCCTGTTTATGCAGGTGCAGGATAATAGAGGAACATTGAACAATGGCTGCAGTGTGCAGCTTCAGCAGAACTTGGTCCCCATCAGTCTGCTAACAAGGGTGATGCCTCAGTCTACAATATTAGTAGGGAAACTAACAGCTCAGCACCGTAAAAATCCATTTATTCTGTCAAAGCTGTGGGCTACTTCCAAATACAGAGCGTTGTGGTGTTTATATGGGAGACACTGGTTTAAATCTGGCCTGCGTCACATCTAAATCTGTTTTGTGCTTATTTTTTGTCAGCTTTGTGCTTTCCTGTTAAAATGGATATATACATTTTTATGGCTGAAACGTTTTTTTAATGATGAAAAAATGACTGCAATTTTTTAACTTCACCACTTCACTCGTTCCTCACCGTTTGTCCTATAATTATGAGAATAATTCATGCGGCATGCTGAGGAGAGCTGTACTGTTACTTTTCTTAGCATTCAGGCTTGTCATGTTCACCCGGTAGATGATAAACCGAGCACAAAAACAGCATATACTAGTATTGAAGAAGGGACCTGAGTAGAGCTGCACAATTTGGGGGATAAAAAAAACTGTGATTGAGATTTTAAAAGTGATTTACAATAAAAGAAAGAAGAGAAAAAGCTCCAGGTTTGCTGTGCTTATTTGTAGGGATGCACAATTTGGCCAAACATGTTGTGATTTATATATTAATGTGACTATTATAAATATAATTATTAGTAGTAATACAAAATAAAAAAAATCTAATACATATTACAATTAATATTATATCATTATAATAATTATGTATAATTATTATTACTAAATTAAAATATTAAAAGTCATTTTAAATAAATACAATTATTATTTTTACTTTTATACTTTTTATCTGTGATTTTGTTTTTGTTTTTGACAACATCTACTTTTTAAGTGCTTCTCATTACAAGTTTGGGGAGATGGTTGGTGCATGTCGCGTTCCCAAATGCACATTACACCCAAACTGAGTTAATGTAGAGCAGCATTTACTGTGAACCAATCTCTGAGACACCAACAAAACAGATCATGAGCTGCTTGCTTATTAATGAACACAATGACTTGATTCACCTTAAAACATGCATTGCATATATTTATTTAATTAAATGACAGTCATATCAAGATTTAGCTAGCAACCACCCTGAACATCCTTGCAACCGCATATAAATGTGCTAAAAAACACTAAGAACATATTAGCAACACCCTGGCAACCAGCCACAACGTTCTAGCATTCTGGCACCACTGGCGTTTTCTTAAAAAAAGATTTGATTGTCGTCCTGGTGTTATTGAAAGCCCAGCTGACATTTATCTAAACTCTTTGTCCTTCATTCAGGTCAACTGGTGGCAGGTACATGTGAAATCGTGACTCTGGACAGGGACAGCAGTCAGCCAAGGAGGACCATCGCCCGGCAGACGGCCAGGTGTGCCTGCAGGAAGGGCCAGATTGCCGGCACTACCAGAGCCAGCCCAGCATGTGTGGATGGTAAGAATGAGGAGGGGCTGAGATGAGACTCAACCAGGCTTTGGTGCCACTGCCTTTAAGCCCACCAGAGCAGCCATAGTGGGGGCTTTCAGAATCCAGACTGATCCATGAGATTACACTGCTCAGTGAGTGTGGCTGAAGTGTCAGTCACAGGATTTGGAATGTTGCTGCAGGTTTCATCAGTGCCTGAGGTCACGTGTGCCGAATATTTTACGAGATGACGGACGCTGGGGAAATTTAGACTTGGTGAGATTAGCTCCGAGCTGCCATGTGTTATTTAAATAGCAAACTTTTGAAAGCACAAATGACAAGTGAATCTTGACTACAGGTTGTCGTATGAACAAACTTGAGTTTCCAAAATCTTTAAATGCACAAAGCTGCATCAGCAGTTAGACGCAACTGAAAGACTTGCAGTTCAGTACATGAGTCAAAGTAATGGATTCAGTGATTAAGTGAAGGATTTGTCAGACTGATTCAAACCAGTCTTTTTGAGCGTTTCATTAAATGAACTGGTTCATTAGTCATTTGTTCATGAACCAGCCTCATTCAAACACCATTGTGTATATTCGATTGATCAGATTTACCAAACGGCAAAAAAATAAAAAATAAATAAATTCACATGAAATGCTACATTAATATGTGATTTGAAATCCTAATTAAATCTCATTTCTAGAAATTTGTTTCAGTCTGACTGCTCTGATCAGATTTTGCATGTTTTATGTAACATTCTGACGGCACATAAAACGTGAATGTCAAACGTTGTTATAGGAAACATGCTAAAAGTCAAGGTCAAGGCAGAAACAAGGTTGTGTTGTTGCAAAGTGCCAGACAAGCAGAGAATAACAATATAACGGAGACAGAGATTGCTTTCTGAATGATTCATTAAAATGCCCCTATTATGCTTTTTCGATTATGCAGTGTGTAATATAGCTGTTTGTTAATGTAAACGACCTGCAGAGTTGCAAAGTTGAAAGTGCACAATAAACTTATTGTCTTCCAAAAGAAAGAATTGATTCTGAACCGCCTTAATAAATAACCGCCTAAATAAATAACCGCCTAAATAAACAGTTTATTTGGACCAGCTTGCTCCTCAGAATCACAACCTGTAGGTAAGAATAATTATTGAGGTATATATTTTCTACCGGTGTTCAAAATACGTAGTTTTGTGTTATATATTGTGTAAGTTTCCGGCTAACCCACGTTATTAGTCTGATATTTCTGCAAATCAGCTGTGGGCCACTATGACCTAAATCTGTGTCTATTAATGCAGATTGTCTGTCGTTCTTACTACTTTGAGTAAAGATAAAGGATGGAGCAAGATTTGTTTTGTAAACTTTAATGTTACATCAGTCATTCATGTTAGTGCTTGACTAACATATGCACTGTTATTGATACAGTTAACAGTTATAATTTTACAGTTTCTGCATGTTCCCCACGATAAATTAGAAATATACACATTGGTTTGTTGAGCCAAATATACACTGGGCTGTCTGGCCAATTAGAGCAGAGTAGCTCGGGGAAAGGAGGGATTTAGAAAGACTGATCCATCCATCAAGTCGTTTGAGAATCATTGAACATTGTGGTGATGTGCACTGTATATTATGAGAAAATGAAAGTTTTTTTTAAACCTCTGATGCACGTAAACCTGTTGTAGGAGACCTCCAAAACAAAATCAGGATCCTTTAAAATAGCATAATTGGGGCACTTTAAATGAACTGGCTCATTACAAATCGACCATTCTCAAATCAGACTGTTAGTTTTTTATAGTGCCAAACTATGACAAATGACAAGTAAATGCAAATTGTATGTTTAACTACAGGTTGCCATATGAACAAAGTTTCTCAAATCTTTGATTGAAAAGAACGAGCTTGTGCAGCTGTAAAGCGAACACAATGGAAAGACGTAATACAGGGTCCTTTATCTCATCACAATTATTTCAGCATGTTGCTGGTGTTGTATCTTAGCTTTTTTTAATGCGATTCAACTGAATTTGTCAACTTAAAGCAAATGGCACCACTTACTCGAGAGCTTTTTATATGATATTTTGCAAGTCCTGTACATTTGTTGCATTCCCTTTTTCCTCAATTTAGCTTTAGTCTTGCAGAAACTGGGTTTTGAGCGTGACCTGCACTTATCTTCATGTGGTCGTATGTCTTCTTGCCTTCAGTTGTTGCTATGACACCCGAGTAATTTCAAGACATATTTCGTAAGGTAGGAGTTTCTTCATGGCCAGATGAAAGTAGGTGTTCTTGAGTAATTGCTTTTGAAAGACACAGTCCTCCATGTTTCTACGACCTTACATCACCTGTAGTGGGCTACACCACATGGCAATCAGTAGCCATGGCTGAAAAAATGTTCAATGTCCAACAATGCAAGTAGAAACAAAAATGCTGTGGATGTCATGTTTCAGTAATTCCTCATTGCCGTTATTGGAAAATTGTCTCATGGCTTATGAAACAAATTGACAATAAAAATCAGTCACTCTATGCTGGCATTTTCTAATAAGATATCCGGATACAATTTCTCCATCGGTGCGAGCAGAGGTCTTGAGGCTTTGGCCTTTCAAAAATGCAGTTATACCATAACAACCGATGGATCCTGCTCTTCAGATATAAATTTAAGCCTTAGAAATATAATCTCAGTGTATCCAATTGACAATTTACCCCCTGCATGTGAAGACAATCTTTTCTTGAACTACACATGCAGCTCCCTCAATATTTCCCCAGTTTTGTTTGCTGTTTAACTATTTACCCCACTCGCTTTTAATGTGTAATGTGGCTCTCCGCAGCTATTAAAGAATTATTGATTTCTTCAATCGTTTTGTTTCTTTAGATAAAAGGCTTCTGCTAAATATAGCCCGATCTCTTCAAATGAGGCAAATATGCTGCTTTTATCTTGTTCTGTGCCCCGTGGCTTATCTGATAAAAGGCAGGCAATCAGACAGGTTTTGATACTGAGAAAGAATAGCCATCACGTCTGCCATTATGCATTAGAACTAAGACCGCCAGCTTTAGTTGCATGACAGCAGGTGCCGAGTAAACAAGCCCTGCTGATGGAAGGTGAGCAGACTTTTGAATTTATCACATTGAAGACCAGTAAAACAAGATGACACTGTTGATCATGTGTGGCTCAGTGGTTGTGCATGGCAAAGAAGGAAACATCAAAAAATCTAAATCTTGAATACATGTAAGTCTTCGCATCTGTACAATGTGTTGAAATATATTTTTCAATGTAAAAAGTCTATTTTACAAATATCGTGAATTAATAATTCATAAATATAAGTAAGATTATTATGGTGTACATAAATATAAATGCCTACACGTCATGATGTAAAGTCACTGCGTGTATCAGAATTAGCTTATACCTACTTGCAGTAACGATGAGCAAGCAGGCGTGGCGTCATTGGACGAGCAGATCCGTTTCCTCTCTGGAGAAGCAGTCAGTTTTTCTGCTTGCAAATTCTGCCATGTATTATTATTACACGTTACGCCCAAAACGCACCCATTATTCATTAAAAGAATAGGTACAACCCTTTTAGACCATGCATTGTCGTTAAACTAGCAATAGTGGATTTGGACATGCCCAAAGTGCACCTGCGCCGTGCGCTTCAGACCATGCGCTTAAGTCGTTAAAATAGGGCCCTTAATTTTACAGTGCACTTGTTACATATTAGGAGTAGGAATCTTTAGGCACCTCACGATCCGATTCCAAATCGATTCTTAATCAACTTTTTTTTCGTATTAATTAATTTGTTTACCGACTTGAAAATCTTAAAATCAAATTAAAACAATTTTATTTTAAGAATATTAACTATATAAACTAATATAGCTCAAAGCAAGTACTAAATAATAAAGAGGAACAAATAAACATTACAAGCAAAAAACAAAGAGTGCTTTCAGTATTTAAAGGTGCAGTGTGTGATTTTTTAGCGACATCTAGCGGTGAGGTTGTGAATTGCACCCCCTACCCCCCTCCCTCCCCCTTCGGAGCACATAGAGAAGCTACACAGGACAAAAATACTGTCGTCAGAGAGAGCAGAGAGTGACTAGCCCTCTGTTGAGAAGTTTGTACGTTTAGGGCTACTGTAGAAACATGGCAGTGCAAAAAGGGGACCCGCGGTGTATGTTGATAGAAATGCCTCATTCTAAGGTAATAAAAACATAACGGTTCATTATTCATTATATCTTTATACACCACTGAAAACATAGTTATGTATATTATATTGCATTTCAATTCTGTCAATAGATCCTCATAAATACTACTCTCTGAACCTTTAAGAGTATCTGAAGCTGAGCTGTGAGTGATTTTTCTCTCATCTTTACTGTTGTATAATTATTAATGATGACATCATAGACGGTGGGTGATCTAAGAAGCTACATTCAAACTAATGCACAGATCTCTTTTCAAATATAAGATGTTATTTGTCCTGTCTGTTTTATCCCTTAAGACATAACTGACTGTGTTAAAATTAATTTCGTGTCATAAGCATTTTGAGATGCAAGTACATTTAACCACTTAAATTAACCACACGAGCGCTCTTCATAAAACGCACGTCAGCATTTGAAATTGAAAGCAGCCTTCTGTCAGAGTGAATTTCATATTTTAATATATAAGCCCACTGCATTCCAAAGGAAATAAATGATGCCTTCGTTGAGCATTTGTATGGAAAATACCGTCGGCCGAGACCGCGCAAGCATAACATCAAGCAAAACGCTCGTTTCTCACAGCGCATATTCTGTGCAATGAAGCCAGTGAATGTCTCTGTAATTCGCTTCAACCTTTCCAAACTTTATGAAAGATTATTTTATGGAAGGCTCGAGTGGTGTGTGTGTGAGGATTTGGAAGCAAGCAATACAGGTGTTAGGTTTTAGTAAAAACTAAGCTCAGAATCAATCCATAATCATTATATTTCTCCCACCCCTATTACATATACTTACTGTAGTAATGACAGTAAATTATGCATAATTCAGACCTGCCAACCTGTATGCATTTTGTGTAGCGGGTATGCATTTTGACCTTTTGAGTATGTACTCTAAGTACTCTAAACTATGCAAAATCCTGGTGAAACCTCTGTGCACGTGCAGAATTTAAATCAAGCAACAGTAAAAGAAGTGCGACCAATCATAGCGCTGGGTTCATATCCCAAATAGCAAGCGGGGATGATTGACAAATACGTATGGTCTATCATTAAAAAGACTGCAAATCGACAGCAACACAAAATCCTGCTCGATCCCCCTTCCGCTCCCGACTGATTTCTAAGCGAGGACAGTACAGTAGTCACAGTACTTCTAACTCCTGAAAGTAAAGGGGTTGGGGTGGATGTTTTTACAGTGCACTGTATTAAGTGTTCTTTTGTTTTTTTGGCAGAATAAAGAAATCAAAGACAGACTTACAGTAAATATGACTATTGTCGTAGTTTTGGTTAGATTACGACCAGTATTTCCTCTAAAATACTGTGTTAACAGGAATAGCACAAAGATGTGTGTGACTGTTAATAATAACTAAAGTACCTGTATATACTGTATATACTGTATACTGCATGTTACTTATGGATTTAAAAGTACTGTTGTTTCAGTGCTGCACAAGTTCTCTCTCACAAACACAAATGAAAATTGATGTGCTAGGTTTAAATTTTGATTTTTTTTGTCAAAAATGTCAAAAAACATTTTGCATTACCCATCCGTGTTTTTAAAATGTGTTAAATTATGGACGCTTTACTGTTAACAACACAACCCCTTGCTATATGTAGGACACTGCTAACTTATACTTTATATTTATAGAATAAGCAATTAATTTGGCTCTTATTGGTCCTGTCTATTCACTGTCAACTGTTTTCTATAAATATGTTTGTATTGGCAAACATTAATGCTTGTGCTTGTCCTGTTTATAATGTGCAATGATCAAATTCAAATACATCAAATGTGACACGCCACAAATACAACCCCTTTTTTTCTGTGGGATTTAGTATCATATTTGGATATTGGAATAATAAATTAAGTATTTTAAATGAATCACATGTACACACAAAGTTTCTTATTTTTAATGTTTTCTATGGGTTTTTTTCATTTTAGACTAGTTGACTAGTCATTACAAAACCTGTTTAACGACTGTCAAATTAGTTGTAGCACACATCCCTAATGTAAATACTTGAAATTACAAAAAATAAAATCCATTTATATTAAATAATTGAAAGAGATTTACTTGTGGTTATCAGTTTGTATAAGCAAACTTTATGCAATGCAATATTAAACATGAATAAAAAAAATGTTTGGAGCAGGTGTATTGAAAAGTTTGACTGTATATTATAATATAGCCCAGTGCAGTGCAAGTGAATTTGAATTGGGTCAAATTCAAAAAAACTTTTAACAGTCAAAACTATAATTATGCAGAGAGGCGCGTGTGTGTATGTGTCTGTCTTGCAGACTGTCTACGTAGAGGAGAAAAAACAGAAACCCGGCAGAAACCCTTTTCACTACATTCATAGTAGAACACAACTTGCCGTTAGCTGCTGCGGACTATGCCAGACCACTGTTTAGGGAGATGTTTCCCGACATTGAGACTGCATTGTTTTCTTCACAACCAATTTATATGTTGAAAAATTAGAGAATATATGAACGCCCCTATATAATTATATATAATATATAGTTCTAAAGTTTGGAGTCAGTAAAATTGTAAAAAAAAAAAAAAACATTTATACTTTTACTCATTAATGATGCAGTGAAGACATTTATAATGTGCTACATTTCTAGAAATCTTTTTACAAAAGATATTTAAATGCTGTTCTTTTGAAATTTAATTAATAAAAGAATCCAAAAAAATCACAGTTTCCACAAAAATATTAACAATAAGAAATGTTTCATATTAGAAAGATTTCTGAAGGATCATGTGACACTGAAGACTGGAGTAATGATGCTGAAAATTCAGCTTTGCCGTCACAAGAATATTAATACAAATACATGTTATAATTTTAAACTTATTTAAAATGAAAATAAAAACATTTAAAAAGAAAAAAACTTTTGTATGGTAATATATAGTCAAAACGTGGAGGTGTAGCATTGTATTCAGTGTATCAGCCATGTTTAACACAAAATTAAGTACTCACACACAGGCTAAACCATGAAAAAAACAACATTCTTTGGAATGAAACCAGGCTGAAATGATGTATAATTCATGTACGTAGCATAATTAAATTTTCACTTGTACAAGTACAGTGACAGGTAATTTCTAACTGCAAACCGCCTCAATGTAATATGAATAGCAAGAAAAGCAGAGCCGAAAACACATTTGCTCTCTGGAATCTGTTAAGACGTCTTGGGTAACGACGTCAACATGACAATTAAAATGAATTTATCATCAAACCAATAGGAAATTAAACCGTCATGAAGTTTTCATGTAGAACAGGATCAAAGTGGCCTGAAAAGTCTGGCATCAATTTCAAATCAGACTGAAAAAGCTAAACGAGAGGCGGCTGCAGCATGTTGGGACTCAGAGGGACTGTGGATTCTGCCTGGAAGCGGGCGCGATGTGACAGCAACAGAACCCAATTCCCTCAGCTGGTGGTAGCGAGGAGGTGAGAGCCGACAGCTGGAATATGCCCTGAAAACTATGAGGAAAGTCAGGGGAAGGAGAGCATTTTAACAATTAGACAAGGTGATCGTCGTCCAGGTGTCAAGATAATCAAGTCCCGCTCACTGAGCACCTGCATTCATTCCATATCTTTGACTCCTCAATTGAATACGGAATGTCAGTCCAAGGATTAGTAATGTTTCCCTAGTCACACAGCCTAGATGGATGTGATAGGTCAGGGCTGACCCCAGGCAGGCAATTCAAAGCATCTGCCTTGTATTGCTGGTACTATGCGGCAGCATTACAAATGGGATGCCGGCTCCCCAAAACATTCGGGAGTGGCTAGAGAAGTTCCACGCCATCAATCAAGACACCAAAGTCAAGATGGAGCTTGTTTTATCTGGGAATACCACGTCGGGAACACCAAAAGCTAGAATTGCCATTCACATCCTTTACATTTTAATATGAGTTGCAGTTGCTTTCATTCATATGGTTTATATTTTTGAAAGGACAGATAAGGACAGAAAATATATTGTTATTTGGCTCAAACACTAAACAAATACAGAGGCTTGACATAAGTGGTCCCACTAGAAACTAATTATATAATGCATCCTCTGTGTTTCCACAATGCTCTAAAAATTAGCATGCCCTGTGATGAAGTGTCTGCAGGTGTGCCCATGATAACACAGATTACACAGACTCTCCGCCTTGACTCCTCATATATTATTTTACACAAACATCCTCTCACAAAAATAACATCATTTTGCTTTCTAGAATGAATTATGCAAGTGAGGACCATCAGTGTACACATATTTGTGTATTTGGTGATTAATCCAAGAGTATTATTCGGGGCATTATCAAAGCAAGTTTTATGAGGATGTAAATGTACATAAATATATACAATGTATAAATATATACAATGTATATATATATATATACACAATTATTTCAAAAATAGATTTTACAATACATTTTAAAACATTAAAATGCTATATTATTAACAAATACTAAATATTGTACTATTGTAGGTAGAGTTGTTCCTATTCCGATACTAGTTTCGGAAATATCTCCGATACCACAACAAATTCTGGCATCGGTATAGGCGAGTACTTGAACCCATGTACCGATCCGATACCATTTTCTTAAACAAGACCTAGGTATTATGACCGCTAGCTTTGCCTAACTGCTGCACGTTTCTTCTTCGCTGCTCAGAATGCATTGCAAACACAGGAAGTTGTGCTGTGTTGCCACAAGCAACCACTGTTTAGAGCAGCGAAGAAGAAATGAAAAAGCGTTAGCAGTATTTCGTCTCTGTGTGGATGGCGGGCGCCTGCGCGCACACACACTCGCTGTCTTTCTGCTCCCCCAGTTTCTCTACCTCTATGTGCGTTTTTACAGTCTTTGGTCACTATATGTATATGAGGACACGAACGCATAAACTGTCACTTCATGAGAATTTACTGTGTCATATAATGAACACAGTTTTATTAAGGGATAAGTTTGAAGCACACCATAAGATAATTATAGCAATTCATACAGGGCTAGTAGTATGTACAGCTGTATATACAGATACACACCCGGGTATCGGGTATCGGGAAGGGAAAAAGGGTATCGGAACATCTCTAATTGTAGGCGTGTGTGTGTTTGTGTGTGTCTTGCAGACTGTCTACGTAGAGGAGAACATTATAACATTTTATAACATTAAATTATAAAAAATATTTAATATTATCATTAAACAATCAAATTGTTTAATGTTGTAATATTTTTTTTAAATAAAAATATTAGTATAATTAATTACAAAGAAAATGTTGCAGATGAATTTATTTACCATAACAACATAATTGTCTGGAATTTTGTAACGGTAAATAAATAGATAGAAAAAATAAATATTATAGTGCGTTACTGTGTGTATTTATTTTCTCTGTGTTCAGTCTTTAGTTGTTGTTTGTGTGTGTGTGTTTTACACGCTGTTACTTTGATACCATCTAGTTTAATAAAATCTTGTTTATCTTGTATAATCCTGTCTTCCTCATCATCGTCTGTGTGACAGAATAACTGACCGAAATTGATTATGCAGCCAAATGTGCTGCGATCGCCTGTGAGAGCCTGGATTTTTTTTTTTTTTTACTAGAAACTTCTGTCTTGCTGTCACATTGCCGACGAGACCCTGAAGTCATTGTTCTGGATTGGTGTTAACTACCACCATCCAATTGACCTCCCTATTGACTTAACTGGAGGGACATCATCATCCGGTGTCTGGAGAGTCTGCCCCCGGTCCAGAACACAGCCGGGCCTGTTTCACCACCTGTGGTACACCTGAGCCCCCTGCAGACGGAGAGATACCATCCGCCACGATGCTTCAGCCAGAGCCTGAGGATTAGAGGCAAGTGCGGACCCTTGCCCCGGAAGAGGAGCCCCCTAGTGTGTTTGACCAGGGGTGTAAGCCATCAGTGGCTGAGGGTATTTTGGTGGATTTAGAGATTGAGGACTGGCTGATTGACTTTGGCGTGGAGGTATCATCTCCCACCCTACCCCACCCCATTTCTGTTTTTTTCATCACTGTTTCGGGACCGCTCTGTGTACTGTATGGACTCTATCTGTTTCATCAGAACCTTCATCCCTGTTTCTTGACAGCACAGACACCTGCATGAATAATGAATTGTTACCTTTGACCCTGTCAAATCTCCATTTGCCTCCGTCACCGCCCTTCTCGGCCAGTCCTCCAGCCCAGCCTCTGCTGGAAGTTTGCAGCCCTTCACCATCTCCTGCAATGCCTTGCTTTGACATTGAGCCGCAGGTCAAGCAACTACCATCAGCACTTGAGCGTATTGATCCAGTGGTTCTGCCTCCGGCCTCAGATCGTCTCGCTACTTCTTGGCCCGACGACCTGTCAGCTCCGCCTTGGCTCTTCCCACCTTTGGGTCTACCAGACACCCTCTGCCTTTCGACCCTCGTCCCACCGGCTCCCCCTTTGATCAATTGTCACACCAACAGTGCCACAGACTTGCAAATCTTCCGCTATGCTCCGTTCCTCCACCCCTATGGCTGCAGCGGGCTCCTCATTCCCCTCAGGTACGCCTCGGTCCTCCATCACACCGGCGTCAGCCTGGCTCCTCCCCAAGCCTCCTGTGCCAGTGACGTCGCTCTTCTCCATCGGCTCTCCGTTTGTGCCCTGGGATACATTGGCTCCAACTCCATCGGTCGTCCCCCAATTGACATCAGCCTTCACGCCACCTTGGCTTCTCCCTCCTTCGACTCCACCGTGGGTTTTCGTCTCTGGGCTCTGGGTCTGTGCCGTGGGACACCCTTCATCATCACCGACGGGGTCTCGTCCATGTTGCACCATCCTCTCATTTCCTGTCTTCACTGGGTCATCGAATCGGCCACCTCCAAAGCCCCCCCACCCCCCCTCACCTCTGCTACTACAGCGCGAAGTCGTGCCTAATTGGAGGGGGCGTTATGCCGCGGTTATCTGGACTCATCTATAGTTTAACTTTCATGTTTGCAGTCATCAGTCACACGTTTCTTTGTCTGTGTTTCCCGCCACTCATCTGTTCCCATGGACACTAATCTTCCACCACAGCTGCACATCATTTAGTGTGTGACCTCTGTGCATTTAGTTTGTTCATTCTTTTTCTAGAGATTTATTCACATTTCTCATTCAGAATTGAGAATTTTCTTCATTCAGATGCATTCAGAACAATAACTTGTGAGTCTTTTTGATTAATTCATATAAGACTCATTAATTTGTGAATCTGATTACATTGGTCCTAATGTTTGTTTCTGAGTGAAATATGTGCAATAAAAGATTCAGCAGTGGTGTGAAAAGCGGTGGAGAAAATATTGGTGTAATGTCATTGTGAAAACAATGGACGCAAAACAATAGATAGAAAATATTCATTGTTATTCACATCAAATTCATTATCAAGGCAATTTATGACATCATAAATTCCCTCAATGATTGCATCACAGTGGGGGGCTTAATACTGAGAACAGAAGGGGCTTGGTGAAGAAACTGTTTGGAATGTAAACTCATGAATTCATTATAAAGAAGCGCATGTGCTCCTTGTAAATTATGGACATTTCCTTTGTAAGCAAAGCTGATCTGAATACTAGTGTGTGCCATTACTGTGAATGTTAAACATATAGATTCCTCAAGCTGTGTCTGCTGTAAAAATGTATGGACAGATGTTTGATGTTCTCCTCTGTGCCAAACGTTTGAGTAATCGCAGTCCGCTGCAATGAGCAGCCCATCTCATTTATTGTCCCGATAAATCTTGAGTCCGGCCTCTGCATCGGTCATCAGTCACAGCTAAAGTCTTAACTGGGGCAGGAATGACAGGGCCTTGAGGACTGGATCTACCTTTCCTCAGAACATTGTGAATTATTAAAAAAAATACAAATTTAGGTTTAAAAAATACCCAGACTTTTGACCATTGCAGTGCTTGCATGTAGGGTCAGGCAAGATGATATTCGCAATGATATTGCTGGAAATATAAAAATTTATATTGTGATGATGATACTTAATCATTATAAATTTGATTCATTTCTGCGAGTCAGTTTCAACTATTCATTTCAAAGAATCAACTCAAATTTTTTATTCAAATGATTCATTTGTGTCATCGCTGTTGCACTGTAAAATTCCAGCTATTTAGTTTTAAAGATTCACTTCGATTCATAAAGAAAATGTCAATTTTAGCGGCATCTAGTGGTGAGGTTGTGATTTGCAACTGCCCACCGCTCACCCCTCCCTTTCGGAGCTCATAGAGAAGCTACGGTGGCCGACACAGGACAAAGATGTCGTCGTCTGAGACAGCAGAAAGTAGCTAGTGCTCTGTAGAGCAGTTTTTCCGTTTAGGGCTACCGTAGAAACATGGCAGCGCAAAATGGTGACTTCACTATAAGGGGACCCGTGGTGTATGTAGATAGAAATGGCTCATTCTAAGGCAATTAAAACATAACGGTTCATTATGTAAGGTCTTTATACACCACTGAAAACATAGTTATGTATATTCCATTGCATTTCTGTTAATAGATCCTCATAAATCAGGGGTCACCAACATGGTGCCCGAGCTGATTGAGACGCGCACCCACTGTCATATCATGAACACAGACACCCAAAGGTATCACGGCAACCCGTCAAAAAAGTTTGGTTTAACGTGAAGAAATTGACTACAGATTGTAGCCTACAGTAAATGTAGCTACGTCTCTATGTAATAATAATACGTCTCTACTAATAATAATAATTATGAAATAAATAATACTAATTATATAATAATTAATGGTTGCTTATTTTTCACTTGATTTTTTTATTTAAACATTTTTTTACTTTTAAACAGCATACAGCCTTTACATGATTATGTATTATTTACTTATGATTATAATCATAAATAATAAACATTGATTTTTTAAAAATAGTTAAATAAAATAAAAATAAAAAGTTTTATGGTATTGGTACCGACTACTGGAACTACTACTACACTCTTTCAGGTGTAAAACAGTTTGGATAGTTGTTAATATGAGAATTATGATGCGTTACTTAAGAGTTTTAAGTATTATATAACATGAGTAGCTCTCTGTGACTTTCATTTTTAAAAAAGTAGCTCTCAAATGAAAAAAGGTTGGAGACCCCTGTCATAAATACTAAACACTGCACATTTAAATCGATTTGCATATTGATTTGTGATTGGTCGATTCTCTTTGTCACTTTAATGTCATTTAGACAACAAACAGTTGCACAAAACAAAAGTCTTAAACCATTTTTGTGCTGCCTTTCAAGCTCTGATATTTCCTTCAGCAAATGCATTTTTTTTGTATTGAATAATTTTGATTAATGATTAAATATTTGTGGATTGCAGAGCCACGGCTGAAAGGCGCACTGCATATTTTATGTATACAAAAAAGAATTAGAGAAAAATGATTTTGGGTGTGATAATGGAGGTATTCAGTGATCTGTCACAATTTAGATGCCATCTGTACCGGCAAAGAGAGATGCATGAATAGTTAGCAAGAAGATCTTCTCACAAGAATTGATTGCGGGGATTATTTTGATATTTGTTTCTGCCTTTTTCTAATTTCAAAGTCCCAGCGTGTGGATACTTCAAATATACAGATTATAATTCAACAGATTAAATTTCCAGCATCCAACAATAAGAGGAGTTTGTAATGCAAATCTGCTATAGTGAGAGCTATATAAATGATAAGCAAATACAAGATGTTTCCATTCAGAATCAGATACATAAAAGCATATTATCTGAACAATGTCACATTTTGCTCTCAATATGCAACTTTCATATTACTTTTTTGCCCCTTTGACCAAAACCTCCAAGTGCACAGAGTTCTTTGATGTGTTGATTCAGAGAGACTCTGTCATCAGTGCAGTGACAGTCTCAATGCTCAATAGCAGGAGACTGAGGACAGCTCATTAGAGAGCCAGTCTGAGAGCTTACAGTTGTGCTGGCAGGACTCTCTTCAGCTGTTGTTTGTAGGTTTGTTGACTTCACTTCTTTAAAGTGTTAAAATGTTGATGATCTGTCATGTGTCATGCATCATTAAAGGCTACTAGTATCCTACCAGAGACGGGCAGAGAATGAGTTAGAGATGGGATGTGGGGGGCTTTCAGAGTAGCTGAGTATTTTCCTGTGAAATAAAGGGTTTTGGGGACATCATTATTACTGTATGTCAGCTTGACAAATCCCTAATGCAAGACCAGACATGTATAAAATGTAACGGCTCCTAGAGCTTTCCAGCTTTTCATGTCCTTGGGATGCTATTACTTAACTTTCTGATCTGATTTATTTTTTCAGAGAGCATTATCAAAAGTCCCACATACTTCCAATGAAGATCGTGGACTATAATTCAATCTATTTGTCTATCCCTTCATCTATTCCTTCATCCATCCATCTATCTGTCCATCCGTCCATCCATCTGTCTATCCAATTATCTATAAAGTACAAGGCCTACTAAACTTTCAAGGCTTTTTGAACAATTTTAAGCATTCGGGCAAAACAACAAGTCCGTCTGTCTGTCTGTCTGTCTGTCTGTCTGTCTGTCTGTCTGTCTGTCTGTCTGTCTGTCTGTCTGTCTGTTTGTCTGTCTGTCTGTCTATCTATCTATCGATCTATCCATCTATCCATCCGTCCGTCTGTCTATCCAAATATCTATAGTATCTATAGTAGTACAAGGCCTACACGACTTTGAAGCCTTTTTAAACTATTTTAAGCATTCAGGCAAGGCTTTGTCAAAACAACAAATTTGTCTTGACAAACCTTACTTTTATGCACTCCTTTTATCTCCTTTTCCTATGTTCAAGCCCTCCAATTAATATGAAACCAACAAAGCCAGACAAATTCGAACCCAAACCTGAATGAATATTTTAAAACTACATGCAAGACTGGTGTTAAAAAGCATGCTAAACTCAAAGTGTAGACTAGGGCACCACTGGCTGCAACTTATGGTTTTGTGAATCACGCCTACAAAATGAAGACGTACCAAATTTGCATGAAAGGCTCTTTTATTTGTCGTTATGGCCCAGGGCATAACAGTGAATACTAATGCTGGAGATTAGTAGCGGAAGCTAGTCCCTAGAGTAGACGCTGTGAGGGAAACATTCACTACATAACAAACTACTTTGGGTTTGGAAGCTATCTCTACAACTATTTTTTACCTTTAAGAATGTGCCTTTTCCTTTGGTGAGAATGACATTTCGCCTCCATTTGTATCTACTTGTTCTCCAAACATTTTGTTCCAAACGTACAAATTCTGCCACCCTGATATTTATGTACTTTTGCTTGCCTGGGTTATATTTCACTCTGATTATCATTTTCTCTACCTCACAAATGTACTCCTTTTCTCTCTCTCTTGTTTCATTTTCTCTCAGTTTCCCTCCCATCCTCCCTCCCTCCCTCCCTCCCTTTTTTCTCTCTCTCTCTAAGGGCCAATTGGGGTGTCATGGTATGCAAATGAACATGTAAGGGTGCCCTAGTTATTATAAATAGACATTTATGTTTGATTAAGTGCAAAAACAATCTTACCTCAGGAAAAAATTCTCACTGTTGGACCTTAGCGATCTGTTTCAAAGAGAAAGGCTTAGGATATTAGGCCAAGTGCTGGAGCTCTTTTCTTTCATTGCCATTTTCCTTTGTTGCATGAAATGTCCTGATTCTACAGTGTCTTGACCTCTGAATGTCATATGATAATTTTATATTTATTAACTAAACTTGACCTTAATGGCATTCATAAAATGCAAAAAATGTGTTTATTTAGATGAATTTCCTCTACTATAATTTCAAATCTCAGTTGCACTAATTTGCAATCATATAGATACCATGCTATGATTCAAATACTTACTAATAAATATGATCCCTCCCTGCGGTTAATTTCAATGTAATGTCTGTTTCACAAATAAATGCACAGACTTGCAGAAGTAAAATAGGTTCCGAATGTTGTTCAGTGTGTTTAACTTCCTCTTAATATTTGTTTTCCTCTTCTTTTAACAGTGCATATTGTCAAGACCAGACAGTGGTGTGAGATGATGCCTTGTTTGGATGACGAAGGCTGTGACCTATTGGTTAACAGAACTGGCTGGACGTGTGCACAGCCGGGAGGCCGAGTGAAAACAACCACAGTAAGTGCCACAAAACAAAACAACAACTCAGGACTTTGACTTGCTTGTCAAAAAGGCTAATGTCATGCCAAAATACCCCTATTGGATCCCAATAATAAAGAAAGTATAAGCATACCTTTTTTTTTTATTCAATAAAATCAATCAAGAATGCAATGTTTTACAATGATGGCCTGAAATTCTATCAACGTTTTCCATGATTATGTGTAGTAACTTGTGTAAGGTATGTCATCTGGGCAGGTTAATCACTTAGCTTGTTAATAGCAATATGATAGACATAATGACAATGTTAAATGTCCATACACAAATGTATGTGGTAGATAATTTAAAAGATGTTCATTTATTAAGTTTATGCTTAAAGGAACACTCCACTTTTTTGGGACTTTAGCTTATTCACTGTATACCCTTAGCGATCTGACTACAATCGAAAAAAGCAATTTCAGACTTTCACTGATTTCTAACTAGATACTGAAAAATATTTAGTATTAGAGATGCACAGATTGCAATTTTCTTGGCTGATTCCGATTTTTTGCAGATTCCGATACTATAATTATACTATACTATATATTGCCTATGCCGCTGGCAACAAAACAGACCGGCTTGGAATCGGAAAGACGTGAGACTGACCGGCCGGTCACCGTTAGGGACCGAGTATGCAAAAAATCGACTTATTCCGATCCCTGAAATAAGTCCAGTCGATCGGTGCATCTCTAATTAGTATCACTGACATCAAGAGGGCTTTTTGTGAATTAATTTGTACCTTTCCTACACGCCTTGAATATTTGTCTACATCCTTGGTTAGAGTCCAACAAGGGAAGAATTTGGGACGGCACCAGAACCTCTCAAAATGCATAAGTGATTGTGTTATACACCCTAACTGTTGTGTTGTTAAATCCCAGGTGTCCTGACGCCAGTGGGGGAAGATTTTCCCATGAGAGGCGCAAACTATGGAAGAACCTCGTCATTCTCCAAAGCTACAGCGGTGCGGGGAGGGGAGCATTCATCATAGTCCAGTTAGCCCTATCTGTCAGTCTCTCCATTAGTCCTTCAGTCTCATAAGATAAGGGGTGAGAACCTCTCGTCATGGAGTTTACGTGGGCCGTGAGGAATGGATCCCCCTGTGCTGTCAATCAAGCCAATGCTGGCACGTGATCAGTGCGTTGACGGATGCAGGATAGTTTGCAACTTGGATCGTGAAACGTGAAAGGATCTATCAAAATTTTACAGACCAAAGAAATACAGACAATTTCTGTGGGGAAGGATTTCCAATATGAACACAAAATACACACATCAGCTACTTCAGCTTTGAGAAACGCAAGCAAAAAAAACACACACCTGAGCTTTGTAAGGAGTTTTTCCAACTGAGAACACGCAAAATGGACAACAAAGACGTTTTCGACAAAACTGTTGACTTTTCTTCGATTGTAGATCTGCTGCCATTGTCGTGTAACGGACTGAATTCAGTCAGGAACGTAGAAAGCGTGGCAGATGATTTGTCAAAGCGAACATTATCTACCTGACCTGAAGAGACTAGCGGAGACTTGCGCTTTGGGAGAGACCATCCTATGTATTTTCAGAGTCATAAAGTTATATATATATTTAACAGTTTTATATGATGTACCTTTGTAGCAAACCTTATTTAACACTGACAATGTGATCCTATTCATAAATGGTGAATTGAAAAACGCTATGTCCTGGAAAGTTATTTACGCATTGCTTTCATCGCAAATGGATATAGGAAGGAAAATAGTGTACTTGTGTATTTGTGAGTAAACTTTTGTTTTGTAACAACATTCAACAATATACACACACATAAAAGCAACTGTAACCCACCTTGACAAGGTTATTTACGTCAGTATACAGCTATGGGTCAATTGTGTTTTACCGCAGCGATTGTACACTGGTAAATTCATCTTATAAAAACTGTTTATGTGTCAGTCCTTCTGTGATATCTGTCATATCGAGACGGTCACCCCATTAAGATAATGGCCCTTATGAGATAATGGCCCGTCCGCCACAACGAGTACCGTGTCCTGCGTGGTTTCTCTTAGACCATTACTCTGCCCTTGTTGGCCCCTCTCCTCCTCTCTCAGCGCCGAGCCTGTGGAGGAATGCTGCTGTCAGCCAGGCTTCAAGCTTCATTTAACATCACTAACAGCCTGCATTACACACGGCGTCTCTCAGCTACAGCCGCAGTGCCCCACAATATCACCCCCCGGCCCAAAAGTACCCTGAGTGTTTATGAGGGTTTGAAGGAGAATGATGTTAGCTTTATTGAGGCTTTTAATATGATCTTAACAACTTGCATTAATCATTTACTTTGGTGGTGTGTCACTAAATGTGGCCCTTCATACTTAAACCTGAAGCTAAAATAAGCTAAGATGCTGAAATACGTTCTTCTATCTCAGTTCAATATGCAGAGACAACGATAAGTAAGCCAACGTAAACACTGTGACTATGTGGCGTTTTCTAAAAATGTTGCTGTTTGTTTGAGAATCCCGACCAGCCTGAAACTGCAGCAGTGTTTCAACCACTGGCGTGAGTTTTAGACAGAGCTATCTGTTTGAATGATGTTGGTTTTATTGTTGCTTTTAAGATCTTAACAATCTGCATTAATCATTTACTTTAGTTGTATATCACAAAATGGAGCTCTTCATACTTAAACCTGATGCTAATATATGCTAAAACAACTGTTGTTTGAGGATCCGGACCGGCCTGATATAGCAACAGTGGCTCAAACAATGGCGTGAGATCGGGGTGGAGCTATCTGCTTGTTTAACCAATAGCATTGAGGCTGCCACCCTACTTGTCACAAGCATTTAGGGAGAGTTGTTCGGTAAACCTGTTTGAATGCTGCTGTTTTTTATTGTTTCTTTTCAGAAGGTGTTCAAACTTATAACTGAAGTAAAGGACTAATATACATTACCATTCAAAAGTTTGGGGTCAGTAAGTTTTTATTTATTTTCTTCAGTGAGGAATTGGATGCATTGAACTGATGAAAAGTGACAGTAAAGACTTACTGGGCCTATTTTAACGGTTTAAGCACATGTTCTGAAGCGCACAGCGCAGGTGCACTCAGGGCATGGTCTAAAAGGGTTGTACGTATAGTCTCTTAATGAGTCATGGGTGTGGTTTGGGCATAATGTGCAATAAACCAATCAGAGTCTCATCTCCCATTCCCTTTAAAAGCTAGTTGCGCTTGCACCATGGGGGGTTCATGGTCAAAAGACGAGACTAAAATGTTTTGCATAAAATAAAAACTAAGATAAAATCTCTTCATTTTCATCATTTTCAGAGTTTGCACTGTTGCTCAAGTACAGGTCTCACTCCTGTTGCTGCCAGCCTGTCATCTCGCGGCGGCGTGCGGTCACGTGGTTCCCGGAGCGCTCAATACTTCTAGCGCTGTGTCAATACATTTGAATGGCTTAAGCAGATACATAACAACTTCACTATACAGGTGTTTGCAGAAATTTTTGATAAACAGTACAGCATAATGTGCATTGATATTATGGAGAGTGGTGGAGATGCAACATTGTTTACATTAATGTTATTATTGTATTTAGCCCTCAGGTATTCCTTACTAATTGCCCACACTCATTGGTGGTCAAATGTGACACCTTAACTATTTTAAAAATAAATAGCCTATATTTTAGTTCAATAATATTTATTGAATATTTTGAGGAGAACTTTTGGTATTAAATACTATTTGTGCAATAATTATGGTCCATTAATGACCACTTAAAACATTTGTCTTCTAATATTTTTATTATTTATATTACAATTAGTGTAGTAATTAAGGTTAAAATAGAGAATTCTAAAGAGGCTAATTAGAGTCATTTTGTGTCATTTGTAATGCCATTACTGGTGCCTGTATGGCTCTTTAATAAATATACATGTATCTAGTTGCTCAAAAAAATATTGCAGATCATAACTGCTGTAACCACAGAGCCAGGTTCTGTGGAAGAGGTAGATACAGGTGAGTAATATGGTTTTAATAGAGACACATGAAATGTGGGGTGAATTATGTAGTGTGACGGTAACTTAAGTTCATATGCGACCGGGTTAACCTCACGGATGATGGTGAAGGGACCGATGTATCTAGGACTCAGCTTCCTACTAGGCAGTCGTAACCTGATGTCTCTAGTGGAGAGCCAGACCATATGCCCGGGCTGTACTTCTGGCGTTTAACTGCCCATTGGAGATGGTGGTGGGCTGAGTCCCAGACTCTCTCACTCTCCTGGAACCAGTAATCCACTGCAGGGACATCCGAGGGTTCCCCGGACCATGAGAACAGCGGGGGCTGGAAACCAAGTACACATTGGAAAGGTGTAAGACCAGTGGTGGGTTGCTTCAGGGAATATTGGGCATACTCTTCCCAGGCAAGGAACTGGTTCCAGGAGTTCTGGTGGCCATGACAGAAGGTTCTCAGGAAGCGACCTCCTGTATCTTCCTCTCCGTCTGCCCATTGGTCTGGGGATGGTAACCAGAAGAGAGGCTGACAGTCACACCTAGGAGGGAGAAGAACAATTTACAGACACGTGAAATGAACTGAGGGCTTCGGTCTGATACAATATCTTCTGGTAGGCCAAAGTTGTGAAACACATGATTAAACATCAGTTCAGCAGTTTCCATGGCTGTGAGAAGCTTTTTCAGCGGTATTAGTCGGCATGCTTTGGAAAAACTATCAACAATGACAAGGATACAGGTGTTTTCATCAGAAGGAGGTAGACCTGTTATGAAGTCCACTCCTAGGTGTGACCATGGGCGACGTGGTACGGGCAGCGGGGGGAGTTTACCTGCTGGTAGATGGTGTGTGGACTTGGAGATGGTGCATTCCTGGCATCCTTGGACAAACCTTCTTACATCACTAGCCATTCCTGGCCACCAGAAATGATCTTTTAGCAGTGAGAGAGTTTGTGAGGTCCCTGGGTGGCCAGTGCCCATGGAGGAGTGAACTGAAAGGATCAATGAAGGGGTTTCGATTTCTGGGAATGTAGGTACGACCTGGGGGACACCCCGGCGGAAGATTGACATTGGTCTCTGTTATCTGGTCCTCCAAAGACCACTGTATGGGACTGACGATCAGGCTAGAGGGAACAATGAGTTCTGGTGATTCATGGGGGTCGTCGGGAGTGAACTGACGGGAAAGAGCGTCTGCCTTGATATTCTTGGAGCCGGGTCTCTGAGATGGTGAAGTTGAATCTTGTGAAGAATAGTGCCCACCGAGCTTGGCGCGGGTTCAGATGTTTAGCTTCTCTGAGATATTCCAAATTCTTGTGGTCTGTAAACACGGTGAAAGGCTAATGTGCTCCCTCTAGCCAATGACGCCATTCTTCTAGTGCCATCTTGATTGCCAGCAGTTCTCGGTTACCTATATCGTAGTTCCTCTCCGCCGGGGTGAGTTTCTTTGAGAAGAAGGCACATGGATGGAGTTTAGGAGGTGACCCCTGCTGCTGACAGAGCACCGCTCCTACTCCTGTGGTGGAAGCATCAACCTCCACAATGAATGACTTCTCTGGATCGGGATGGACGAGGAGCAGTGCGCTGGTGAAAGCCTTCTTAAGTGATACCATGGCATCGGTGGCCGCTGGGGTTCAGGACAGAGACTTGGGCCTGCCCTTCAGGAGATTGGTGATGGAACTGAAGTTATGGATGAATCTGCTGTAATAATTGACCGCTGGGGTTCAGGACAGAGACTTGGGCCTGCCCTTCAGGAGATTGGTGATGGACCTGAAGTTATGGATGAATCTGCTGTAATAATTGACAAAACCAAGGAAACGTTGCAATTCCTTCACAGTCTTAGGTGTAGGCCAGTCACGGATTGTGGAAACCTTCCCCTCGTCCATCTGGATACCATCCTTGCAGATGTGATAGCCGAGGAATTGCACTGAAGGCTGATGGAACAGACATTTCTCTGCTTTGAGGAACAGGTGAAATTCTCTCAGGCGTTGGAGGACCTCCGAAACGTGCTGGCGGTGTTCAGCCAAGCTCCGGGAGTATATCAGTATATTGTCAATATATACCAGGACAGAACGGTGGAGAAACTCCCCATAGCACCTCATGCATGAAATCCTGGAATACGGAGGGGGCGTTGACCAGGCCATATGGCATGATGCAGTACTCATAATGACCTGTAGGGGTCACAAAAGCGGTCTTCCATTCGTCCCCCTCACGTATCCGGATGAGGTTATATGCACTGCGGAGGTCCAGCTTGGTGAAGATTGTAGCACAATGACTTCTCTGGATCGGGATGGACGAGGAGCAGTGCGCTGGTGAAAGCCTTCTTAAGTGATACCATGGCATCGGTGGCCGCTGGGGTTCAGGACAGAGACTTGGGCCTGCCCTTCAGGAGATTGGTGATGGAACTGAAGTTATGGATGAATCTGCTGTAATAATTGACCGCTGGGGTTCAGGACAGAGACTTGGGCCTGCCCTTCAGGAGATTGGTGATGGACCTGAAGTTATAGATGAATCTGCTGTAATAATTGACAAAACCAAGGAAACGTTGCAATTCCTTCACAGTCTTAGGTGTAGGCCAGTCACGGATTGTGGAAACCTTCCCCTCGTCCATCTGGATACCATCCTTGCAGATGTGATAGCCGAGGAATTGCACTGAAGGCTGATGGAACAGACATTTCTCTGCTTTGAGGAACAGGTGAAATTCTCTCAGGCGTTGGAGGACCTCCGAAACGTGCTGGCGGTGTTCAGCCAAGCTCCGGGAGTATATCAGTATATTGTCAATATATACCAGGACAGAACGGTGGAGAAACTCCCCATAGCACCTCATGCATGAAATCCTGGAATACGGAGGGGGCGTTGACCAGGCCATATGGCATGATGCAGTACTCATAATGACCTGTAGGGGTCACAAAAGCGGTCTTCCATTCGTCCCCCTCACGTATCCGGATGAGGTTATATGCACTTCGGAGGTCCAGCTTGGTGAAGATTGTAGCACCTGTGGCTGCTGGGACAAGGGGAAGAGGATAGCAGAACTTCACAGTAATCCGGTTAAGTGCCCGGTAGTCGATGCAGGGCCTCAAGTCTCCGTCCTTCTTGGCCACAAAGAAGAAACTCAAAGCAGCAGGGGAGGTAGAGGAGCGAATGTAACCTTGTTGAAGTGCCTCCTGAATATACTCCTCCATGGCCTTCTGTTCAGGGACGGAGAGAGGATATATCTTGCCACGAGGCACTGGATCAACCGGTATGAGGTTGATGGCGCAGTCCCATGGTCTGTGAGGTGGTAGTTGGGCGGCTCGTCTTGGGCAAAAAACGCCACTGAAGGAGGTGTAGTCGGCAGGAATATCCATTGTTTCTCTAGAGGACTTTCAATCGAGGTAGACAAGACAGGTAAGGGGTTGACTGGCTGACGTGCAGAGGGTAGTTCGGGGAAACATGAAGAGAAACACTTCTCACCCCACTTCAGGACTTCGCCTGTGGCCCAAGACAGAACCGGTTCATGCTGAATGAGCTAGGGACGTCCAAGAACAATGTCGAACCAGGAATTTGATTTGCTCAACATGAAGAAGGCCTACTTGGAGTTGTACTGGACCTATGCAATGACAGACTTGACCCCGGCTGAGCGGTTTTCCAGTTATTGAATGGACCTGGTAGCTGGTTTCGTTGCATTTCTTCTTGAGCTTGAGGTGCTGGCAGAGCTTCCCGGAAATGAAATTGCCGGCTGACCCACTGTCGATGAGGGCATTGACAGAAATGGAGATGTTAGATGCAGTAAGACAAACAATGGAGGTAAGTGGTGACATCTTAGAATTGATATGGTTGACAAAACTTACCACTGGACGTGGAGGATGAATGGGGCAAATATTTATGACATGCCCCTTAGTGCCACAATACAGACAGAGCCCTTGGGTCAGCCGGCATTGTCGCTTAGCCAAGGTCAGACGGGTGGTCTCAACTTGCATGTGTTCAACATCTGGTTCTGGAGAGCCACCATACTGTGGTTGGCGGAGTGCGGTGTACTGCTGGCCCTGTTGGTGTTCCATACATCCCTGTACACGATGAGCGAATCGGATGGAGAGCTGAATGAATTTTTCCAGACCCATGGCATCAACATAAGTAGCAAGATGCAAGCGCAGCTTGGACTCGAGGCCTTGGCGGTAAGTCGTGAGGAGCGAACGCTCATTCCATCCACTTGCGGCAGCTAGTGTACGGAAACGTAGAGCATAATCGTTAATGGAGCTATTTCCTTGTTTCAAATTATATAATTGCTCACCACACTTGAATCTCCTTCAGGTTTTCCTAAAACTTCACGAAAATGGTTAAAAAAGGAGTCAATTTGTCTCCGCCCATTGGAGTGCTCACTCCCTCAGCAAGGAAATGATGAACGATATTTTAGCCCTTTTAGTAGGAAATTGCTGTGCCTGCATCTCCAGGGCCAGCGAGCACTGAAGGAGGAAACTGTTGCACTCCTCCGCCGAACCAGAGTAGGGCGCTGGAGTGACCATGGAACTGGCGATGACGGTCGGTGAAGAAGCGGCAAGCGGTGCAGCAACTGAGGTGGCTGGCGTGGGGAGTGAGCGGCGAAGCGCGTCAACAAGATCCTGGAACGGATCGGAGGCCGGATTGCTCATATTGCTGGTGAGTTGTCTTTAGCTCTGTTCTTCTGTAACGATAAGTAGACTCAGAGAAGACAACAGAGTTATTGATCAGAATTATTCAGGTTTATTGATGACAAACAGGTAAACAGTTGAGGCAGAATGGTGGATGACTGAATGACCGAGTCTCTTGCTTGTATGAAGTGGAAACAGGTGACAAATAGATGAGCACACACCTCAGTTGCTGATGGCCAGTTGGAAACCACGATGGTAGGTAATGGGATGGAGGCGAAGGAGAGAGACAACGGAGAAGGAGGTCGTGGGAGCTGGAGCACAGGAATCTTTGTGACAACGTGATCACTCGATAAGTAGCGAGTCTTGTATCCACTTGGGAGAACAGACAATGAGTGTGACTGAGGTGTGTGCTTAAGTAGTCCATGCTGATAAGTGACAGGTGCAGGTGATTAGTATTCAGGTGAGAGAGATCGTTGTGAGGGAGTGACGGTGGAACCTGTATCCGTGACAACTGCTTACTTATTTGTGAAATTTGCGAAATTTTAATATGTTAATAATAGTGAATAGTAATGAATGCAAGCAAATTTAATTTAACCCCAAAAAGTTTAAAATAGTGCTAAAAGGCAAAGTTTTTTTCCTTATGTACAGTAGGCTATATACATATGAATTCCTACACAATCTAAATCGATATTTGTGCCCATCGTCTCATAAGCTAATGCTGATTTTAGGCATCTATGCTGTAAATCAACCAGTTAGCTATGGTGTTGTGGCACATACATTATGCAGGTTATATGTATTTTATGTAACTTATTTTGCCACACAATATATTGAGTTTTTCTTTGATGAGACTTTTGAGAATGATGAGACTTTTAGTCGACTAAAACTTGACTAACAAAAAAAGATATGTGAATGACTAAATATGACTAAAACTAACAAGGACATTTGGCACAAGACTAATACTAAGACTAAATTAAAAAAAGGTGACAAAATGAACACTACAAAAAACACTTGCGTCGCGCCTGGCGCCGCATTGCACCGGGTATATGATAGCCCACAGTGTCACAAAAAAAAAATATATTTCAAATAAAAGCTGTTCTTTTGAACTTTCTATTCAAAAACATCACGAAAAATACATCACGATTTCCACAAAAATATTAAGCAACACAATTGTGGTCAACATTGATAATTATTAGAAATGGTTCTTGAGCAGCAAATCAGCATATTAGAATGCTTTCTGTGACTGAAGACTGGAGTAATGATGCTGAAAATTCAGCTTTGATAGTTTCAAATAGAAAGCAAGTATTTTAAATTGTAATTATATTTCACGATATAAATTTTCAATTATTTTATAACCAATTAAATACAGCCTTGGCGGGCATAAGAGACTTCTTTCAAAAACATTAAAAATCTTACCAAGCCCAAAATTTTGAATGGTAGTGTATGTCGCACTAAGTAGGCTCTTCATACTTCAAGATGAAGTGTGTAATTTGTCAGACACATCTATAAGTACATCTATTTGTTAGACACCTACAAGTAAGTTGTAAGTTCCATAAAAACACAGTGAGCTATCATACTTTTTGCTAGTTTCAGCCTGACGCAGTTATCATTTTCACGTCCTGCCCCATGTTGTTTAAATAGCAAATGCACTCATGCCCATCTGTTTGCCCATGGACGTGCTGCAGTGACCATTTTCCCCATTGTTAAACTAGCAAAAGTGGATTCAGACACGCCCAAAGTGCACTTGCGCCGTGCGCTTTAGACCATGCGCTTAGATTGTTAAAATATGGCCCTGTGACTATGACAAAAGTTTGTTTTGAGAATCCTGACCAGCGCTCCACAGCAACAATGGCTTGACCAATGATAGAAATTTGGGGCGGCGCAATCTGTTTGTTTGACCAATGGCAGTGTTCAAGAAACCCTTTAGAAAACTTTAGAAATTTTTGCAGCTCTGTTTGGTGTGATCTTTTACCGCCTGTAATTTGACTGACTTTGAAACATTTAAAAAGGCGTTTCTTATTGTTTTACTCTGTGGTGTATTAACTAATTTGATTCATCCTGTTAAAAAAAGGATCCATTTTATATTCAGCAGTAAGAGTGTTGTCTAGTCATCTTTTTTGATATCTATTTTATCCACTGCAAATGTCATTGCGACCAATTAGCCCATCTTAAACAACCTGCAAGGAAGGCGGAAGATGATTGGCTTAGGTAAAAAGGCTCCCTTGAGTTCATAATCAGGGTTTGACATGTCGCACTGAACCATCTCAAATTCCCATACAAATCTTACCGGCTTGGCTCACTCATCCATGGACTAAATGAGAAAAATTACAGACTTTGCCAGTTCCCTTAAAAACCCATTTACATTCTGTCAGCTCCTATTAAGGACGAGGATCGTGACAATGGGCAAAAATATGCATGGGAGAGAAATCCAGCCCCAGTCCATCACGGTAATTCCGACCCTGCTTACCAAGGCGCCAGTTGATTTCTCCTCAATTTGGGTTTCCCTTCCCGCAAGCTGCACACTAAACAGGCCCTGATAAGCACCCTGCCTGAAAACCAGCTTTAACAATATTATACAATTACGAGCACCAGTAACAGTATCAGCCATAGATTAGAGGTACTAAATGCTGAGCTATGAATAAATTAACCGCATTTTTTCGTCTAAGCAGAAAGACTCGAAAAAGAATGAAAGGACAACAAGGCAGGCACTTTGATTTGCGTAGCTCTGCTCCTCGGCTGATAGTTTTCTCAAAATAATTTTGAATGACACAGATTATAATAGATTTCCAAAATAATCCGGATTATCGCAGTCATTACAGCCACATTTGATAAACGAAAAAAGTCTTTCTATGGTCACACATCATTATGTGCATTATGGCTCAAAGTGGGTGGCGATCTTATTTCAATTAAAAATTGCGTGTCTATCAACGTGATGCCTCTGTTTACTGAACTCTTTAGACAAAGACGTCATCTGCAATTCAAATGATTTTAATCAGTAGACACAGAAGCACAACATTGATGGGATTGCTTCATTCGTTTAGCAAAATGTCAAAGCAAATCGTCAGGTCTCAGCTGTGTTTATGAACAAACTCCATGTTTCAGATTTGCAGGAGATTAAAAAGAGATGAAAAGCAGTGAATGTGTAATTGTGTGAAATCTAAACCCAGGACCCTTTTTATAGTGCAAATTTCTGATTAAGGCAAAACTAAAAGAGAACTCCCCGCAATTATCGATAATTGCGAGTGGGCAATTACGTATTAGCATGATAAAAACAACTGCGCGCATAAAGGACAACAACTTTGCACCTGATATCAACGCAAGTGGAGGGACGTGGTTTGCCCGCGGGTTAGGCGGGCGTTGCTCGAGTTCCTCCAGGTCCTTGTGGTGAATTATGGTCTGCCCTTCAAGCAGTCACACACGTCCGCCATTAATCATGTTTGGCCAGTGTCCCCATTCTCAAAAGAGGTCTGGAATGCGTTTCCTGAGACCTGGTTGTCACCCTACCTGTCCACCCTCAGCCCCTTGGGGTCCTTCATAAAGATGAAGCCGAGGCGGTGACTTTGTTGAGGGAGATAGTTTCCAATGGGACCAAGCATACTCCTTACAGAAGGATGCTGCCCAGGCAATGTTTGGATTCAGGTGAGTACTTTGAGGGTCACGCAGGATGAAGTAATGTTTTGTAAGAATTAATTGAATTGTTCACTGAATACATGGTCAGCATAAGCAGGAGCGATGAAGCGTGAATGCAGCGTATAACAGTGTGACCTTAAGGGACAGTCTTTGAACGAGTCCTGGAGTATCCTATACAATAACAAATGATGTCTAAATATTCTCCTTCCCTCATTTAAGCATGACATATTTGCCGTTGCTACTAAACTAAAGGTCAAAGATATGTCATGTTATTCAGCTTCTGAGAGCTAATCTTTAGGATGAATGGAGAATTTTCTAAATTTGCTCCATGATGAATTTCACAAATCAAAATGTCTTTAATAAAATATAATAATTCTGTGCATAACTAGTTCTATAAATATTTATTAAAACAACAAGGCTACAAAACATACTTTCAGTCTTTATGTGATTTTTTTGTGATTCTGCATGGGTGTCTGTATACTCAGATTCAAGTCAGAATATGAGTCTGATTCGGCTCCATTGGGCTGTGATTATTGGGGCGTGTTTCAACCAAACCAGGAAAGAAAAAATCTCTGCACACAATTGGATAGACCAACAACCAATCAGAGCAACGGAGTAAGTGACGTGTTGAGTGACGCATAGTTGTCAACAGAACTGCACGCACGCTGGAAGAAGTAGTAGAAGAAGATGAGTGTAAACGATCTTTGCCGGTTTTGTAAAAAATTATTTAAGGATACATGGAGTACTTACCAACACAATCATAATTTTTGAGAGAAATAGTAAAGGAGAATGCATATACGAACAAGTTCTCTGTTTATGATTAGAACGAATTCAACCCAAGCGCTCTTTGGTGACGTGGATGATTACGTTACTGTTGATCATCTGTCCATCATCGTATAAAGCCCGCCCTGACAATTTGACTGTTCCGAACAGCTCTTGTTCGAGCATAGTTGCTCCACAACGGATCAAGTCCAGACCGAACTTCCCGACCTCAAATGTTGTGGGCAGGGCTAAATTCGGCTGGCATCCAGGCTGGTAGATCATAATCAGAAATGATCAATTCATTTGTTGTATAGCACTAGTGCACTCAATCACGTCGGAATGATTGTAAGTGCACATAAAAGCCAGCAAAGTTAAAAGTGAGAAACATGGTCTTTTTAGTAGAGATGCACCAGTATGAAAATTTTGCCCAATAACCGATATATTGGCAGATAAATCTGAATCAATTTTTATTTTATTTTATTAAAATGTTCTTATATATATTTTTTAATGTAGCCTATATGACAGACTTGTGCTGCGCATGTTGCACTTAACTGCATTTTCCTTTTTTGAAGGGATTCCAATCATATTTCAAGCAATTCAAAACTATCATGGCGAACAGTGCGTATCTGAAGTGCCTCAGCTGAAGGAAATAATTCATATTTATCAGCTTTAATATATCGGCCAAATTCTCTTATCTGGCAGATACATTAAAATGAACACATATCGGCCGATACCAATATGGTGCCCATATAAGGTACCTATCATGCATCGCTACTTTTTAGCCCTATGAACATACTGTATAATATTTGATTCACTAATTTATAAGGCCTCTAAATTATCAACATGATCAAAACTTTGCAGAAATAGCTGTTGTTCAAAATCTACAACAGGGTTCAAATCCGGTCCTGGAGGGCCATTGCCCTGCAGATTGTAGCTCTAACCCTGATCAATCTCACCTACCCGTGATTTTCTAGTGATCCTGATGCCCTTTATTAGCTTGCTCAGGTTGTTTGATCAGGGTTGGAGCTAAACTCTGCAGGAAAGTGGCCCTCCAGTACCCGATTTGAGGAACCCTAATCTACTACTCATCTGATTTATAGTTTATACTTGTTTTGCAAGTAAAAGCCTTATAGTATAATTGTAAAAACGTCCACCTTCAGGTCATAGTTCATGTGTCTTTTTGCTGTGAAATATTTAATGTTTTTTTTTATAAAGTAAACATAAGAATAACTTTCATATTGCTAGAATTATTTCAAGATGAACACTTACTGAACTCAATCATCATATTGCATTGCATGTTTTGCCTCCACAATAAAAACTATACAGAGTTTTGATCATAACAATACGTATTTAAATATCATCTTAAGACATTATTGAGAGATTAGGGCTGTGTCCAAAAACCTAGGCAGCTGTCTCGTTGCCTCGCTGCCTTATCAGACAATGGCTTGTAAGGCAGTGTTTTTACATGAAGGCACCTCACGAACTGATTTCAGACATTCTTCTTAAGCAGTGTAACCGTTTAATGATCTATATCAAAATAGAGAGAGCTTTGGTGAGAACTAAATAAATATTTAATTACTACATTAGCAATTTCTAATGTAGTGATGAAGGTATCTCAGGAGACAGGAAGTGAAGCTAACATTAGATTCGGACGTGCCTTGGTGCCTTCCTGTCTTGAAATGTGTCCTCCGAAGGCAGCATTTGCATGTTTCGGACGCAGCCACAGAGTGATATTTATATGCATTTATGTAAGTGTTCTGCTATGCCGTTATATCTCATTGATTTACTATCAGGATTTCATCTTTCTTTCGAGCCATAAAAAAATCATCATCTGCACAAAATTGCATATTTTTGCTCACTTTGGGCCCCGGAATAAAATGTATGTTTGTTCCTCCTCAAGTATGAGCTCTCACTATATCATACTATATGAGCCATAAAAGCCTGATGCATTAAATATGACACTCAACAAAAACACACATGCAAACTTAATCCCCAGCCCCCCCACCCCAAAATATTTAGTCAATAAACAGTTCCATTTTGAAAATTAGATTTCCCTGACTATTATTTCATATGTCAGGCTTTACAGGGTTAGAGCATGTCAATTAAAAAATCATGGCGATGGAAGAAAACTCTTACTGAAGAAATATGATTTAATTATGAATGCTGACAGTATAATTAGTTTGTTAAAATAAAATATTTTTTCTGTACCATAAATGAAGAAAAGTAATGCAACATGACAGAAAACTCTAAATTCATTTAGCTGATTTATGAGTGGACAGACTTAAGCGACCAAACTACATTCCCTTGATAAAATACACAGATAAACATTGATTATACACATAAAGTGCATCTTTTGCTCTATATTACATTGCATTAGTGCAAAACAGCTCCCTGCCTTTGTCAATAAGTAAAATAGTGCACAATTCTATTCCGACCAAAATAATCACAGTTTCTTTAAGTATGACCTTGCAAACACCTTTCATATATCACCTACAGCTTGGGACGGCCTTGATGATCCCAGTTAAAGACATTGCAGACTTTTCTACAGAAACAGGCCAGAAACCTTTCATTACAGAATCTATGTCAGAGGTAAAAGCGCTTTGCTGTAATACACAATGCTACAAAACAGCTTCCCCCAGTGTCAGCCGTGCACCGGCGAAACACTGAACCGCAAGGGCCGCCTGCAAAATAGGATTATAGAGATGCACACCAGCAAGGCGGCGTTCCTCTGACCGCAAGTCATTCTGAGCTGAATCTACCAAAACTGATTGATTCGTGTCTACGATTCACCAGACACCTGAATGTCACCTTTCCACATCGCTGCCATTCACTGCACAGAGTGATTGAAAGAGAGAGCAGAGGTGAGAGGGAACGGATGCTTATGGCAAGGGGAGATATGAACTTAATGCTGGAACACAGAGAGGAAGACGGGCGCGAGGGTGGAGGTGCACCGAATGCCACAGCTGACGACGGGGAGATATGGGAACATTAATTTTGCTACAGAGGTCTCTAAGTCTTCATTTCCAGGAGTCTCCAAGTCCTGGTGGAAACATCTGATAAGAGGCTGATGTCAGTGTCTTCATTTCGTTCTCTATCATACTCACATTCTTCACCTCGTTCATCTTTCCAGCTCAGGATATTTAGTACAAGTCGAAGCGATGTCATTGTCATGACCCTAAAGAAACTTCCAATATTTGACGTTTAATACGTTTCGACTGAGCTACAGTGGCCTAGGGGTGCACAATATAGGGCTGGGAATTGACACAAATTTAGATGCAATTCAATTAAATTCAAAACGATATTGAGTCATTTGGATATATATCAGGTGCAATACATGTCAATTTTCCAAGGAAAAATTCTGTAAACAGGGAACCTTGTCAGTTGGTATATTATTATAAAGGTTCAAATTAACACTTGATTTGTATAGCCTACAAAAAATGTACATGCACAATAATAACATTATAATAACTTTTTAGTGATAAAATTACGTTTCAGTTAGTTTTTCAAAAATATAAACATTTAAACAGTGGCCTACTTAAAATAATAAGTTTCAATATAATGTAAAAATAGAATTAATATGCAACATAGTGGTTAAATTTATTTCATGCTGTAACTAGTAGTAAAGAGGAAGAGCTTCTTCAGGGAGGAATCCTTTTATTTTTTATATTTAAAAATGTTTGTGCTGTTGTACGTGAGTGTACGTGCGTTGTGCATCCGCCTATAGGTGCAATTTTTAGTGGCGTGATATTCAAATGAGGATTGTTTTGAGCTGCCACATTTATCAACATCCGATCATTTCGTACGATAGGATTGGCAGAATACGAATGTTTCATAAATCATATGTGAACCCTGTTGTAAGATTCTGTTCTGCGCTTGGATCTGCGCATGTTTCTATAGTAGATTGATAAATTAGGCCCAGATGGAGCAGGACTTGCCGCCATTTTGGAAGAGATGTCAAATGATGTCTCGCTGAGGTCGGGGTTGATCGATCAATGATTGAGTTCACAGGTTGGATGTCTGATTTCGAGCAGCGTTCCAGACATCCTTTCCAAGTAGGAAGTGGGGAAATCCAAATTCCAAGTCGTCTGGAACACAGCCTAAAGGCCCTTTCACACCGGACGTGTAACGAAAAAGCGAAGCGGAAAAACTTTGTGTAATATTTTGTGTGTGAATAGTTCACATCAAAACCATTCACATCAGCCGAGACATGAATTTGCGACGTCTGTGACGTTTCAGAGCTCCAACATTCCAAAACATTCGTGGCGACTGCTGAGAAAACATGGACACTTCATCATTCAGTGAAGACGAGCTTTTCATTTTATTTAAAAGACCGTTTTGGGTGCACCCAGTCATAAAGAACAAAAAGTCTGAAGGAGAGTATGCTAATCTTGTACAGGAGCTAAAACTTAATCATGGCCAGTTCCGCACTTACTTTCGAATGTCCATGGGACAATTTGAGGAGCTCCTCCAGAGACAGTAGCACCGCATCTGACGAGACAAACCACACACTTCAGGAACCAATCGATCCGGAGCAGCTCTGTTTCCAGTTGAGTCACAATGTACACATTTAAGTGCCACAGTCGTAGTGATGGAAACACATTCACTTTCCATAGTCACACTGTAATCTAATGAGAAATGCGATACCTGGCAATGGTTAATGTTGATTGAATGGCTAATGACATCACCTTAATTAATATTTAACCCAGCCCTAGTGTACTGTAACAAATTTAGCAAAGCATTTAAAACTAAAAATAAGTCACAAAAAATGTCAATGTGTTTCAGGTGCATTCACACCATGTCAGAATTATCGTAATTCGAAAAAGCGTTCACGTCCTTGTAGAATTTGTAATTTCAACTTGTAAACTCTACATTTTCTGGGAGATTTACGTTATTAGATTCAGCAGCTGTGACATATTTATGTCATGCGCTCTAAAGTTGTTTACATCTCGGTCCGCACGTGCAGCAGCATCCAGGCTCACGCGCACAGCTCATGGACAGTGTTAGCGCACACACATTGTTCGCATTGTATTGAACATCCTTTCGAATTTATTCTAGTTTATCATCATTGAGATTATATTGTGTTCTATTTCACATTTATTCACCAAAAGCTTTATTAGTATTGTGTTGTGTTTTATTTATGTTATATCCATATTTATATTTGTATTTTGTTTTCAATATTCACAGAACCACACATCTATGCACATTAAATAAAACCAAGTCGGCACAGACCACAAAATGTATCGGACTCATTTAAATTCTGCACAGAATGCTATATTTTAAAGCCATATGGAAAATATTCGGAGGAGAAACGGTTAGCGATTAGGAGGAAACTGCGGCTTTACTGAGCTCAACGGCTCTGGCCGAACTGTGAAAAAAAGGGGAGTGGCTGTTCGATATGTTCCGCCCTGTCTTCCTGTTTCAGTTGAAATTACGGCAACACATTGAATAATGCTGCTTCAGTACTTAAAAGCCACCAAACATAAAAAATGATTCAAAATTCAACAAATTTACATTGTTTTCCAACCCATAAAAGTTTTGTCCCCCTCTCGAACATTCTCAGCACAGATTATTAATCATTGCCTCTGATCGTCATGCGATGGTTGTCTTCCTGTGACATTTCCTTGTGTGGCCTTGCTTGTGTCCATCCTGCTGAGTCGCTCATCTATGCTTGCTAATCCAACATGCGTGACAGCTGACCGCTGATGCTAACAATAGCGAGACAGCACGGACAGCCCGTTCTAAAGACTGTCAAATGATAAATTACCCTCTTCAGTCACTCTAACCGAGAGCCAGTTAGGTCACACAAACAGCTTGACGTGACATTTTTCCAGTACTGTATATGCAAACTGCTGCCAATCAATTAACAGCTTGCCTTTCTTTACCCCTCAACCGCATATTGGGATTGTGAGAAATTGACTGCAGAGCGGAAGTCAACACAAAAGCCTCCTGCGGGTCCAGGGTTGCAGGGACGGTCTGAACAAATAAATGTGGCTGTGAATCACTCATCCTTTTCGTGAATTCCTCAAAACATAGCAGTCGTCTGGTAAATCGACAGTTGGATAAAACACTGCAAAAATCATTTTTACATCAGTACTTTTGTCAGTGCTGCATTTGACACTGTCGATTACAACATACTTCTTGACAGGCTGGAAAACTGGGTCAGGCTTTCTGGGATAGTCCTTAAATGGTTCAGGTCATACTTAGAAGGGAGAGGTTATTATGTGAGCATTGGTGACCATAAGTCTGAGTGGACATCCATGACATGCGGAGTCCCACAAGGGTCAATTCTTGCACCACTCCTATTCAACCTGTATATGCTCCCACTGAGCCAAATAATGAGAACCAAATTGCTTACCACAGCTATGCTGACAACACCCAGATCTACTTAGCACTATCACCTAATGACTACAGCCCCATTGACTCCCTGTGCAAATCCATTGATGAAGTTAACAACTGGATGTGCCAAAACTTTCTTCAGTTAAACAAAGACAAAACTGATATCACTACATTTGGAAACAAAGATGAAATTCTCAAGGTGAACGCATATCTTGAGGCTAAAGGTCTAAAAACTAAAAATCAAGTCAGGAATCCTAGTGTGATTCTGGAGTCAGACCTGAGTTTCAGTCGTCATGTCAAAGCAATAACTAAATCAGCTTACTATCATCGAAAAAAAATATTGCAAGAATTAGATACTTTGTTTCCAGACAAGACTTAGAGAAACTCGTTCATGCTTTTATCACCAGCAGGGTGGACTATTGTAATGGTCTTCTCACCGGCCTTCCCAAAAAGACCATTAGACAGCTGCAGCTCATACAGAACGCTTCTGCCAGGATTCTGAGCAGAACCAGAAAATATGACCATATCACACCAGGTCCTTGGAAGGGCAGGAGGTCACTAGGAAGCCGGGTTCCTACTCGTGTGTCTCACGAACGGAAAATCTCTGACTCTTCTGTTCAGACGGGAGCTCTAAATTTAGCATTGTAATTTTCTTTCTAATACATGGTATTTATTATTATTTCTTATGCATATGCTGTGATTATTCTATCAATATTTTAATACCTTTTCTATTTAAAGCACTTTGAATTACCATTGTGTATTAAATGTGCTATGTAAATAAACTTGCCTTGCCTAGCCTTTTTGTGTTTTTCAGAGGGAAAAAACTGGAAAAAAAAATATTGTATAAGATACACTGCCACTCAAAAGTTGGGGCCAGTAAGAAAATAATTTTTGAAATAAGTCTCTTATGATTACCAAAGCTTACATTTATCAGTAATACAGTAAAACCATAATATTGTGAAATATTATTACAATTTAAAATAATTGTTTTCTAATTTAATATATTCGTTTTCAGCATCATTACTCCAGTCTTCAGTGTCACACTATCCTTCAGAAATCCTTCTAATATGATGTTTTGCTGCTCAAGAAACATTTCTTATTATTATCAATGTTGAAAACAGTTGTGCAGCTTAATATTTTTGTGGATTCTTTAATGAATAAAAGGTTCAAGAAAGAAGAGCAGCATTTATTTGATTATAGACTTTTTTGTAACATTATGTCTTTACTGTCATTTTTGATTAATTTAATTCATCCATTTAATAAAGTATTCATTTCTTACTGAGCCCAAACTTATTTTTAATTCACATATAATTAATTGTATTTTTTAATTATTATTATTATTATTATAAAAACATGCTATATACATTTCATTTAATAAATAAATTGTTTATTTTTAAACTTTTTGGCAAATAAATTGTTAGATTTATACTGAAAACTATTTGCCAATAGACTTTAAAAAAAACTAACAATTAATGATTATTTTTTTCATTTTTTTCAAATCAAATCTTCATATCTAATGTAATTTTGCTTCTTAAAGGTCCCGTTCTTCGTGATCCCATTGTTCAAACTTCAGTTAGTGTGTAATAATACCTGTAAAATAAAAGCTCAAAGTTCAATACCAAGCGAGATATTTTATTTAACAGAAGTTCCCTTTCAAAGCCTACAGCGAACGGCCGGCTTGGACTACATCCTGGTACTTCCTTCATAAATGACGTCAGAAGAACAGTAGAACAGACTAACCTCCGCCCACAAGAATACGCGAAAAAAGGGGGCGTGGTCTTGTTGCTGTCCCACGTGGAGAAGAGGACGTGTCGCGTGGAGAAAAGGAAGTGTTGCGTTTGAGTGTGTTTGTCGCCATGTCGTCGAGACGCTGTTATTTTCATCCCGGAGTCAAATCACCTTTGTTTGGCTTTCCCAGGGACGCTGTAGAGATCATTAAGCGCATATATCACCCGTTAAGAGGCGTGACCTTTCCACGTGCGCTAAGCTGCTGTCGAATCACAACACAGGAACCGTGCCACGTTTGCTAAGATGCGGTCAAATCACAACACGGGAACCGCTGGCACAATCAGAACTCGTTACGTATTTCTGAAGGAGGGACTTCATAGAATAAAGGAAGTCATCAGCCGTTTTTAGGACAGTGAAAACAGCGGTATACAGATAAGTAAATTGTGTTAAAAATACTGTTTTTTTTTACACGTGAAACATGAACACATGTTATATTGCACACTGTAAACACAATCAAAGCTTCAAAAGAACACGAAGAACGGGACCTTTAAGTAAAATGAAAGTATTTTAGCATGATTTGATATTTTGTACTGGGAAGAAAATACTGATTAAGAACATTTTACAGTGACCTTTAGAAATCAATGTCTTACAAATCCATTGGGATTTTTCTAAGGCCCAATTTCTAAAGTCTTATTAATCTGCCCTCTGCTAGAGAAAATCATTACTGTCTATTCATTATTTTATAATATAAAATATATAATTATATAAAGATTAATATGAAAGATGAAGTGGCGAAAGCCAACACTGGTCATTTCGCAGCGATGCTTGTCTTTGGCCTTGCAGCAGCTGTGTTCTAATTAAAGCTGCTTCACTTGAGTGGTTTATATTTATATTTTATTGAGACCTTTCACCTCTCATGATATACAGAAAGTGCAAATCAACCCCAGGGCATATCATTTATAAACATCTTTTAATTGCCTCATTTATATCTAAAGGGCTACATTTATAATAGTTTGCTGCAAAGGCTCTTCCAGTGAATTGCTTTAGCTTTAGGGGAAATGTAAAAAGTAAGCATTTTGAGATATTTTTATCTCTACAGACAGTGAATAGACTTCCATTCACTGAAAGCAGAAGACAGGAGATTGCACAATTTTCAATGTTCAAACAACAGGAATGCTTTTAAACCTGACACATTTCTGTTTCATTTTAAATATGCAAAATGCTAATGCACTTTGAGGTAAAACAGTAAAAAAAAAATGGTGGTAGATATCTTTGAAAAACAAAAAAGATGGAACTCTCTCGCTCATTTGCACAGTAATAGACTCTGGCTTTTAAATTGTCATGTCTGGCATGCCCTGATATCAGAAATAAACGCAAAAAAAAAAAGCTTTGTGAGCGTCTACGTACACGGTTTCCCACAGCTAAACCAACAAAGCACTTTCATGTTGTGTTCAGACGGTAGAACAGTTAGCGAGGTTTGAACTGAATGCTGTTTAACCCCTCAGAAGACAGATTAGCCTTAAGACAGACCATTCATCATTCTTCTTATTCGTCAGGCAATCCCATAAGGACCACAACACAGGCACCTTCTGGAACAGCAATAGTCCTTGGGAGTGTTTTTACAAGTTTGGATTCCCAGCCGTGACGTTTTACTGCTATTGCAGCGAAAGATTTGATGCGTATCTGCTTCCCTCCATAAAAGCTTGTAGCGTGAATAACTGGCTTTGATTTGATTGAAAGAATAACGTTTATATTGAAAGCATATCACTTCCCACTAAGATTAATCAAGAGTGCCATCATAAATATAAGGACGTTGGTCAAGCTATTGAAAAAATATAGATAGATTAGTTTGCAACTACATTACAGAAAAATTGACTGGCCAACAATAGGATCGATACAACTTTGGTTTCAAATTATTGTATGTATCCTGTTACAAAGACTTAAATGAAGCACAATTAAAGAACCTTTAGTTTAGATTCTAAATTTGTAACCACAATGTTCTGAATCTGTTCCCAATTAAATTCACTGAAAATAATCAACTCCAAATAGTGATTCACTCACAAATAAAAAAAAATCACTATTTTAGATACTGGAAATGGTAAGCACAATGTTCTGAATCGTTTCCCAGTTCGATTCATTGAAAAGAACCAACTCAAAATTGTGATTCATTCATTAATCAAGTATGGCTAGTTCTGATTCTGAACTGAATTGCCAACCGATTCAAAATGCTGTGCTAACCCATGTGATCAATTAATTGAAAAGAACCGACTCAACATAATGATTCATTCACAATTATAGAATCACAAGTTCAGATTCTAAATTGGTAAACACAATGTTCTGAATCTGTTCCTAAATAAATTCACTGAAAAGAATCAACTCCAAATAGTGATTCATTCACAAATGTAAAAAAAAAAAAAAATTCTCTAGTTCAGATATTAAAATGGTAAGCACAATATTCTGAATCAATTCCCATTTCAATTAATTGAAAAGAACCAACTAAACATTTTGATTGATTCATTAATGGAGTATCGCTAGTTTTGATTCTAACTGAATTGCAAACCGATTTAGAATGCTGTGCTAACCCATGTGACCAATTCATTGAAAAAAAAAAAGACTCAAAATAATGATTAATTTGCAATTAAATAATCACTAATTCAGATTCTAAATTGGTAATCACAATGTTCTGAATCTGTTCCCAATTAAATTCACTGAAAATAATCAACTCCAAATAGTGATTCATTCACAAATCAATAGTTCAGATACTATTACGGCAAGCAATTCCCATTTCAATTCATTCATAACAACTAACTCAAGATTCATTCATTAATCGAGCATCGCTGTTTTGATTCTAAACTGATTTGCAAACCAATTCAGAATGCCTTGCTAACTCATCTGACCAGTTCATTAAATTATCTAACTCAAAATAGTGATTCATTCACAATTAATGAATCACGGGTTCAGATTCTAAACAGACAATAAAAAATACAAAACGCACTTGATTTGCTGAAATACTGTCAGATAAAATGTAATATTTTCTGCTAAACTATTTGTAGTGATTCTACTAAAACCGTATACATATTTTACCAAGAAGTAGCTACTGAGGATGTTCTTCCATTCCTCTATGCTCTCTTTTCCCAGAGGATGAATCAAAGGACGTCGAGTTCTGGAATCAAAGTTGTAGCTTAATCAGCTGGTTGCTTTGCTGGCTCATTATCAGTGAACACCTGCCTTTCATGCCATTTATCAACTGCCTGTCAATATATAGATTAGAGTATCCATTTCACTGTCAAAACTGACAATTCATCACAGCTGTACACTGTCCGGTTGTAAAGTTCTCTATGACCTCTGAGCATAAACACAATCTTCTGACTGCAAAAAAATAAGTGAATATAAACAGACAATGACGCTAAACAGAATGAGCCCCCGTGATAAATCAGATATTGTGAAATATCAATTTTGCACATGGCTGCACACGAGCGCGCTTCCATATTTTCCCGATGCTACTTGTCTTATTCCCAAGCCACGCGTTTAATTCATGCCTTCGTAGAGGGAGGAGGTTCACTATTGGCTTCATAAACAGACAATGAATCTAGTTTTACAAAATCAAACATGTCATGCAATATTTCAGAGCTGGACAATATAGTTGACTGTTTACTTTGATAAGAGAACGTGAGACTACACGTTGGACAATCTTAAATAGTATTTACAGGCTGACATTCGTCATAAAGCTCTCATTACAACAGGCAGAATGAAGTACCTTGTTCTTAATTAGAGTCTTGAAGTCCCAAATCGTCTTACTATTCTTCTTTTGTTCCAGAGTTGATTCATTCCTTCCTTCAGCACCAGGACGCTCAGAAATGCATATTAAGCAAGCTTTCCTGAAACAATTGATACAAGAAAATGTTAAACCGAAGACAAATGTGGTTGGAGTCGGTTCATCTATCACTTTCCCACTCAGATCTCATTGTTTTAACCTGGTGGAATCCCACTTCGCCCTTCAGTGAGCCCCCACAAATCATCCTGGGACATGGAAATGGGGGACAGAACAAAATGGGCATCCAAGTTCTAAGACTTTAGAAAAGAGAAAGAACAAAGAGAACAGAAACAAGAGGAGTGAAAACATTCTTCTGGATCCAACATCATATCCCACTGCTGATTGTAGAAAGGGCTTTTTATAACACACCTAACCCTGGGAATAAAGTTTTTTTTTTTTAAAGGATCTCTATTGTGGATCTAGAATGCTAGAGTTATTAAGCAAGTTTCTTCAATGGGAGTCAATGTAGATAGTTTTAGCATTAATTTTAAACAAAGATCAATGTTGATTGGTCAACAGCCTGAGTGTGTCATTTAGTGTCCTGCTCAAAGGATTTTAATTAGACATTAGGCTTTCGATTGTTTTTGTAGCTTGAAACCTTGATTATTGGGTGAGCTCTTAAATGGCCAGGGACTGTTGCAACAAGCAGTCAATATATTAGAGTTTGGTCAATTATTTAAAGGGATAGTTCACCCAAAAATGAAATAAATCTGTAAATTACTCATCCTCATATTTCTCTAAACCTTTATGACATTCTTTCTTATTTCCACTTTTGGGTAAACTAAACGGTTTAGAAATGTCACTGTTCTAAAGTTTAAGAAGCTCTTTGAAAAAACACTGAAAAATAAAAAATTGATCTAGGCACACATTTTGACATTGATAAGTGATATCTGTGCTTACCCTTCAAGAGAAGTCCCAGTTGCCTTGCAGACAACCAATCATAAACTGCCTCAGTGCTCAGCTCATTAAATATTCATAATCTTTGTACAGGCAAAAACTTTAAGTTTCAGCATTTGAGTGTTATAGTTCAAACTGGCAAAATGATAACAACTATTATTTTTCCTGTACGTTTCAGAAAATGTATGGATAGTTCACCATTTTTTTTTTATTCTATCATAATTTACTCACCCTTGTGTTGTTCCAAACCTGTTTTCAAAAAAGATATTTTGAGACATGTTTCAAAATGTATCTTTGTGTTTCATGTTTCTATGTTTTTCTATGACATAAAGGTGAGTAAATTATGACAGAAGTAAATTTTTTTGATGAACAATCCCTTTAAAGGATTAGTTCACTTCAAAATGAAAATTTCCTGATAATTTACTCACCCCCATCCCATCCAAGATGTTCATGTCTTTCTTTCTTCAGTCAAAAAAGATATTACGTTTTTTGAGGAAAACATTCCAGGATTTTTCTCCAGATAATGGTTTTCAGTTGCAACCAATGGGTTGAAGGTCCAAATCAATGCGGTTTCAAAGGGCTTCAGAGGCTCTGCACGATCCCAGCCGAGAAATAGTGTCTTATCTAGCGAAACCATTGGTCATTTTCTTAAAAAAATGAACATTTATATACATTTTAACCTCAAATGCGCGACTTCGTGTTGTTCTTCTTCACGGCGTATGACGTCATCACGCCGAAAAGGTCACGCGTGATGTAGGTGGGAGTACCGACCGAGTGCCGAAAAACTCCATCTCCTGTTCTCCTCCAACTTAAAATTGTCCGACATATTTATTTTTGGGATCGTGCAGAGCCTCTAAAGCCCTTCGAAACCCTTTGAAACTGCATTGATTTAGACCTTCAACCCGTTGGTTGCAATTGAAAACCATTATCAGGAGAAAAATCCTGGAATGTTTTCCTCAAAAAACTTTATATCTTTTTTGACTGAAGAAAGAAAGACATGAACATCTTGGATGAGATGGGGGTGAGTAAATTACCAGGAAATTTTCATTTTGAAGTGAACTAATTCTTCAAGGCAAGCAGCGCAAATAGTCAAACTTCCACACACGGATAGTTATTAAAACATATTGCATTTTATTTATCGAATCAAATACGCAAATGAAAAAGTTACAAGTTTACAAGTGTACAGTCTTGAATCCAGATTGAAACAAGATTGCATTTACCTAATTTCACAAGCAAAGTTGGGATGCATTTGTATCTTGAGGTTAAATAAGCGTTTTCTGGCTTCCTCCCATTGTCTAATCAGTTCTTCTGTTTCTAGAGCCTGTCAAATCATATCAGCCTTCTCAGCCTCACCAGTCCACGCATCTGTTTACTGGTATATAATAAGCACATAATCAAACGGCACAGTTAAGCAAGTGCTGAGTGCTGTCAGAGCACATTGAGGGTGCATTTATTCAACGCTCTCAGTGCTGGCAGTTGCTTTGAGAAGGGCAACAGTAGAAGCAAGTGCTAATAAGCATTTGACATCAAGGTTACAGATATGCACCCTGTCGAGCAACAGCGGGCCTGTCTCACACTCTCTGGGGACTTAGTGTGACACTATTTTGTACTTTACAACATGCACAAACAAATTCAACTTTAATAAAAACAAAAATGAAAGACGAGGAGCTGTAACAAAAAAAAATGTTAATGTGCCGAACAAGGCAATTATGAAAGCTTTGAATGCATTTGGATTTTGTAAGATCCTTTTTGATTACACATCCCTCTGTTGTTTTGAAACACTTATGCAAATGCTAAATTGTAAGCAGACACATTTTTTTTAACTTGACACTGAGGATGTCAAAAGAGGTTGCACATAAGTAGGAAATGCACTAGCAAATCACAGGAAAGTGATCCCTGGAGAGTTAAACCTGAGGATAATGATGCATTTGTTTAAACAAAAGCTACACATATCTATTCAGCCACTGGCATCTCTAGCACAGTTTACCTCTGATTCATGTCTTATCTCAATGACAGGTAGCAGTTTGTTTCTTTTCAGAGACATAAATCCTCCACCGCTGCTGTTAGGCAGGGCGTCCCCCAGGGATCTATCCAGGGCCCTCTACTCATTTTAATATACATGTTTCCCTTTGGACAAATAATGCAACATTATGGGTCAATTTCTATTATTATGTCAAAGTCTATCTATATTAAAAATCAAGTCAAAATCTATATTAGTTCCCATCACCACATCCTTCCAACACCTCATTAAGTGCCTGCATCTCTCATTTAAAGCTGATTCTAACTGGATATTCTCAAGCTCAACAAAGATAAAACTGAAATCTCATTAATCAGTCCCAAAGCTCTTGTCCTTAACCAGCCTGGATACTGGAGCGCAAAACAAGCCTATTTGCATTAGTTTGCTGTATAACGTAGAGAGAAATATAAAACAATCAGTATATTTATTGAATTATTTATTCATCTATCAAAAATAATTTAATTGAGTTATCTTTATTCAGGAGCTCTTTTCCTTATCAAGTATTGATGGTTAATTAATAAAATTGTACTGACAATGTCAAAAATGTAAATATAAAATCTATATCATAATTTAAGCTGCTGTAGACAAAACTGTCTGCCAAATGTGAATTACATTAATTTATCCACATATAATTAATCTTCATCACTATTGTTTTTTACACTATTGTCAGTAATAAAAAAAATAAAAAATAAAAAATGCTTTTATTTGGCAATAATGATTTAAATTGATCAAAAGTAACAGTAAAACATTTATAATGTAGAAAACCTGAAAAAAAATGATCAGTTTCCACAAAAATATTAAACAGCACAACTGTTTCATCATTGATAATAATAAGAAATAGGCAGTGAATCACAATATCAGAATGATTTCTGAAGGATCAGGTGACCAGTGAAGACTGGAGTAATAATGCTGAAAATTCAACTTTGCCATCACAAGAATAAATTACATTTTATATAATAATAAATTAGAATTGAAAACCGTGATTTTAAATTGTAATAATATTTCACAATATTACAGTTTTTACTGTATTTCTGATCAAATAAATGCAGAGAATAAGAGACTTCTTTTTAAAAACCCAAACATAAATATACACATAGATTTAATTTCAATGATAATGTTTGGTTGGCAGTGTTCATGCATGTCACAGGGTGTTTTGGTGTTGGTTCATGTTCATTGTTCTTGGTTCTGTTTTGTTTATCATGTTCATGGTTATGTTTGAGTTTGTCATGTTCACAGTCTTGTCATGCACTTCCTGGTCTTGTCATGTGATTCCCATTCCCTCATGTGATCTGGTGTCTTGTCATGTCATTGGTTCTTTGTCTCATCACTGTTCACAGGTGTCACTTGTCTTGTCATTAGTGTGTGTATTTAAGCCCTCATGTTTGCCATGTGTCTTTGTCTGTTATTGACGTGGTAACCCGTTGGTGGTGAGGTTTGTTTAGCCATGCCATGACTTTGTTTCATGGTTTGCCAAGTTAAGCCAAGTCTTTGTTTTAAGTTTTGTTTGTTATAAATAAATGCTGCACATGGGTTCAAAACACTTGCCTCCAGTGGATCTACTTGTTACAATGCATATGGATAAAAAGTGTCATTCTTGTATGAGATGTGGCAACATTGTGGAATATTCACAAGCTCTTTTCAAAACTGACTTCAGAAAGAAGAAAAAAAGAGAAATATGTGAAAGGCTTGTGTGTTTCTTTTTGCTGACCAAAGCAGGACTTTGACTTTTACAAATGCAGTTTCATGGCAGTCTCTCCGCTTCATGCCAGCTTAATATTAACACCCTCAGGGCTGGCCAAACAGCAATTATTGAGCTTGTGTTACTTTGTGTATGCATGTGTGTGTGTGTGTGTGTGTGTGTGTGTGCATGTGTACCTAAAAAGGACAAACTCTCTGAGGACAACCCACCGTTGAGAGAAGCATAATACAGCACAGCTACATCACCGACAAAAGCCGTAATCCACTGTCATACAGAGAGGAGCACTGAGTCCATACTCCTTTTAATTGGACAAGCAAGCCCAATTCAAAGAATGCGAAATGAGAATGAGAGGCTTTGCTGCTTTACTGAAGATGGCCCTCGTGCGTCCAAGAAAAACTGCTTAGGAAGATTTCTATTTTGGCATACAATGAGCAAGGCTGGGGGGGGGGAATTATCATCATACTATCCATTTGCACACAAAAGGTGGCTACTCTAGACGCAAAGAGAAATTATGATGCCTTAGACACTCTGGGATCATAAAGGGTTTTGTATCTGAAGGACTTAAAAACTAAAATTCGAAGGAAGCCTAGAGTATGAAACACTTAAAAGAATAAGTTCACAGAAAATGTCAGACATATTGAAACAATGAGTAATTTAACGTTTACGTTTGGCCCCCATTCACTTCCATTGTCAGTGCCTTACTGCAGTGGTTTTCAAACCTTTTTAAGAGCGACCCTCTTTTTTTGTTGCAAAGCATATATAGGCCTACAGCCATTTACATTCAAACAGGTCAAGCCAAGCATAAGAATACTTACACTCACCTAAAGGATTATTAGGAACACCATACTAATACTGTGTTTGACCCCCTTTTGCCTTCAGAACTGCCTTAATTCTACGTGGCATTGATTCAACAAGGTGCTGAAAGCATTCTTTAGAAATGTTGGCCCATATTGATAGGATAGCATCTTGCAGTTGATGGAGATTTGTGGGATGCACATCCAGGGCACGAAGCTCCCGTTCCACCACATCCCAAAGATGCTCTATTGGGTTGAGATCTGGTGACTGTGGGGACATTTTAGTACAGTGAACTCATTGTCATGTTCAAGAAACCAATGATTCGAGCTTTGTGACATGGTGCATTATCTTGCTGGAAGTAGCCATCAGAGGATGGGTACATGGTGGTCATAAAGGGATGGACATGGTCAGAAACAATGCTCAGGTAGGCCGTGGCATTTAAACGATGCCCAATTGGCACTAAGGGGCCTAAAGTGTGCCAAGAAAACATCCCCCACACCATTACACCACCACCACCAGCCTGCACAGTGGTAACAAGGCATGATGGATCCATGTTCTCATTCTATTTACGCCAAATTCTGACTCTACCATCTGAAGGTCTCAACAGAAATCGAGACTCATCAGACCAGGCAACATTTTTCCAGTCTTCAACTGTCCAATTTTGGTGAGCTTGTGCAAATTGTAGCCTCTTTTTCCTATTTGTAGTGGAGATGAGTGGTACCCGGTGGGGTCTTCTGCTGTTGTAGCCCATCCGCCTCAAGGTTGTGCGTGTTGTAGCTTCACAAATGCTTTGCTGCATACCTCGGTTGTAACGAGTGGTTATTTCAGTCAAAGTTGCTCTTCTATCAGCTTGAATCAGTCGGCCCATTCTCCTCTGACCTCTAGCATCAACAAGGCATTTTCGCCCACAGGACTGCCGCATACTGGATGTTTTTCCCTTTTCACACCATTCTTTGTAAACCCTAGAAATGGTTGTGCGTGAAAATCCCAGTAACTGAGCAGATTGTGAAATACTCAGACTGGCCCGTCTGGCACCAACAACCATGCTACACTCAAAATTGCTTAAATCACCTTTCTTTGTTTGGAGTTCAGGAGATTGTCTTGACCAGGACCACACCCCTAAATGCATTGAAACAACTGCCATGTGATTGGTTGATTAGATAATTGCATTAATGAGAAATTGAACAGGTGTTCCTAATAATCCTTTAGGTGAGTGTAAATACAATGGGCCTTTTAACTGTATTCTCCAATAAACCACTAGATGGCACAACAAATCAGCTCAGCACTTTTGCACACAACCGTTTTTGGTCCTTGACGCAACATTCTGCACTAATTTGATCTAGCTATATATGGGATGCTAAATAACTGGTTAATTGTTAACCAACAAGAATTTTAACCAATTATTATTTTGCTGCACGCTTAAAAATACACTGCAAATATATATATTTTTTATGTTTTTGAGAGAGAAAAAAAACAGGTAAATCACGTATAAGTCACATTTGATTAAATTCAGAAATAATACCGGTGTTGTGCCGAATTCCGACCCCCGCCAAATTATTACCGCCCTAGTATTGGTAGGTTTAGGATTAGTTGTGGGGGAGGGGTTAGGATTAGGGGTGGGGTTAGGATTAGGCAATCAGGTAGTGACTTCAATGAGGGGGGTAATAATTTGGCAGGGGGTCGAAATTCGACATAACACCTGTTAATAAAGTGAAATGTTATAATATACTAAAAACATTATAAACACTACAAACACAGCTATATAGGCACTCCACAACAAATCCTTTAAATTTAATGGGATTCAGAACAGATCAAGAATGAAAAAAATATAAGTAGGCTAACTATAAACAAGCCAAAATGAAATCATTTAATGGGAAACTAGCATTAGGCTCACGTAGCCTAACTCTCTCAGTCGCGAATCCAAATGTTTCCATATTCGCGATGTATTTGGATGCTAAACCATTATTAATTATAGGCTTTGTGCTTCACTCGCCTCCCAATATTGACAGAAAAAATCATCCTCTTCACATGCGCAAAAATGTGCTTGGAAACACCACAGCGGTGCTCAGGCTGAATGGCACAAATTGTACTATTTACTATTTAAACTGAGCTGTGTAACTTTTTATATGTTAGGTTGACTATTTTATTTTGATAATGAACTGACTGCGATGACAAGTTTGCAATGCTGGAATATGTTGTGTGTGCACGTGAGGCGCCGGCGCCGGTGCGATCGAACAGAGCAAACTTAAAATACTCCGTCATTTTGGTCATACAGATAATAAGAGTAGGGCATCGTTGAAACTTGCAAAGTGTTTACTTACATTGTGCTATTGTAAAATAAAGAAAACAAGATGTGCTTTCTGTCGTCTCGGTTTCCTTTCCGTGAACTTGTTTGTGGTGCGCCACGCCTCACAAAAATGAACCAAACTCAGCAGCACTGTTTTTTTCTTTCTTTTGGTTAATCTGCCTTACTGTAACCCAGATTTTTGCTTGCTTTTCTTTTTAGAAAAGAAAAATAAGTGTAAAATTTTGTGCTAAACAACATTATGCCACAAGTGTTGTCAAACAGAGCTGAATTAAATGGTTTATATTCTTGCGCTGCAAACCACTCCACAAACAACTACATCTGATTCACTAGCTTTTTTTTCCTTCCCGAACTTTTAGGCAAATATGTTGCGCTATTGATCATTCTGTAGCAGACGTATCCAAATGGAGAGAGAGAGATATTTGTCACTTCTTTGTAAACTACTGGCTTACACACCGAGGTTGTTCAGGTCGGCTATTTTGGCTTTCTGCAAATGTATAAATTATTAGGTTGCAGGAGGTGCATTTATTATATGTGTTTTGTTGCCTGGAGGCTAATAGCTGCTTTTCAGGTGTAGGAGGGCACTGATGAATGCTAGCTAATCGCTAATGTTGGCTGAGGGTTTAGACACCATTTATCACGTCTTTAAAGGATCTGCACGTGGGAATATTAACAGTCGCATTACAGCCGCTGTGACTTAAGTCTCTAAAAAAGTCTTTAAGTGCATTAAAGCAGTGCTTTAGTTTGACATTAGATAATGAAATGAGAGAGAGTCCAATTAGTTCTAAGCGCTTAAGAGTGGTTGAATGTAATCCAATGCCAAAATGCCAGACTTTTAATGCTCCAATGCACACTAATGCACTCTCTTAGGGACAATTTTACCCACCAAGAAAGGTTGGAGAAGGTGTCATTTTACCTCTCTGGATTGGCTGACGGTTTAAATTAAAGAGAATTTTGTAGATAAATCAAATCACAATAGCACTTCAGAGCACAGCGGGTAGCGGTCTGAAGGGGCAAAGTGATTGTCAAAATCAAAGTATTTAATTCAAGTCGGTATACACAATTAGACCCAAGGGCGTCATGAACCAATTCCTTTCTGGCTCACTTGGTGCCCCAGACCAGTGCTTCTCAACCTTTTTGACTCGAGGGCTCCCCGTTCTCCAGCACAATATTCAACAGCTCCCAGATATAGACTATTTCCAGAATTTCTAATATAATTATGATTGCTTGTTTTCAATCGTCTGTTTTATTAACATAATTGAAGAGCATTGAATTGATATATTAAATCCATTTATCACAATTAATGTTGTGATTTCAGCTGAATGTTTTTGTTGAGGAAGATTTTTATCATTATTATTTATTTTATTAGGCTATTTATATTAGATTATAATATTATGTAAAACATAACCTGGAGGAGTCTTGATGTCTTTTTTTTTTTTAGCATTTTAGATTTCAATTTGATTATTTTAATATATTAATAATCTTTTATTCCTTTAAATATTTTTTTGTCGTCTTAAAAAAAAAAGAAAAAAAAAAGGAAGTTGCATTTCATTTGCATTCCAAGCGCAACCAACAACAAATAAATAAATAAATCTGAGGGGGCATCCTTTGTTTGAATGAGCATGACGCTTCTGATTAGACCTGTTAAGAAGTCTGACCCAGAAGCCTTTTTAATGTCATGCTACTATCTCGCCTCTCGGAGGGGTTGCTGGCCCCCAGCCCCTTTCAGAGCTGAAATCAGCACTCCGCTGCACCCGGGGCACTGACCCACCAGCCGGGATTTTAAACGAATCGGAGGATAGGACATAGGAGCAGCACCTGCCCAGATGGCAGGGTGCACAGGTCCCGAGCAGAGCTACAGCATGAGCTTACCTGCAAGTTCGACCTGGATGGACGCCACAGACAGACTCCTGGGACAAAAGGGAGGAAGGGGATGCTGAGATCCAGTCTGTTGGCCGTGACTTCCATACCTCGAGAGTTCATGCCTGGTGGGAAAGGGTTACGGGTGACATTTGACTCACGATCCTTTGGATAATTCAAGGCTATCCGCTACAGTGCACATTTGAAAAATACTTTCAGTCATCCCTATGAATGTAGCCTATTCAATTTATAACTGAAATATAATTGCTGTGCATATTAAAGGAATTATGTTGATTTCCACAAAATGAATTAACACTTGACCCTCCTTTTATAAAAAAAAAAAAAAAAAAAAGCCAAAATCTGGGTAACATTGAGGTATTTACAATGGAATTAATCTGTAAACATTAAAATTATTTTAAGTATTCTCGTGATTTCTACATAGCTGTAATTAATTAGATGTTTATTAGCGAAATAAAGGCTATATAGTAAATGTTAATGTCATTTAGGGAGTTTTAACAAATGGATCTTGTTAAAGTTACATACGGTGGCAGTGCCTGGAGCATTTCCTGATCCTCAACCCGGTGAGTAACAGGTGTTGTGCCTAAAAATCGACTCCCTGCCAGAATCTGACTGCCCCTCGCGTGCACGTGCATGAAGTAATTTGATGACATCCGTGCGGCCAAATGAATTGTTGTGTTGCCCTTTCATTTTATTTTATTTTCGGTAGTTATTGCATCCTTAGTTGTTAAATGTTTGAAGAACAACTAAATTGTTTTGTATTTTTGAAATATATTAAAATTACGAGAAAAAAACTATAAATAAAAGTTCCGAACTGTTTGCTCTTCAAAGATTTTTGTAACCAACTAATTTCCACCTAAGCAGAAACGACAACATCAGACGTTCAAGAAAGCGTTGAGAAATTGTGACTCACACTCATTGTTTATATAGAAGTTCATATTATGTGTCTAATTTGCATTTTCTTTCCCATATAGTCTATATTGTGTAAAATATGTATGGTGTGATAGGCAGTCATGTAAGTGAACCTCACGTACACTCTAAAAAAAAAAAAAAGGTACTATATGTATATGGCACCAAAAATGGTTCTTCGTTGTAATCATAGAGGAACCACTTTTGGTGCTATATAGCACCATATCTTAGCATGTTCTGTATATGGTAGCAGTGCTATATAGCACCATATCTTAGCATGTTCTGTATATGGTAGCAGTGCTATATAGCACCATATCTTAGCATGTTCTGTATATGGTAGCAGTGCTATATAGCACCTTAGTTAGCAGTGCTATATAGCACCTTAGTCAAAGAACCGGTGAAGAACCTCTGAAGAACCGCTGAAGAACCACTGAAGCACCAAAATTGGTGCTATATAGCACTTAAAAAGGTTCCCCTATGATTACGAGCCAAGAACCATTTTTGGTGCCATATAGAACCTTTTTTTTTTTTGAGTGTAGAACAAGCCTTAAAGGTCCCGTTCTTCGTGATCCCATTGTTCAAACTTTAGTTAGTGTGTAATGTTGCTGTTAGAGCATAAATAATACCTGTAAAATTATAAAGCTCAAAGTTCAATGCCAAGCGAGATATTTTATTTAACAGAAGTTCCCTTTCAAAGCCTACAGCGAACGGCTGGCTTGGACTACATCCTGGTACTTCCTTCATTAATTACGTCAGTAGAACAGACTAACCTCCGCCCACAAGAATACGTGAAAAAGGGGGCGTGGTCTTGTTGCTGTCCGACGTGGAGAAGAGGACGGTCGCGTGGAGAAAAGGAATTGTTGCGTTTGAGTGTGTTTGTCGCCATGTCGTCGAGACGCTGTTATTTTCATCCCGGAGTCAAATCACCTTTGTTTGGCTTTCCCAGGGACGCTGTAGAGATCATTAAGCACATACATCTCCCGTTAAGAGGCGTGACCTTTCCGAGCAAGTTACGTGCGCTAAGCTGCTGTCGAATCACAACACAGGAACCGTGCCACGTTCGCTAAGCTGCGGTCAAATCACAACACGGGAACCGCTGGCACAATCAGAACTAGTAGATCTCGTTCCAGGACTCGGGCCCTTAGGGAAGACCCTTATAGGCCCTCCAAAATGCAAAGATGTAGTCAACAAAAAGTAATAATATGAGTTTTGCACAATTTTTTAAACTCAAAATACATAGATTGAGAAGGGTAACTGTGTACAGTGGGCCCAGAGGGCCTATAAGAGTCTTCCCTTAGAGCCCCGGTCCTGGAACGAGATTTCTACTGGCCCTCCCACCACCCACAACGACCCCTCACTCGTCACGCTGGAATTTGCAATAATGCAATGACCAGTACAGGGAGCCCAGTTTACCTTGAAACACCATTCATTATCAATACTGTGGACAATCCTTTTTATACCCTAAACAGACAACGTGAACATGAGAGTTACAACTCATAAAATCAAAACCACATCAAATATTTAAAAAAAATTTGGGATATGTTTTACTTAAGTCCAGATGAAATAAGAAGTGACATGAAAGGATTTTTTGCTGATCATTTTCCAGTCGTGCCTGTTTAAGGGTTAAACAAGCTGCAGCTGCTTGATACATTAGTGTTACTCGCGAACAGCACTGAACACGCGTGGCCGGTACAACTTGAATATTATTATTATCATAAACTTTTCATTAACTTTAGTATGGCTGTACAACAAGGGAATTGTAATTGGCTGCCTTTCTGCAGAAAGCAGATCTCCGTTGCTGTGTCTAATTCTTTTTATCGATCATTTGTTGGTAAATGGTGAGACACCTGGCGAGCCACATGATTTTTGTCAAAGAGCCAGGTTTGGCTCACAAGCAATAGGTTCCACTGACTTAGGGCCTTAAGGACGAAATGTCCCCATTGGAACCCATAAAACTGCAATTTTTAATCAAGGACCATTTAACTATAACATGATTCAACCTTTATTAATAGGCTTTCATTCTGTTGGCAAGGTTTCAAAAGGATTTATTTTTACTATTCTTTACCAGATGGCATCATTTTCTCAGGTTTGACCTATAAAGCAAATGCTTGCTTTTTTTGTTTTCTGCTTCTGCATATTATAGACCCAACTGGATAAATTATGCAGCTATAACTGTGTGGATGTGTTGGTATGGATGTCAGAGTGTGGTTTGTATGTGTGTACTAAAAACTGTGCGTGTGTGCATGTAATATTTGAGAGAAAAATTATACTGTACTGCAAATAACTAATCCCACTGCTGTGTACAGTGTTGGGTGTAACTATAGTTACTAAGTAATTAGCTACTGTAAACTACTTTTCCCTTGAAAAAGTAAAGTAAGGGATTTTTTTTTTATTTTTCTGTAATTTAATCACAGTTACTTCTGATGTAATTGAACTAAATACTGTAGAACAATTAGGCCTATACTACAATAGTGGAATTAACATCAACATTTAAAGTCTAATTTTAAAATGCATGTTTTTATGTATCCCTCTCACATTTGTAATACTTTGGTCAGTTGATAAGAATAATTCATAGTTATATTATTTATTTGAATGAATTAAAAGAGCCATTTCATGTCTATCCTTCAATCACTTAACTTGACGAGGTTGATTGGATTTAGAAAGTAATTAGTAATAATTAAAAATTTTTTGGGACAGAGCGATTTGTACAGTAAGAAAACTACTGAAGATGCAATTGGTAACTAGTAATTCAACACTGGCTGTGTACCAGTGGAGATTTGCTGGCATCTAATGGAAAAAGTTTGGTACTGCGCCTAAATGAAATCTTCCTGAAAGCAAATTTTTTGAGTTATCAACCTCAAATTTAGACCACAATTTGTTTAGATTCATGACTTAGATTTTCGAGCAGTTTTTGATTTTGATTATAAAATGCATATTTTATATAAAGAATTGTTCATAAATAATTTTCATAAACTTTCTGATTTCTATTAGTGCAATATAATCCCATGTGCAAACAATTCTGCTTATTCCTGTACATAAAGTATTCTCATTTCTCATTCTCATATCAAATTTAATATCAATTTTACAACAGTACACCTGCCGAAAAGATGCTCCACTGTACAGGTTAACAAGCACATCACATTCATGCTGGTGATTTCTGCTATGAAGAGCGTTTGCTGAGAAGACTGTGACTGTACACACAAAGGCAAGAGGTTTCCAGTGGTCCAGTATTATTTCATCAGTATTAAAAGAAATGTACCTGTCAAAATAATACTACCCTCTACACCTCCACCTCCACAGGAGACATTTCTGGCTGTGAAGTGTGTTTGATGAGAAGTCTAAATATATTTACAAAAATATTAAATGTTATGACAATTCAAAATAATTTATTCCACTGTTTTTCACATGTAATTTATTCCTGTGATCAAAGTTGAATTTTCAGCATCATTACTCCAGTCTAGTGTCACATGATCCTTCAGAAATCATTCTAATACGCTGATTTGATGCTCAAGAAACATTTCTGATGTTGTGTTTATGTGAATTTATGTTGTTCTGAACAGTTGTGCTGCTTCATATTTTTGTGGAAAACGTAATACGTTTGTCTTGCATGATTCCTTGAATAGAAATTTCTATTTATTTTAAAGAATGTTAATGTAACAACATTAACATTCACCACTTATGATCAGTTTAATGTATCAAATGGATTTTAATGTATATAACAAACATTTCACAAGAAATTAGGGCTGTGCGATATTGAATAAAAATGTGATATCCTTGTTAAATAATGCAATATTCGATATGCGATACGATATTGCTTTAAGTGTGTAAAACCTATTTCTTTCCCCAACGGATATTGTTCACTTAAAGCATAACCGACTGTGTTTACATGATTACTCATCAAGACAGCCATTTTGACATAACTGTGTGTGTTTTTGACACTTTGAGTGTGTAACAAGACACAAAAAAAAGAATGGCGCACATTTCCATGTGTGTGTCAGACAGCACAAGACTGCAAGTTGTTTTTCACAAGTTATTGCGTTTAATAACTTTTTAACATCAAGCAAGTCACATAAGTAACAGTCTTGTACCCAGTCTATTCTCTGCTTTATGCGTGAACCTAAAATGTACACAATGTTGAAGTAGACTATTAAAATCATTCAGATATTGCGTACCCTTGCAATATGCATATTGCGATATGTACATTTGCGATATTTCGATAATTTCAATATATTGTGCAGCCCTACAAGAAATACTATATCTTTTGTCGGCAATAAAATGTTAATTGAGGTTAATTATTAAATTTGACAATTGTCAAAGTTTTAAAGCTGACGTTTCTTCACTGTGTTCAGTTATCTACTTATATTGCATAGGCCTACACATGGATCCTGTTATTTACAGCAAAATAAACCCATATGGCTCATACCCTGTTTGCTTATCAAAAAAAATTGAAGATTTGGACGTTCAATGTTGTCGTGATGTAAATTGGGTAGAAACCATTGTTTGCAAAAAGCTTTGAAGAACAGTGTGGAATTTTTTTTATTTGAATTTCAAAAATACAAAATTCAATGGCAGGGAGTCGAAATTCGGCACAACAACTGCACTATGAACGCGACTTTACTAGAGCATAGACAACAGAGAGAATTAAATTCAGCGGTTTTCCAACATGCACTCATTCATGGCTGTTTTATTGAATTAATTTGAAATTAACTTTCGTCTTTATTGGGAGTTTGGGACATGATGTGACTAGAGAATTCGTCTCAATTTTTTTTAGCGCCAAGTTTAAAGTAGTACATATCAAGCATGTGTGACAAGCGTCCATCAGCGTCGCCCTGAAAACAGACCAGCCACACCTGCACCTGCTCATCACGGGCTGAGCGGTCACACCTGCGAGTCATCACGCACCCGCTATGTAAACCGGAGAAACGACCAGAGAGGTGAGAGATGTCTCCACAAGACTCGGCTAACCTTATCCTCTGCTATTGCCCACAGACAGCAGCGTGTGACCGCCAGCCACTACACGGGAGAAGAGCACGGACCCACACTGCACTGCGCAACACCACGAGGACTGAAGATGAGACGCCGAGCACCGAGCACCCACCAACTGCACTCTACACTGCTTGCACTTCCACCCTAAATAAAATCCACCCTTCGGGGAACTCACCTGCATCCTCGTGTCGTGTGCTTCTTCACCCCGTTACACTGGTGGAGAATGCGGGCATTATAGTGAGTCGCCGACACATTCACCTGCACGCTGAGTTCGCACTTCCGTGTTCACCTTCTTCGAGCCCTACCGTGGCCGCTTCGTCAAGTAGCAGGCATGCGGAACCCCGCCAACATCGACGAGCTCGCCGAGGCCATTGAGCTGGCGGAAGCCGCCCAACACCGCGCCACCGTTCCCCCGAAGGGTGGTCCAGGAGCGACGCACGCCGGACGGCGGCCAGTAAGCAGACCAGCGGTTCCCGGCCCACAGGATGAACCCATGCCCACCGAGGAACCCCGCTCACCGGGACGAGCTTGGCTGGCGGCTGTGTGGTCCACACCGAGAACGCTCCGCGGGTGGAGGTGACCATCAACAGCCGCCCATATCTGGCTCTCCTGGACTCCGGCAGTGCGGTCAGCCTGGTGAAGACCACCGTCCTACCCCCACGGGTTGAAACGAAAACACCAGTCACCTGCGTACATGGCGATACAAGAGAGGTGCCGGCCCGGCTCGTCACCATTGCGGCTCTTCCCGGAGCGTGGCCGGTGGATGTTGGGATCATCAAGGATTTGCCGGTCCCGGTTCTCCTCGGTAGAGACTGGCCAGGTTTTGACCGCCTGCTTGCCACTGCCACCCAGCCCGCCAGCGCGGCCAGGAACCGCCCCAAGAAGACCTCCAGGAGGGCCCGACGGCGTCCTGTGTTGCTGGCCTGGGACAGCCCCAGAGATGGTGAGTTACCCTCTCGTGACTCTAACCTCTCGTTTTATCTTTACCAGCAGGTCTACGGGGCTGAGGGGTTCTCCAAGGAGCAACACGAAATATCACTCAGCACAACCCACTGTAGATACACACACATTATATACACATTTATTTATCATACAGCATCTATTGCACTTTGGATTTCAATTTGTGAATAATATTGTATACTATACATTGTATATTATTATTATTATTATAGCGTAATGTATATTGTTTAGTGTATGTTTAGTGTATATTGTTTAAAGTATATGTATATTGTAAGTATGTGTATATTGTTTAAAGCTGTGAGAACTACACTTACATTGTGTAAATTATTTATTGTTTATTGTAGTGTATACTGTGCTGTGAGTAATTGTGTGCGCATCAGATGTGTAATCTGTTGTTGCTTAAATGTTGTACATGTCATGTCATGACTACTATGTTTGCTCGGACTGCACCTAAGAATTTCACCTACTGTTGCACTTGTGCATATGGTAGAGTGACAATAAAGTGATTTGATTTGATTTGTGATTTGTACATCAGCCGAAAGCTGACCCCTGCCGAACAACGTTATGCGACCGTCAAGAAGGAGGCGTTGGCCGTCAAGTGGGCAGTCCTGGAGCTGCGTTATTACCTCCTCGGACGTCACTTCACCCTGGTCACCGACCACGCGCCCTTACAGTGGATGGCTCGAGCGAAGGACACGAACGCCAGGGTGACTCGGTGGTTCCTCGCGCTCCAGGACTTCAGCTTCACCATGAGCGGGGACGGCCAACGCCGACGATCTCTCCAGGATGTGGGATGCTGTCGCAGGTCTGTGAGGGTCCACTCCCCGCCCTCCCCCAACTCCCCCAGTTCTCTGCCGGAACAGGTCGACCCTTCGGGGGGCGGGGGGTGACAAGCGTCCCGAGCCTCCATCAGCGTCGCCCTGGAAACAAACCAGCCACACCTGCACCCGCTCATCACGGGCTGAGCGGTCACACCTGCGAGTCATCACGCACCCGCTATGTAAACCGGAGAAACGACCAGAGAGGTGAGCGATGTCTCCACAAGACTCGGCTAACCTTATCCTCTGCTTTTGCCCACACACAGCAGCATGTGACTGCCAGCCACTACACGGGAGAAGAGCACGGACCCACACTGCACTGCACAACACCACGAGGACTGAAGACGAGATGCCGAGCACCCACTAACTGCACTCTACACTGCTTCCTTGCACTTCCACCCTAAATAAAATCTTAAGCTTGCAATCCAAGTGAACACTGTACAAAGTAAAACTGTGTTTAGGGAGAGATTTATACCCGATCTCACCAAAATTACCTTTGGTGTAACAATGTAGCCAGGTTAAATTTGGCATATTATATATTTGACTTGAATAAAATCAGTTCATTTTAGATGCTACCAGATTTTTGGGGCGTTTATATAGTGATATAAAACTGTAGGGTAGAAAATGTCCTGCAATTCATTTTTAATAATAACTTGCTTCTTTCAGAGAAGATGCAAACCGTACCGTGAAATACGAATTATAAAATGCAAATATGTCCCGTAAGGCCCTAAATATGGATGCCTCTGTGCTTACAAGCGACTCGGGCTCTTTAAAAGCACTCAATGTAGGTCCTTCACAGCAGCTAGCGCTCTCTCTGTCCTTCACATTTCACTGGTCAGTGCCCAGTAATCAACACACATTACCGACACACAGCCCAAGCTTAATTACCAATCACGCATAGACCCATAAACACTCCCGCTCTTCCATATACCGCCTGCCACTTACCTTTCTCCCCATTATTTAAATTCAAGATTATGAATGACTGACACACGAGTATGTAAATGTGTTTTGTTTTTGAGATTATGTGCAGTGGTTGATATGCTGATGAGGAACGGTAACTGCCTCTTGAGAGTGAGTGACATTCCCCTGCACAGTGTGAGACGATCTCCTGGATTCTTCTCATCAGGCATCCTGCGGAGAATAGTTTACTTCTTAACAACTAAAGGAAAATTGTTTACGGCATCCGCCTGACAGTAGAGGTTTGACTTTGCCGTAGCGTGTCTGATTGTGCCAGACTTTAGAAGTGTTGCCTAATATACAAGATACTCTTTAAAGGGTTAGTTCACCCAAAAATGAAAATTCTGTCATTAATGACTTCCCCTCATGTGGTTCGACACCTGTAAGACCTCCGTTCATCTTCAGAACACAAATGAAGATATTTTAGTTGAAATCCGATGGCTCAGAAAGGACTCCATTGGCACAATACACTTTACACTCTCAAGACCCATAAAAGATACTAAAGACGTCGTTACAAAGTCAATCTCACTACATTGGTTCTACAATAACTTTATGAAGCGACGAGAATAGTTTTTGTGCACAGAAAAAACCTAAATAACGACTTATACAGTGATGAACGATTTCAAAACACTGCATCATGAAGCTTCGAAACGTTATGAATCAGCAAGTCGATTCAGCGGTTTGGATCACCAAAGTCATGTATTTCATCAGTTTGGCGGTCCGAATCATGATTCGACTCGCTGATTCATAGTAAATAATTCAATTAAAACATAAACCATAATAATAATTATTATATAGTAAATATTAAAGTTAGTTTTTAGCAAATATTTTGGCTACAGTTAATTATTATTAATAGTATTATTAACAACAATTTTTTTATTATTATTATTATACCATTATATAGCCTATTTTAAAGTTAGCATGTTTTATGCAGTTCATTTTTATTATAGTAAATATTAAAGTTAGCAAGTTTTATGGTTAGAGTTAATTTTTATTATAGCAAATATTAACGTTAGCAAGTTTTATGGTTACAGTTAATTATTAATACTATTATTATTAACAACAGCAACAACTATTATTATTATATGTACTATATTATTATGGCAAATATTACAGTTAGCAAGTTTTATGGTTACAGTTAATTATTATTATTATTTGATTACTATTATATTAAATATTACAGTTTATTAATATTACTATTTATAACACCACCACCAATAATAATAATAATAATAATTTAAAAGGTTTATGCTTAAACAAGATTTCCCATTGAGAAAATTCAAGATATATTCCAAAGTCAGCTATAAATAAAATGTTATCTTGCACGTTTTTCTTCTGGTTTTAATGTTGTTTTATTGAAAAAACAAGATTAAGTAATGAAAATTACATTTATAGTGTTTACGTAAAACATAAAAAGTGAATTTCCAATAGTAGCCTATTCTGGGCATTCTGTTCCATGTAATGAAAGTTAATGGGGACTGGGGCAAGATCAAATTTATTATATAAAAAATAAGTGGCCAGAATATTCCTCAAAGTTCAACAGAAGAAAAAATGTCATAAGGGTTTGGAACAACATGAGGGTAAGAGATTTTTCATTTTTGGGCACACTGTCCTTTTAAGATATTAGGTAAAGTAAGTGAGGTCAATGTACACGATATGGTGTAGTTTATGCAAGCGCCGGAAGTGATCTCTCAAGCGTATCTCTACACCATATCGTGTACATTGACCTCACTTACTGTCGTCAAGAGCCGCAGAGTTTAATATGGATTTGTCTGTGCATGTTTTTTTTTACTCTCATAGATTTCGCTACCATTCACATACATTATACGACTGATAGACTGCAACGGTTGGAGTTAAAAATCTTTTTTATTGTATGCCGGGTAAGCAGATAAACATAACATTTTCATTTTTGGGTGAACTATCCCTTTAATGAAACACACATTATTTTGGGAACATTTAGAATAAGACGTTATGTAAACCCCCAAATGTGGCCAATTTCGTTTTACACATCCATTCATAGAATTTCCCCCCTAAAAAGCACCTTTCATATTTGAAGAAAGGTGATCACAGCAGGGGCAGTGAAGCCAGAAATCAGGTGAGGGGAAACAGGAAGTGACACAGGCCCTGTGGAGCCTAATCTAAAAGCAGGAAGAGATATTCAGTAAGAGCAGATGGATCTGACATGATTACAGCTTGTAGTTGGAGGAGCCATCTGCTCTGGTGACTGTTATAGCCATGAACTAAGACTGTGAAGCAATAACCAACAGGCACAGAAGAGGGAGAGAAAACACTGTTGCAGGAGAAGTTTTCAATAATGGCCCTGGGAGATATTGAAATAACAAATGCAAGATGTTTATGTTGGTTCCTGCAGTCTTGTGTATTCGCTGTTGGTGCTTTTTTTTTCGGAAAAATGCAGGAGTGAAATTAAAGTTTCTCATTTCATATCCCATGGGAAGGTTTCACACTCAGGTCGAGTTTTATCATTTGTAAAGGTATCTTTTTAAACCTGTATGACTTGAGGAACACAAAACAAGTTATTTATATCAGAATGTGCAAGCTGTTTTTTTTTTCCACACAATGAAAGTGAATGGTGAACATGACTGCAAGCAAGAATTTTAGTTAATATTGACTTAAATTATGATTATCATACAAAGAAAGACTTCAGAAGACTTGAAATATCCTCCACAAGTCATATGTAGTGATGTAGTAATCAAGACTGGTCTGGATCTCGAGAGCATTTAATGAAGGTCTTGTCTCGGTCTCGACTGCATTTGTACTCTGACTTGTTGTCTTGGTCTTTGGACTGGATTTTATTTCAAGACCGATCAAGACCACAACTGCAGGGATATATATCACTTAATTGCCAGTGCATTGTTTGATTGATTTGTTAACATCGTTAATGTGATTGGATAAAACTTCCTGCTTCAAATTCAAATAACTTATTTCTTGTTTGATTTCTTTTGTTACTGTTGTGCCGGGTCAGAATTTAACAGGGAATTTATTTAAAAAATGTCACCACATGGATCTATTAAACTGGGTGTAGACCGTGGTAAATAAAAAGACCATGGTGAATCACATTTCGACAGTTGTAGTTTTTATGCATGCTGAAAAAAAGAGGACGTGGCGTAAGAGGAAGGGAAAAGAGCTTGAGGTAAGCATTTTTAAGTTTTAGCGGCATATAGCGTTGATTTCATGTCACATTTTTATTGGCTGGTCAGTAGACGTGGGCCAGAGCAGCAAACACACTGAGCACTGATCATGCTGAATCTCTGACACTGTCAGAAAATAATTCTAGGCTATGTTTGGTCGCAAGACCGTGACAACGGCCGTCTTTGAACCTCTCTCACTGTACGACATAGGACCAACGATGAGGAGGCACGATCACAGAAATCATCACAATTGTTTCACGACATTAGTCTTGGCTTTAGTCTTGTCTTGGTCTCAACACATTGTCATTTTGGAGCTGGATAGAGCCAGTCCCCATCCACTTTCAGTAAGAAAAAAGCATCACGGTTTCCACAAAAATATTAAGCAGCACATCTGTTTTCAACATTGGTAATAATAATAAATGTTGCTTGATCAGCAAATCAGCACATCAAAATGATTTCTGCAGGATCATGTGACAAGACTGTAGTAAGAAAGACTGGAGTAATGATGCTGAAAATTCAGAGTTGCCATCAGATGAATGAAAGGGGTGATGAATTGAGAAATCAACTTTCCTTTGATATATAAAAGTTCATCGTGATATAAGAATATCCTGTAAGTTTCAGAGCTGAAAACGTCCTTGTTAGTCAAAGAAAAGCTTTTATAGACACCAGGCCCAGAAAACGAGAGCTCTCAGAATATGTCGACCATTGACGTAGTAGGACGCAAAAGCACCGCCTCAAGCCAACCCACCGACTCATGGAGCTAAACGGGTTGAGCAATAAACATAACGGTTCCAGCTCACGTGTGTAAGGCATTGCGTTTGTTTGCTTCATTTCACCGCGGAATCGATTGTAAACAAGATAAAGGTCGAGACTGGATTTGCAGACATATTGAGATTAAAACACAATGCTGTTCCTTCTATATTGGATCCGACAGGAATGGTGCAACTCACATATGTGAGTAAACATGTTTTTTTATGTGTGTTAGTATTGCATTGTTACAGATCGTTGGATATCTATTGATTACATACCTTAGCATGCTATCACAGGCTGGAGAAGGTGTTATTGGTTCATTCGTGATCAGACTCGGACTTAACACCAGCTCGCAAAGCCCAAAGTCCCGGGACTACGTGTTTTTCAGACGGGCTATCACCTTTCTTGCGCGCGTGAGTGCGTGTGTGTGTGTGTACGGTTTGCGGTTATATTCACTGATGATCGGGCGAAATGATACAGAAATAACATCCCAATCAATCGCGGGTGGATGAGAGATGAATCATTGTGTTTGTTTGATAAAGATATTTTGCGAGTCCTGTGAGCGTTTCCCCAGACGCTTTCAAAACATTTCCCATATGTACCGAGGAAGCTGAAGCTCATTAAATATGCAAATATTATCCAATCATAGCCATGGGCGTTTACTTCCAAGTCTTCAGTGCGGCGTTTTTCAGAGAGCCTCAAAACCAGTGCAGAAAATAGCCTATAACTTATTCATTATGATGTTTTTGAATGTAAAAAACACACAAACGTCATATGTTGACCTCAGACAACAGTATATATATATATATAAAAAAGCCAGTTCATGACACCTTTAATGTTAAAATGTATTAAAATAGAAAACAAAAAAATGCAATAATATTCCACAAAATTACTGTTTTTAATATTACAGCCTTGGTGAGCATAAGATAAATAAAAAAAAAATGACCGACCACAAACATTTGAATAGTAGTAGTGTACATTTTTAAATGATACGCCTATTTCCTTTTTTTTTTTTACTATCGACACTTTTCTTTGAGCCTATACAAAAGTCATCCACTTTCATTATATACAGAAGAAAGAAAAATACAGGATTGGAATGATATGAACAATGGTTTTTAAATCATTTTTTAAAAAAAATAACATTTTGGTGGGCTGAACTACCCTTTTATGTTTTAGTAAACAGCATCTGCTGGTTCAGGGAAGCCACTGCCTCTCACTCATTTGTACTGATCTCAGTCTCTCAAATGTAATAGAGCTCAGCGGCGTCTGGTAATGAAAGCACAGGTGCCTTTGACTGTCCACCAGCATCCTGAGACATTTGCACAGTGAAAAGAAAGAGAGCGAGAGTGTAAGCGGTGCAGTACGCTTTTAATTCCCTCAACTGCGTGCCTCCACATTAGTCATTCTTGTCTTGGCGCCTCAATTAGTGGCATGTATGTTAGATGTTTTCTCACTTTCAGCCCTCTGCCTATGCTTAATTGCCCACCTAGGTCACTGTTCTGAAATTAGTTATCGTTCGGCTACGGTGTCAGGCCAGGGTGTGAATGGCTTCTGAGACTTAATGAAAGGTAATGATAAGATAAATGATCTCCTAAATATTCATCTGGGTCTTGTATTGATGTGTGGAATGTGTTAAAGGGAAGAACCCACAAAGCTGCTCCATTCATTTACCAAAACTGCTAACTAGGACTCAGTAGTATACTGTATATCCACTATGTATGAAAAAAGAGCAGCATTAACGGATTTAATGCCTTGAATAGACCTCTTCAATAGTGTTTTTAATTTTGATATTTTGGGAAATTGAATGTCAGAGTTACACAACTGTACAGATAACATATGAACATAACATAATGACTAAATTAAACCAAATTAAGTAGTTTGGCATAATTTTTTATTGTTTCCCAGTAAGAAAAATTGTATATGCAAAACTGAGTCACTGCTCATAAAAACAAAACAAAAAAAAAACCTTTGCATGTACAAAATCATGATATCATACCCTCATGATTGCGTGTCAAGGTCAATATGTCTCTTAAAGGGTTAGTTGCGCAAATATTATCACATCATTTACTCACCCTCAAACCATCCTGTATATGATTTTCTTCTTTCAGCCAAACACAATCGGAGTAATATTAAAAAATATCCTGGCTCTTCCAAGCTTTATAATGGGAGTGAATAGAGATTATTTGAAGCCCAATAAAGCACATTCATCCATTATAAAAGTAATTCATACGACTCCAGTGGGTTAATAAAGGCCTTCTGAAGTGATGTGATTGGTTTTTCTAAGAAAAATATCCATATTCATAACTTTATACACTATAATCACTGGCTTCCGTTAATAACCTCTGACCCGATGTATAACGTAGGATGTAGGTGTAGCGTAAGCTTAGGTGAGAGTAGACGCCTCTCACGGTTCAAACAAATATGGTTGAGCAACAAACTCAAGCTCCTACGACAATTCCATTTAAAGAAATCTTGTTTTAGACTTCTAATTCATGACTGGTGTTTTGTTTCGCTCTATCCTCTGTTTCTGCATTTGTCAATACATCATGCGTCAGGTCAGAGGTCACTCTGTCGGAGCCAGACTTGCGTATGGTCATTACTGGAAGCAGTTAAATACAGTTTCTAAAATGATAAATATGGATATTTTTCTCACATTATTAACACCTTGGAGCTGTATGGAGTATTTTTATGATGGATGGATGTGCTTTATTGGGCTTACAAGTCACTCCCATTATAAAGCTGGGAAGTGCCAGGATATTATTTAACATAACTCTGATTGTGTTTGGCTGAAAGAAGAAAGTCATATACACCTAGGATGGTTAGAGGGTGAGAAAAATTAAGAACATGCATTTTAAAGTTAGACTTTAAATGTTGATGTTAATTCCACTATTGTATTATATATAATTGTTCTACAGTCTATATACAGTATTTAGTTCAATTACATCAGAAGTATCTGTAAATTGAATTACAGAAAAAATTTGAATAATTGCTTTACTTTTTCAAGGTAAAAGTAATTAAAGGACAGTAACTAATTACTTAGTAACTAGTTACACTCAACACTGCAGGTTTGCATTAAATGGGAAAACAAAGTAACTTGTGTTACTTTTTCAAAAAAGTAACGTCAGTTACATAATCAGATTACTTTTTTCAAGTAACTAGTAAAGTAACTCATTACTTTAAAATTTAAATTTAAAAGTATTGAGTTACTTTACTAGTTACTTGAAAAATATAATCTGATTACAAATATAATCTGACGACCAATTACAAATTGCTAATACTTTTTACTTGTTTTCACCACGAGATTAAAAAATAATATTGAAACTATAAATTATACTATAATTAAACAGATTTTTTCCACAGAAACCAACATGTATACAAAGAGTACATTTTGTACAACTTGACACTTGTTTTAAACTAGAAATTTCTTCTTTATGGTGGACATTCCTATTTGTCATTGACTCTTCTACAGTAGAACGAAAGTCATACGGCTGAATAAATGATGACAGAATTTGTATTTTTAGTTGAATTATTCATTTAAAACGGGTACAAATGAATGCATTTCATTACCAAATTCGCATATGCACGAGTCCCAGTGGCCTGGTGTACAGAGGAGAAGAGGTTGTTATAGGACAGATAGTACCAATCCCTTGTGTTTTATGCTGACTAGAGAAATCAGATAAAACGTCCCACTACTGCAGTAGGAGAAAGTGGAAGGGAAAGTAGAGCACAGTAAACACACTTCCAAGCCATCACACTAATCACCTATGCAACACTTTTATTTAGTCAATTACTATTGTGTCACAACGCCACAGTCTTGAATAATGAATAAATTAAATATGTATAAGATGTATAGTGTATAATTAAATGCAGGAACGCATGACTCATTGCACCTATTTATCGCCGTTATACCTCATGTCTGTAGTACAATACCTCAAAAACTCCACTTTTTGGATTAATTTTTGATTGATTACACACATGCGGTGCTTTTACAATAATTGTATTGCATTGGAAGTATTAACTCTATGCAAATAAGCAACAAATTTACATTAACATCACAGTGCGTGTCTCATTTAAGTATGCCAGGGATATTCATGAGGATCATAGCGCAAGCCAGCTCACATCTCTATAAAGTCATCTTCAGTGAAGACACTTTTTCCACAAAACAAAGAAATTATTGGTGCACAATATACACACACATATATATAAACACAATATACCTTGTTGTGCCGCATCTCAAAAATGTTTAGCATCTCATGCCAAGAACAGCATTTTTAAGATGCTGGATCAAAGTTGCTGGATAAGTTGCCTCAATTTTTTTAAGTTAAGAAATTTAAATTTTAAGTAAGCAGAACTTATAGATTCTTTAGTAGCATTAGCATAGCATATCACTTGCTGAATGAGGACAGCAATATAATACATTTAATGATGTTTTATAAACAAGGTTCGGGAGAAGCACGTTCAGATAATTGACAGAGGTGGAGAGCACTCAGCTAATCAACAATAGAGGTATATACATGCAGCAGTCCTACCTCCGACAGTTATCAGCATGGATGGCATTTCCGGCAGCTCGTCACAGCCGCCCACTCACGCTGTCGAGGCAATTGTACAGTACAGAGTCTTTACTTACAAATGTATAAGCTACCTTAAAAACCCCTTTTGGCCACTTCCATCAGCATTCACGCCTTTCAACAAGAAGTGGAAAGTTTCCACGCAGTGAGTCAGCGGAAAGTTTCCACGCAGTGAGTCAGCGGAAAGTTTCCACGCAGAGAGTCAGCGGAAGTTTCCACGCAGAGAGTCAGCGGAAGTTTCCACGCAGAGAGTCAGCGGAAGTTTCCACGCAGAGAGTCAGCGGAAGTTTCCACGCAGAGAGTCAGCGGAAGTTTCCACGCAGAGAGTCAGCGGAAGTTTCCACGCAGTGAGTCAGCGGAAGTTTCCACGCAGAGAGTCAGCGGAAGTTTCCACGCAGAGAGTCAGCGGAAGTTTCCACGCAGAGAGTCAGCGGAAGTATCCACGCAGTGAGTCAGCGGAAGTTTCCACGCAGAGAGTCAGCGGAAGTATCCACGCAGAGAGTCAGCGGAAGTTTCCACGCAGAGAGTCAGCGGAAGTATCCACACAGAGAGTCAGCGGAAGTATCCACACAGAGAGTCAGCAGGAAGTTACCACGCAGAGAGTCAGCGGAAGTATCCACGCAGAGAGTCAGCGGAAGTATCCACGCAGAGAGTCAGCGGAAGTTTCCACGCAGAGAGTCAGCGGAAGTTTCCACACAGAGAGTCAGCAGGAAGTTACCACGCAGAGAGTCAGCGGAAGTATCCACGCAGAGAGTCAGCGGAAGTTTCCACGCAGTGAGTCAGCGGAAGTTTCCACGCAGTGAGTCAGCAGGAAGTTTCCACACAGAGAGTCAGCGGAAGTTTCCACACAGTGAGTCAGCGGAAGTATCCACGCAGAGAGTCAGCGGGAAGTTTCCACACAGAGAGTCAGCGGAAGTATCCACGCAGAGAGTCAGCGGGAAGTTTCCACGCAGTGAGCCAGCGGAAGTTTCCACGCAGTGAGTCAGCAGGAAGTTACCACGCAGAGAGTCAGCGGAAGTTTCCACGCAGTGAGTCAGCGGGAAGTTTCCACGCAGTGAGTCAGCGGAAGTTTCCACGCAGTGAGTCAGCAGGAAGTTTCCACACAGAGAGTCAGCGGAAGTTTCCACACAGTGAGTCAGCGGAAGTATCCACGCAGAGAGTCAGCGGGAAGTTTCCACACAGAGAGTCAGCGGAAGTATCCACGCAGAGAGTCAGCGGGAAGTTTCCACGCAGTGAGCCAGCGGAAGTTTCCACGCAGTGAGTCAGCAGGAAGTTACCACGCAGAGAGTCAGCGGAAGTTTCCACGCAGTGAGTCAGCGGGAAGTTTCCACGCAGTGAGCCAGCGGAAGTTTCCACGCAGTGAGTCAGCAGGAAGTTACCACGCAGAGAGTCAGCGGAAGTTTCCACGCAGTGAGTCAGCGGGAAGTTTCCACGCAGAGAGTCAGCGGAAGTTTCCACGCAGTGAGTCAGCGGAAGTTTCCACGCAGTGAGCCAGCGGAAGTTTCCACGCAGTGAGTCAGCGGGAAGTTTCCACGCAGAGAGTCAGCGGAAGTTTCCACGCAGTGAGTCAGCGGAAGTTTCCACGCAGTGAGTCAGCGGAAGTTTCCACGCAGTGAGTCAGCGGAAGTTTCCACGCAACGAGAAAGCGGTAAGTTTCCATGCAGTGAGAAAGCGCATAGTTTTTCACTCAGTGAGAAAGCGCATAGTTTTTCACTCAGTGAGAAAGCGGATAGTTTTCCACGCAGTGAGAAAGCGCATAGTTTTCCATGCAGCGAGAAAGCGCATAGGTTTTCACTCAGTGAGAAAGCGCATAGTTTTTCACTCAGTGAGAAAGTGGATAGTTTTTCACGCAGCGAGAAAGTGGAAAGTTTCCACGCAGCGAGAAAGCAGTACGTTTCCACGCAGCGAGAAAGCAGTACGTTTCCACGCAGCGAGAAAGCAGTACGTTTCCACGCAGCGAGGAAGTGAATAGTGTCAATGCAGTGAGAAAGCTGTACATTTTCACACAAAGAGAAAGCGGTAAGTTTCCACACAACGAGGAAGTGAAGTGTCAATGCAGTGGGAACGTGGTACATTTCCACACAAAGAGAAAGCGGTAAGTTTCCTCGCAGCGAGGAAGTGAATAGTGTCAATGCAGTGAGAAAGCTGTACATTTCCACACAAAGAGAAAGCGGTAAGTTTCCACACAGCGAGGAAGTGAAGTGTCAATGCAGTGGGAACGTGGTACATTTCCACACAGCGAGGAAGCGGAAAGTTTCCACGCAGCAAGGAAGCGGAAAGTTTCCACGCAGTGAGGAAGCGGAAAGTTCCGAGCAACAATTTGATCCGAATATCCCAACAATGGTAACCCTACAAACAGGGCTGTTTTTAGGCATAGGCAAACTAGGCGGTCGCCTAGGGCGCCATCAGTAGGGGGGCGCCAATAAGCGCATATCTGGCACTAGATGTTTGAGTGTAAAGGGTGTCACGGCCACCCTAAAATGTTATTGCTGCCCCCACTAGTTCCCCCACACTATTGGATCAGAGAACTGTCAATCTGACAATTCCTATATGCCATCAGATCAGAGTAGGCTACTGTCAAAAAAGTTCGCGTTTGGAGCGCTCAACAACACCATTAGATCAATGAACTCGGTCAATGCTTTGGCAAGGTAACACTTTTTTTAACCATAAAATAAAGCTAAATTCAAACTAAAGGCCAATTAAAATAACAGGTACAAATCTGTATTTTGTTAGGGCAGTATTTGTGGCAGTCTAGAAATCACGCTGTGAATGGGCAGATAGCATTGCTCGGTGTGTATGTTAGAGGCAAAATATAACTGCACACTTACTTCAGCATTTCATGATGAAGTGAGTGTGCAGTTATATTTTGACTCTATAAAGCTTTCTTCTCTTAATTGCACCTCCAAAATGTTTTTGCGCCAATGCATTGTTAAAAGAATCAGTGTGTTTTGTAATAATCGCATATAAAACTTTAGCGGCCAATTTAAAAATGGTATAATAAAATGTGCAAATTCACAACATGAATACATTCTTTATTAAATCACATTGATGAATTTAACGTATCTTTACGGATGGTGTTGAATGCTGAATCGATTCATTCAGTTCTAATAGTGCTTAATGCAACCAGTGTCGTACACACAGAGGGCAAAGTGTTGCGTTATTTAAAGGGGAAGTTCACGCATCAATGAGAAACAAAAATCATACTGAATCAGTATTTATTCTTATTACTTTCATGTGAAATGTACTAATAACACATAATAATTATGTAGTTATGTCTGAGAACAATTTCTTAGCAACTAGGGACTGCACAAATATAGGCTATATATTATAAGCCTAGGGCTATACAGGCATCTGGCTATTAATTTGAATCCTTATTAACAAAAATATACAAATATAATTTGGTATGTATGTATTTGTTAATTAATACCAGTAATACCAATGTTGCAATGGGGGCACCAATAAGGATTTCGCCTAGGGCATCAGAATGGCTAGAAACGGCCCTGCCTACAAAACAACAACAACATAAACTCTTCTAAACCAACATAACAAAACATTAAACACTACTAAATCTCCCATTAACATTAATTTTGCACAAAAAACATAATATAACACTTAATTTTGGCATTTACTGTTTTGAATGTCATGGCAAAGCATGCTGGGAAATAGACATCACAGCCCAGTTTCGGTTAAATTGAATTTAGTCTAATTAAAATAAACAAGTTCATAAAACTCAAAACAATGAAACAATTCAGATTAGTTAAAACGTGTTAGTTTTGAGAACTCAAAAGAAAAAGAAAGTTCTAAATACTCATAAAAGTTCATTAGTTTGAACTAATTTGTTTAATTTGAGTTGGCTCTACTCAAACCAATTAATTAATTTGAGCGTAAGGGTTTACAGTGTAGTTTAACTGTTTTTTTAAAAAGCATCTGCACCATTTTGTGCAGTTTTTGAATGCAAGTTGTGTGTGAACACTCTTATGGAAGCCTGTTTCCACCACTGGATAGCAAGTTTATAAAACACAGTTATGACCTTTCTTAGAATTGCATGTTTTTTTCTGATTTTATTTCTTAGAATTGCATGTTTATGACACAGAAATCTCATAATTTCTCATTTTCAGGTAACATCTCACAATTCAGACTTTTTTTCACAGAATTTAGTAGAATTCAGAGACTTAGAATTCCAAGAAAAGGCATTAACTCAAAATTGCAAGACAAACTCAGAATTGCGAAAAATAAAAAGTCACAATTATTACAATCATTATTGCTACAACATTTCAACTGTTTTAAACAACACGTTTTGTGTCAAAGCAAGTTAATTTGCTAATTAGCTGTTGATTATTGTTTGTAAAACCCAGAATTTCAACATTGCTGCATCCCTAAAGTATTCTTCAGCCTCAAGCTCTAGTCTAGACTGAATAAATCTTTGCAGCCAAAACTGCTTTTTATTATAGGCAAATTTTGTTATTCTTTTGACTCAAATATTCTTCTCAAATATGTCTAGTCGCTGACCCGGCAGATCCTGCTGTCCGCCACCTTTTAAAATCTCTCCTTTTCCCAGCATTTACGACCATTAGTAAAAAGCGAATATGCGAGTGAGTCTGAACTCCAGCTGGGAGCGATGTGGATAGCATGTCTCCAGGCCAATTTATGGAGCAATTAGTCTCACCGAGCCACCGGGGTCAAACTCTCTGTAGCGCCATGGTCTAGAATAAAATAAAGACTGTGGACAACACGGTAATGTAACCGCGAAGATGGGAAGAGGTACTGCTTTTTCCTGTCTAGAGATGGTACAACAGCAAAAAAGGACAAAATGAGGACATATCTGCTGTCAGTGTGTGGAAAAGTCTCGGGACTGCAGGAGTCTGGACCTCTACAGACTAAAGTCAACAAACCATTAAAGCATATAACCCAGATCAGCTGTATGGACTGGCACGCTGCTCTTATTGGCACTTTCCGCTCTGGTTTCATGTGTTCATATCCTTGGCTATCAATTTATGCACTTTTCCACTCATTCCACCATGAAAATAAAAGTTAAATGTCAGCATTTATATTTCCACATAAACAGCATTTAAATAAGATTGAGCAAAAAAACAAAAAAAAAATCAGTAATAAAAAAGTCATTAATAATAAATAAAATAATACTAATAATAAGTATTATTATTAAATAAAATAATAATTAGCTATATAGCTATAGTATATTTTATATATCTAAAAAGTATACTAATTAATATAAATAAAGATATATAGCTACACATAGTGTACTTTATCTCCAGAAATACCACACTAATTAATAATAATTATATATTTATACATAGTGTACTTTATATATATATATATAAAAAATACTATACTAATTATTATAAAATAATTATATATTTATGCCGTTTATTTTATATCTCTCAAAATACTATAATATAATAATAATAATTATTATATATTTATACGTAACGTGTACTTTATATATCTAAAAACTGCTATACGAATTAACATAATAATAATATATTTATAGATAAAGTGTACTTTATATATATCGTTAAAATGACTATACTAATTAATTAATATAAAAATAATAAGAAAAATTATTATATAAAATAATAATTATATAGCTATACATATAAATATAATAATTATACGAACATATTTGTGAAGTGTAGTTTATATATCTAAAAAAATACAAAAAAAAATATTTACTTGAAGGTGATTGGTAGAAAGTGTCATGGCTGTCTGTCCATGCACACATGCAAACGAATCCACACCACGCTTCAGTTAATTAACATCCATGACACAGTACATAATTCCTTTCATCCCTGTTTTGATCCAGAACGGAATAACATTACTTAATGCTGATACCACCTGAGGAACACTCTAAAAAACAATCTGTTTTAAATTAGCATACTAATTGAAACGGACCATAATAATGAAGCAGCATAAACACCAAGAGATACGCACACGCTTGATTAGGAGGGCTTCTGGTAATTAATAAAAAAGGAAAATAGCTGAACATTTTAAACAAGTCCTGGGTGTGTTGCCTAACCTTTGACCTCTGTACTGTGGGGACAGATGACTTGAGACATCTGTGCAGTGTATCACCATAATTAACTTAATGTGTTGGCTTAATCAATGCGTCCAGACAATAGAGTTAAAGCCCACTGAAGTATGCTTAACGAGTTTGCAGAAGGACTTTAACAGGACAGAAAGGCTTAACCGTGAAGTCTTTTGGCATATCTTCCAAACATTAATGCATTGAAGTGTTCAGTGGAGAGGCCCTTGATGCGAACACGATATTAAAATGTATTGTCATATTAGTTGCAAAAAATAACTATAAAGCATGAAGGGTTCATTTTGCACCAAAGTTAACATGAAACTGCATTCGCAATTCATTTCACTTCCGTAATGTTACATATTTCAAAATAGAAAATGCAAAGAGGGGAAAAATGCAGAGCAGGTATTGTTCATAGTAAAACATGTATTTTTGTAAAGGGTATTAAATACTATTTTTGATTTCATGTTGACTTTAAATAGGAAATTACAATCTGTTGCTTGCAGCTTTGAGTCACAGACTTTTGTTTAGATTAGGATTTAGTAAAATTTAAAATAAATGAAAATATAGTTTTGTTTCATTTTGTTAAGTGAAATACAAATAAAAAACAAATTAGGTAACTCTTTATTTTGATGGTCCACTTTAGATATTCTGTTGACTTTAAGTAACTTTGTATCTACATGTCAACTATCAGTCATTAGAGTATTATAGTGTCTGCTTAACCGTTAAATGCATACTTTGGGTCTTTAGTGATCTGGGACGTCATTCACTACCCTCACCTCAACCTCATTAATTTAATTTTTTTAAGTTAATCTTCTTAGCAATCCTCAATCAATTCATTATAACCAATATAACGACAAAATAATAATAAAATTACAAAAGAATGCCTGTTTCCCATTAATTTTTTTGTAAAAAGTTGTATAGGGTCGCTAATGGCCCGGGGTGTGTATAAGTAAATTTTTTCTGCACAACAATAATGGAATCTTCGATGAATTAATAGGTGCAATTCAACTTTATGTCTGCTACACATTGATGAAGTGATGTTTCACTCATAGTTACCGCAGGCAGAAAACAAAACAATAGGAAGTATCATCAGCAAAACATGAAATGGCTCAGCGATCAAATGCTGAACGCATTCAAATATTAGTGTAACTGTCAATTGATGGAGGATCTGGTGAAGAAGCTGTCAGCGATCAAAATATTGATTCTGAAGATGCTGAAAATGATAGTTTTGAGAATATATTTGAGATCGCGAATATGAGCCAGATGTTGAATGTACTGGGAAATGAGCTCTGACCAGGACAGTGAAACTGAACCCTTCCAAGCTCCAAAAGGTAACAAAATACACTTTATTTTTCTTCTGTAATTGTTACTCTAATATCAGGAGAGGTTTATATTATCGTGACAAGTTGAGATCCATCCGTGTTACATATATATCTGGGTCGCTAAAGACCCAATTATGTAATAATGATTGGCAAAACATTCATGAATTTAAGGGGTAATATCTAATGAGAGTTATTGTGTCATGTTCTGTTTTGTATGTTCTGTATTCTAGGACTTTTATTTTGATGTGTATTTTCTGTTGCCATTGTTCTCTGTGTTCACTTCCTGTGTTTAGTTCCTGTTTTGCTTTGTTTCTATAGTTTCCCTTGATTGTTACTGTAACAAGGTTTGTTAATAAGAGAAGAAGGAGGCAGGAACCGCCGAACATTAAACATAACTTTAATAATTAAATAAACATAAAACGAAAGGAAAGCAGCAGACCCTAACGGACGACTGCCCCCATAAACTAAAATAAAGCACCCACATAAAGTTCAGGCCTGGTCCTCTTTCGTCTTGCACTGTCACCCCTCCTCCTTTTATCCTTTTGGAGCTTCTCCATGGGAATCGAGACCGGTGTGCCGCAGGTGGTGCTCATTAACTAATAATAAAAAAGTACATTCAAATTTTTATTATAATAACCAGGGCTCCAGACAAAAAAAATAATTAAGGAGCCATTGGCTCCTATAGGGTAAAAAAACAGGCGCCAAATAATTTTTTAAAGAGCCACTTTACAATGAACATAAATTTTTTTAATCACTTACTAATGGAGACGTAATTAGCTGTATGGGCAACTGTCAGTGCTTGTTCTTTGATTTCATCTGCAATGCATCCTACAAACTCAGCACATGCTGTGTCGCTGTCATACGTTTTGCTCACATCGAGTCCGTTTTTCTTCATAAGCAAAATCTGAGAGGTGAATTTAGTGAACGGCAGCTCTTCACATGCTATCATATAGGCTGCGTTAAACTTCATTTTTAGCTCCGTCCATTCTTTTTCGTCACGCAGTTCGCATGCACGAGAAACTGCACGTGCTAATGGTGTAGTCTGTGGAGCACTCTTTGCGATAACGTGATCACGAGCATTTTTATGCTTGTTACTATCGGCGTGTTTTCTCACAGTCTCTTTTTTGAAATGGTTGGTTCCTGTAATGAAGTCCGTTTTCCCCGCTATTTCTTTACCCGCTCTTGAACAAAAGTCACAAAACATTTTCTGTGACTCGCGATCATACCTTAGCCATGAAAATTCTTGAATCCAAGACGTTTTGAAATGTCTTTCGACAACAACACGGCAGTGTTAATTTTGACAGCATATTTTGATTTAGTTTTAGTCATAGTCTTTTGACTAAAATATGCCATTTAGTTTTAGTCATATTTTGGTCACCTGAATTTTTTTTAGTTTTAGTCTAGTTTTAGTCGACTAAATATCATAAGATTTTAGTCGACTAAATATAAGATTTTAGTCGACTAAATCTACAGTAGATTTAGTCTACTAAAATATAACGAGTTTAGTTAAATTGTAATACATTAAGCATTTAAGTATTACATAACCGACTGTCACTTGAACTGACATTTTGACATCATTTTGTTTTTAACATAAAAAATTCACAAAAGAGCTCAATTCACTTTTTTGTTTGTTTTTAAAAACATCTATATAGTTTGTATCTAAAACAGAAAAATGTTGTATTTCTGTTTTAGTTAGTAGCCTATATCATGTTAAGCTAAAGATTCAAATAACTTTTTTTTTATTTTTATTTCAGTTAACATTTATTTAATTTTAAGTAACAAAGATTTTTTTAAATGGTTTTAGTTAACTATTATAACCCTGATACTTTATTTAATATGAGTTAAATACTGGTCTTTCCTCCTGACTATGAATTAAATGGGAATGAAACTAAATACAGTTTATTGTGTAAGCAAAAACGAATATATAATGCGTGACTTTTAGTTATAAACCAGCTGGAAATACACCAGGACTCTTATTTTGAAATGTCTGAGCCTCTATTGTAGTTGTTGGAGCTCATTCAAGTTCAAATGAGGAGATAAAATATGCTACAATCGTCTAAAACGTATTACTATATAAACATCGTAAAGTAAACATTGTCATTATTCATCAGCATTAGTTCATAAACAATATCCTGGCATAAATGTGTGTTATTCATTGATTGTGAGCCGCTCTGGAGCGCTGGATTGGGGATGCGTGAGCCGTGTTCTCCAGCGGTTAGATCAGCACGTCCAAATCAAATGTGCGCGGACATCAGTTCTGACTGGATCTCTTCCCTAATCGTCCCTCCCTAACATTTTCGTCACGTTTTTATTTGTTGACGAAAATGACAGTTGATTTTCGTTATAGTTTTTGTCATCTAACACTAGTTTTTATTTAGTTATCGTCTCGTTTTCGTCAGTGAAAAAAGGTCGTTGACGAAAATTATTCGTCAACGAAATTAACACTGCAACACGGTGCGCATTGACTGACATGGAAAGATCCTCTGTGTCTCTGTCCTCACTCGCGGGTGTGCTGGCACAGCTGCTGGAGCCTGCTTTTTTAGAAGCAGGTGTGTCATCACCGTTGGTGCTTGATGAGGATTGTTTGAAAAAGTCCGATATTTTTCGTTTTGACATGGTGTTTATAGCGCGGAAAGATGAGGCTCGATTTACCCGTTCCCAATCACATTTGGCGCTCTATCACAGTGAAACTTTCACGTGCAGCATCTCATTTTACTACGTCAACACAACAATTGATGTGATAGGCTACTCTTCACAGAACACGCACATTTTATAATCATGATATGTAAATTTGTATGGTCGCCAGTGGCGATCTCTGCAAAAATATCACTCGCAAATTAATATTTTTAGTCGCAAATGCGACCGTTTTAGGCGCAGTCTGGAGCCCTGAATAACACTGATCTACTAAGGGTATGTTTACATGACAATGGCGTACTTGTAACATACTGCTCTGAGACAGAAGGCTGAGGATCCAAATGCAGCTTTAATGAAAGGGTAATCCACAATCGTAGTCAGCAATACAGGCAAGGTCAAAACACAGGTAGGCAGTCCAAACAAACAATCAAAGCAGGGGACAGAGGCAAAAGGGTAGGCTAATCCGGGAAACAGGCAAGAAATAAAAAAACCGACAGACATGAAACCAGGGAAAACGCTCAGAAATGCAGTGTAACACTAAACAAGACTTCGCAAGGAATGACTGAGATAACCAGGTTTATATAGGGTGAGGTAAACAGGTTAATGAGACACAGGTGGATGTAATCAGGGATGTTGAATCCAGGCAGAGAGTATTATGGGTAATGTAGTCTGTGGTGATATGGCAATAGTCTGAGGTGGAGTGCCCTCTGGTGGAATACACGGGCACTCTCACTGGTGATCTAAAAACAGACGACAACATTGTCAAAACGATCCCGTTTACACGGATCTATGAAAATGACTAAAAAGGGTGTATTACGCATGCCAGGCCAGTAGTTGGAGATGTAACGGTCAAGAAACACGTAATACGCATGCGCACAATCAGATAGCATTTTTGGCCGCACAAAACGCTGTTGTCATGTAAATGAAAGTGTCGTGTAAACATACCCTAAATCTCTAGGACCAGTAAAAACCATTTCAAGTTACGTTACCCATTTTTGACATCTGTGATCTGTTTATTAGTTAAAATCTCCCAGAGCCTTAGAGAAAGTGAGAGCAGATAAAAAGTCAAAAGATCATCTAGATGTGTTTGCCTCGCACCCCTTTACCATTTTCACTATGCTTTTGTTCTACGTAGTAAGGGAGAGTTTTGCTGGCACAACCTTTAGGGAAATTAATTCATTTACTAAGTGTCTTAATAATTACACTGACATCGGGGTTAATTGCCTAATCCGTATTGCCTTAGACGCGTCCTGTTGAAATCCCCACACAATCTGTTCCAGAAACGGGGGCCAGAGGATACCCGCAACAGTGGGACACTTTGACCTAAATAAAAAGTTCTCTCTGAATAGGGATGCTCCTTTAGACAAAACCCTAATCTGCTAATGTTGTTTTCTCATCCATTTTGAGCGAATGTGTGCAGCATGTAAATATTTCATCGATGGATGAAGGTGTGTGCCAAAAGACGCGTTTTGCAATGCTGACTCCTTTTTTTTTCACTTAAAGAATTGCAGAATAAATGAGGCACCAAATTAAAAATAAAGGTTGCTGCAAATAACTGAAACTAATGAGGCATCGCTATAGAAGTTTCACGCACGTTCCTTTCTTGAAAGACTCGCAGACCTTAGAAACTCTGTGTTTTGCTTTGGAGGGCTCTCCTTAGTGTAAGATAATGAACAGATTATTGTAGCGCAGGACAAAGAGGATGATGGATGTCTCTGTCAACACAGGGCTAAAAAAGTGGGGAAGGAGTCCATCTAGTGAATCTGAAGTTTTTAAGTAAGTCTCATTAGCAAAAGACTGAAAGAGGCTTGTTATGTGTCTGAAATTTCCCTCTATATCCCCATATGTTCTATTCACAAAGAATGAATGAGCGAGCATTGTTCTGTATTGAGTGAGTCCTGTACAAACTTTCTGAAGCTTTATTTGCATTTAAAAACTTTTGGTTGCTTTGGCTTTGGATCATTCAGATATAACCCTCAAATTTTTTTTGTTCTTTCTTTTTCATTATTTTTTTGGATCACTGAGGTCTCCTATCTGTGTTGATATCTCATTAATCAAACTCTGCCATATAAAAGAAAGGCTGCCAACCCCATCAGCGCTCTAATAAGATCTGCTGAAGTTAATCACTGCTTCAAACGTGGAAAATTGATCAGAAGGTAGACCGACGTCTCCAAACAATGACATTCATTCATATTCAGCCGTCTGCCATAATGCCACAAACAGTTTTCGCTGCGTGACTGAACAGCCTTCATCATACTTTACGCTGACATTTGTGTTTGTCCTTCAGTGCACTGTTGCACATGCAGTAACGGTATGTGTTTTGGCACATACTATTTTGTCTAAATGAATAAAACATTTACTAAAATATTGTAAATGCTACAAATGAACGTGGGCATCTCCATCCATCCATCTTCTTCCGCTTTATCCGGGGCCGGGTCGCGGGGGCAGCAGTCTAAGCAGAGATGCCCAGACTTCCCTCTCCCTAGACACTTCCTCTAGCTCTTCCGGGGGGACACCGAGGCGTTCCAAGGCCAGCCGGGAGACATAGTCCCTCCAGCGTGTCCTTGGTCTTCCCCGGGGCCTCCTCCCGGTTGGACATGCCCGAAACACCTTCCCAGGAAGGCGCTCAGGAGGTATCTGGAACAGATGCCCGAGCCACCTCAGCTGTCCCCTCTCGACGTGGAGGAGCAGCGGCTCTACTCCGAGTTCCTCCCGAGTGACCAGCCACCCTGCGGAGAAAGCTCATTTCGGCCGCCTGTATCCGGGATCTTGTCCTTTCGGTCATGACCCAAAGCTCATGACCATAGGTGAGAGTAGGAACGTAGATTGACCGGTAAATCGAGAGCTTCACCTTACGGCTTAGCTCTTTCTTCACCACGACAGACCGGTACATCGACCGCATTACTGCAGAAGCTGCACCGATCCGTCTGTCAATCTCCCGTTCCATCCTCCCCTCACTCGTGAACAAGACCCCTAGATACTTGAACTCCTCCAATTGGGGCAGGAACTCTCCACCAACCTGAAGTGGGCAAGCCACCCTTTTCCGACTGAGGACCATGGCCTCGGATTTGGAGGTGCTGATCCCCATCCCAGCCGCTTCACACTCGGTTGCAAACCGTCCTAGTGCATGCTGAAGGTCCTGGTTAGAAGGGGCCAACACGACAACGTCATCCGCAAAGAGCAGAGACGAAACCGTGTGGTCCCCAAACCTGACACCATCCGGCCCTGGGCTGCGCCTAGAAATTCTGTCCATAAAAATTATGAACAGACTCGGCGACAAAGGGCAGCCCTGCCGGAGTCCAACATGCACCAGGAACAAGTCTGACTTACTGCCGGCAATGCGGACCAAACTCCTGCTCCGGTCATACAGGGACCGGACAGCCCTTAGCAAAGGACCCCGGACCCCATATTCCCCGAGCACCCTCCACAGGGCGCTGCGAGGGACACAGTCGAATGCCTTCTCCAAATCCACAAAACAAATGTGGACTGGTTGTGCAAACTCCCATGAACCCTCCAGCACCCTGTAGAGGGTATAGAGCTGGACAAAAACCACACTGTTCCTCCTGAATCCGAGGTTCCACTATCGGCCGAATTCTCCTCTCCAGTACCCTGGCATAGACTTTCCCGGGGAGGCTGAGAAGTGTGATCCCCCTATAGTTGGAACACACCCTCCGGTCCCCCTTCTTAAAAAGAGGGAACACCACCCCGGTCTGCCATCCCAGAGGCACTGTCCCCGACCGCCACGCGATGCTGCAGAGGTGTGTCAGCCAAGACAGCCCCACAACATCCAGAGACCTGAGGTACTCAGGGCGGATCTCATCCACCCCCGGTGCCTTGCCACCGAGGAGTTTCTTGACCACCTCTGCGCCGTACCGGGCGACGTCACGGTCCTCCTTTTTTTTGTCATCATAAGGGGTTTTGAACTGCTCTTAGTCTGACCCGTCACCTAGGACCTGTTTGCCTTGGGAGACCCTACCAGGGGCATATAGCCCCGGACAACGTAGCTCCTAGGGTCATTCGGGTACTCAAACCCCTCCACCACGTTAAGGTGGCAGTTCATGGAGGAGGAGATGCGTGGGCATCTCAATGTTAAATTTTACAGTATGAAATATTATGAATTTTGAGTTTAGCATAATTTCGGGAAACTTTTAAACATGAAGCTTTCTGTTGGTCAATGTGGCAAAACTGCGAGAAATCTTTCGCCCTCACATAAAATTCCCAATCATGTGGATTCCTATTGGAATTGGATTTTGCCTGTGAAAATTCAACAGTAAATGTGACCTCACATTTCAATGATTACAGAGATAAAATAAAAAAAGTACAATAAATTCAATATTGTCCAATACTGGTGATTGTTTGGCATCCCTAATGTGCCCAAATGGTTGTTTACTATGAAACCAGGAATGCGCTTTAGTAAAAGTACATTTTAATTAAAGTTTTATGATTAAAATTTTAAGGGCCAGATTTACTAACCGCTTGCGTAAACCTTCTTTTTCCATAAAAAAAAAAAAAAAAAAAAACTACTGTCAGGATGGACTAAAGACACGCAGTGAAAAATTAGGGATGAAAAGGCAAGGACAGTTTTCGCAGCTTGACCTTATTGCATATGCATTTGTAGAAGTTTCCCATTCAGAATCAAAATGTATGGGTATTTAACTAAATCACGCCATTTACTAAGGTTTGCAGGAGTCAATTTACTGGTATGTGTGCCATTATTCGACGCTGGAAAAAAGCATGACTTAATTAATTTTGCACTTGACATGTGTCTTCATTCTTTAATGAAGATCAGCCACAGAACTTTCCAGTCCCATTGTGGAGTGGAATTTTGGTCTTATGCTAATTTGCCCTGTTTAGTGTTTAGTATCTGCCCCTAAATGTTTAAAATTTGAGTAATTAATTTATACTCAATTTAAATATTTAAATGTTAATTTACAAATACATACCAAGGCCATCGAACACTGAATGTTTTATTTAAAGAAATTAAATAATTTAAGGACTAAAGGTGATACTATTTGTAGTTATATGTAATCAATCTAAAGTATTTGCAAATAATGTTCCATTTTAAAGGGGTCATGAACTGCATAATTTTATTGTTTTATAATGTTTCCTGGGTTGGACTTATAATGTTAGTATGATTTTTATATTTAAAAATTGCCATAATTTAGAAATAAAAGGCATTTTTCCTACCCTGGTTTTAGCCTCTGATTTGAGCGCTCTGTTTCAAGGGGTGTGTCTGCTGTGAGACTTCAGTGTAAATGCCCACTGCTGTGATTGGCTGACATCTTAGCATATGAAATAGCAAGTAATACATGTGGAACTCTCTCGAAAAGTTTTAGCACTGTTTTCCTATTAGAGTTCTCAAGGTTAACAAATCTTAAAAAGTGTTGATTATAGCGTTATATTTACATCTATGGCATTATATTTAGATCTATAGCATTATATTTAGATCGTGGCATGAAAGGTTGCAGTGATGACCATTGTAGCCGATCACAGACATGTTGAGTGCATGAATGCAGAGATCTCATCGTTGCAATTCGATTTCTGCACACTAATGAATGCTTTCATCTTAACTAATAGTGCAAACACAATGTAAATAAGAGATTCGTTGATTATTCCAGAACTCAGTCACTGATAAACTTGCACTGTTTGATTGACAGCTCTAGCGATTTCTAATTTAATCACAGTTTAAATAACAGATTATTTTCATCCTACTAAGAGAAACAATGTGAAGTTGACCGTTTAGTCACTGGTTTGATTTACTGACACATAGACAAAGAACATCTGACTGTACATGAATCATTACATTTCAGAAATCACTGGTCACAGATCAGGCATTAGAATTATAACAGTTACTTCCATGTTGTCGCAATACTGTCAAGTCCATATTGTAAAAGTCTGTTTGCAAAGTCTGCGCCGTAATTGCGACTGATTTACCAAATAATCCATAGTGAAATGTACCGAATACAAATAAATAATGCTCAACTGAGACATTCACATTGTTGAAAAGAAATAACCACATTCCTAGCATTAGGATTCTTTGGAAGGTTATGTTATTTTTAGTCCAGTGATCCTGTATCGCTCTTCTCTCCTCGTCATCTCACTAACACGCCAGTGGGCGGGGCCAAAGTTGCAATGATATGTCAAAAACGCTAAACGTTTCTTGTCTTATCACATTCCGGTATAAATTATATGAATCAAAATGGTGAAATTTCATAAAAAAACGACCATAAGGTTAATGTCAATGGTGGTTACGGCCCTGACTTTGAACCTTCTTTGAATTGAAAATATCCCAGAACGTCTCACTGTAAAAGCATTTCAGTACCTCATACTTATCCTGTCTTTATACATTCATATTCATACCATTATTCATCTCTGTGACTCACCGTCACATTGTCATCAGAAACTAAATTGTCCTGCAACCCCATACAGCACAAGTGGCCACCAAAACCTGGTATTTAGTTTTCTCTTGACATGCTTGTCATACTCGATGGACCAATCAGAGGTGACCTTTCGGGGTGACAAACAGAGCCAGCTGTGAGAAATTGCACACACATTCACTTACATAACCAAATCATGTTCTCTCAAGATGAATTGCCCAGCAAAATGAACAAGACAAGCCTTTTGGACATTAATCTAAAGCTTAATTCTAATATTTCATATAGCGGGGAGACTGGGTCACGACTGTATCTGAGCACATTTACTGTAAGTGCGTATTGTGCAAAGGAATGCTGCAGTTATGTGGTTAATTTATGAGGGATGCATGGGAAGATCAGCATAATTGATTTTGTTTGCAATAAAATGACGGAGCAATAGGAACGACCACGTATCCCAACAGGTGGAGATGATTCATTTTTCATACACACCGGGGTTTTTTTTTTTACGTGCATTCGGCAAACCAAATCTCATTCCTGTTCAATTACATCAGTGTGACGCTTATTATTAAAACATCAAGCTAAAAATACTTGCAGTGGTAATTCGGCTCTGGTCTTGCGGGATGAGAAATTGGTCTGCCACATCAAATCTCTTATCATTGCTTTGCCATTTTCTCCCATCCACTCGTCATTTTTCCCATGTTCTAATTGAGGCTTACAGGCCCGACACCTTCACAGTTTGAGTCATGGATGGAAATTTCAGTGGGTATTGGATTGCAATTCTTGTGTTTATATCGTCCTTTCCAAGAACAGATCGATTGCTGGCAAGTGTACAGATGTCTTTTCTCAGCTATCGGTATCCCACAAGCCCTGCCCCGACTTATAAGAGTGGAATTGATTATTGTTGCTCATTTTGGGTGTCTTTTTTTATAAGTTGGACTGAAATGTACTCTAAGCTGCACTTTTCTTTGGCACCGTTAGGTTCAAAAAATCCAAAGCACTCCCCCGTTGCGCTGCAAATATAAATACCCCGTCATCCCTTTGGCACAAACGGCAGCAACTAGCTCTGATCTGCACTTTCCATTGCTTCATACATAAAATCCACAGCTACCTTCATTTCTCCATCTGTCTGGATTTCAGTTGTTACACACTCTGAAATATTTTCTCAGCGGGCTGACAAATCTAAAGAGGTCCCACTACAACCTGTTTCGCCGACTTTGACTGACAGCCTGTCACTTAGGACTGACAGATGGATGCTGAATTGTTGTCTCTCAGTGAGTCTCATGAATCTTTTACATGCACAGAAATTGCCGCCACTGAGGGCGGGTAAATCAGTGCACCTCACGATATAGTCTGTTAAAAGCCCCTGTTTTAAATATTAAAATATAATAACATTCATTTCAAAAGTGCTTTTTTTGGTTCAGATGATGCTACTCTCAGTGTTGTGGTGCCTCATTAGGAGCCTATGCAAATGAGGGATGTTATATCAGGATAATGAGATGCGGAATACATGAATATGCATTTTTATCAAAAATTGTAATTCCTTTGAAATGCACAAGTCGAGAAAAGTATGTCATGCAACTTGTGACTCAGGTCATTGATCTTAATAATGTTATAAAACCGACTTTAAAGCTTTAATGTAGCTCTCTCAACATGACTATGGACCCATTACCCATTTGAAGAGCATCAATATTTAGTTGTACACAGACACATACATACATGATGAATGACAAAACTCCTAATGGTTCCCAGAAGTGGATACATTTAATAAATATATCAAACAAAATATGTTTCCGGGCTTTGGAGCTGTCTACATTCTGGCTAACCGAAGAGCTAAACTATTGAGCTCGCACAATAATTACAACCTACCACACGGCACTCAATTTTAGCACAACAGCTGACCTTTAAACACACTGGAAACTGTTAGGATTTTCAATCACCAATTAGTCAAGTCTATTCCTAAGAAAGCTAAAGACTCCACGGGGACACTGCATTGATTGGCCCTTCAGCTGCCAACAAGTCCTCAGAACAAGCGTCGGTCCAAAGTTTCAAAACTGTGTGTCAGCCGCTATTTGCTGCACCTTCTTTTCAGCACTTCTGCAAATGGCTACGAATAAAGCAAAAGCATCTGATAAAAGGAAAGGCTGATTTATATGGGGCATCTATCATCTTACATTGTGATTCTGCTCTGTTTAGTGGAATTACAGCAGTAGCTCTTATGTGGCTATATGCCTGTAATGTGTAATGACTGTATTATTAGGTCCCTAGACCAAGATTATAGAAAATTCAAGAACTTCAGCCATGTATAATATAATATAATATAATATAATATAATATAATATAATATAATATAATATAATATAATATAATATAATATAATATAATATAATATAATATAATATAATATAAATATAAATATAATATAATATAATATAATATAATTAATATAATATATCACAAGGATGCATTAAATTGGCTAAAAGTGACATTTATAATCTTACAAAAAAATTATATTTCAATGTCAAATAAATGCTTTTTTAAAACTTTGTTCATCAAAGAATCCTGGGGGAAAACGTCTCAGGTTACTTGCGTAACCTATGTTCTCTGAGTAGGGAACGAGACGCTGCGTCACTTTAATGACGTAATGGGACGCCCTCTGGGTGTGCCGATTGTCTGAAGCCCTTATAGAATCACGCCAATTGATTGGCTGATGGCGCGCACGTCGCCCCACCTGACGTAGTCACCTATACTAGCGCGCGCGCGCCATCTGCTCCTCAGATTTCTCTGCCGAAAAGGAAAGCCTGTCGGCAGCGCGAGGAGCTTGGCAGCGTACGCAGCGCCTCGTTCCCTACTCAGAGAACATAGGTTACGCAAGTAACCTGAGACGTTCTCTTTCATAGGTTCACTCGAGGCTGCGTCACTTTAATGACGTAATGGGAACGATATACCAAACACGCCAAGCTAAAGCGCTGCCGTACCTGGCTCAAAGAACACCAGATAACCTACATGACTAGGTTAAGCAGACAGGACATGCGAACCCGGAGCCATGTCGAGATCTAAACTATAGAATCTCACAAAAGTGTGCGGAGTGGACCAACCTGCCGCCACACAAATATCTTCCAAAAGAGCCCCTCTAAAAAGTGCTTGAGAGGAAGCCACACCTCTGGTAGAATGCGCTCTAATATCAAGAGGTGAAGGTAAACCACGCACCTCATAAGCTAAGGAAATAGCCTCTGTCACCCAATGGGAAACCCGTTGCTTCGAAGTGGCAAGCCCGCGGCGGCCAGCACCGAAGCACACCAACAGCTGGTTAGATTTCCTCCAGCTGTCTGAACGGTCAACATAACACTTCAACGCTCGAACTGGGCAGAGCAAATGAAGTTTCTCGTCTTCCTCCGAGTCAAACGGAGGGGGGTGAAAGGAGTGAAGAGTGATAACCTGAGAGCGAAAAGATGTGGACAAAACTTTGGGCACATAACCCGGCCTAGGCCTTAAAGTAACCTTGACTAGGCCAGGGGCAAAATCCATACAGGTCCCATTAACAGAGAGAGCCTGTAGATCGCCCACTCGTTTCAAAGAAGACAGAGCTAACAAAAGAGCAACTTTGAGAGTCAGAATTCGCTCAGGAGCTGACTCCAAAGGCTCAAATGGAGCCAAAGTTAGCCCTTCAAGGACCACGGAAAGGTCCCAAGAGGGAATACCAGGGGAGCGTGCTGGTCTCAGGCGCCTAACCCCTCGCATGAAAGATGAAACCAGTTTATGCTTGCCTAGAGGGATTTTGTCCGATTCCCTGCCGGCAGCTATAGCTGCGACATAGACCCGAAGGGTGGTGGTCGCTGCTCCAGCAGCAAACTTCTCCTGCAGGAACTCCAGAACTGAACCAACCAGGCAGTTAACTGGATCTGCTGCATGAGTCGAGCACCACGACTCAAAGACCCTCCACTTGGAGGAATAGAGCTTCCTTGTGGAGGGGGCTCTCGCATTAGCAATGATCTCCTGAACATGCGCAGAAAGACCAGCATTTAGTGTCGTTGGCCCCTGATGGGCCATACCCACAACTTCCAAATCTCCGGGTGAGGGTGCCAAATCCTGCCCTGAAGTTGTGTCAAAAGGTCCTTCCTGACCGGTATCTCCCACGGGGAGGAGTCCAGGAGGAGAACCATCTCCGAGAACCAAGTCTGGGATGGCCAGTGTGGAGCCACCAGCAGGAGGCTGGCCCCACTCACCCTTACTCTGCACAGAACCGCCGGAATCAGCTTGATGGGCGGGAACGCATAGAGTTTCAGATTGGGCCATGGATGTGCGAACGCATCTATCCCCAACGGGGCCGGAGAGCTCAGAGAAAACCAGAGCCGACACTGGGACGACTCCTTCGAGGCAAAGAGGTCCACTTCCGCTTTCCCGAACATCTCCCAAATCTGTGACACAGTCTGAGGGTTCAGCATCCATTCCCCCGACCGGAGCTTCTGTCTCGACAGATAATCTGCAGCGAGGTTCAAGACTCCGGGTACATGGACTGCTCTCAGGGACAAAAACTTGTCCTGAGACCACAGGAGGAGTCGGCGCGCATGCCTGTCCAGGGTGCGCGACCGTGATCCTCCCTGGCGATTTACGTGAGACACCACTGCCATGTTGTCGGTCCTGACAATGACATGATGCCCCCTGAGTGAGGGGAGAAAATGCTGAAGGGCCAGGGATACCGCTCTCAACTCCAGGCAATTTATGTGCCAGGAGAGAACTTCCCCCTCCCAGATCCCCATAGCTGGTCTGCCCTCGAATACCGCACCCCAGCCGGTAAGAGAGGCGTCCGTCGTAACCATTTGGCGACGGAAAACAGCCCCCATCCTGACCCCCTTCTGAAGAAAAAGAGGGTCCCGCCACATTGATAGGGCACGAAAGCAGCCGCGTGACACCTTCAATAGGCGAAGGGCCGATCCTGTTGACCGAGCCCCTGAGCGTTTCATCCACCAGAGGAAGGGCCTCATATGGAGCAGTCCCAGGGGAAGCACCGGGGAAGCTGCGGCCATGAGACCCAGGAGCCTGCGACACGTACCCACAGAAACATGATGGCCTAGCCTGAAGCGGACCAAGCATGTTGTGATACTGGAAATCCGAGCAGGGGCCAAACGGGCCTGCATCGGAACGGACTCCAGACGAACACCTAAGAAAGTGGTCTGCTGAGCCGGAGTAAGAACGCTCTTGTCTGTGTTCACTCTCAAGCCAAGAGATTGAACGTGTCGAAGAACGACATCTCTGTGATGACAGGCTAACTCCCTGGAGTGGGCCAGAATGAGCCAGTCGTCCAGGTAATTGAGAATACGGATGCCCTGGAGCCTCAGCGGGGCCAGAGCAGCATCCATACACTTCGTGAACGTCCTTGGTGCCAGGGCAAGGCCGAAGGGAAGGACTTTGTATTGATAAGCCTTCCCTTCGAAGGCGAACCTGAGAAACTTCCTGTGTCGTCTGACAACCTGAATATGTAAGTAAGCATCTCTCAGGTCTATAGTGATAAACCAGTCCTCCGCACGTATCTGAGACAAGATAGTCTTTAGCGTTAGCATCTTGAACTTCCCTTTGTAGAGGGCGAAGTTCAGGCGGTGGAGGTCCAGGATGGGACGCAGACCGCCGTCTTTCTTCGGAACAAGGAAATAACGGCTGAAGAAGCCACATTTCTCCTCTGTTGCCGGAACTTCCTCCATTGCCCCCTTTAGGAAGAGAGAAGAGAGCTCTCGTTGTAGCACAGAAGCCTGAGAGGCGCTGTTTACTACCGTCTGAGCGACCCCGTCGAAGCGAGGAGGGTTGCGACAGAACTGAAGCGTGTAGCCTGACTGAATCGTGCGGAGGACCCAGGATGATATCCCTGGCAAAAGCTTCCACTCGTGGAAGAAATTTGACAAAGTGGGAGGTATACTGAGGTGCGGTGGACATACCTGAGTTGGGGTGTCGAGCTGGACCTCTGAGGGGGGTGTGGCCAACCGCAGAGGAGAGCACGTGGCGTCCTGGCGCGGAGTAGGCAGTGGAAGGCTGGGCCGCTCTGGTCCCCGGAGAAGACAGGACGTGTCTCCGTCTGGACGAGCGGCGGATGGTGAGCCAATCAGACGTGAGGGGAGAAAGCAGACCGCGTCTCCTTCCTTCAGCGCCGGAAAAGGCGGGGATATAGCCGGTTCTGTATTCCGAAGCGCGCTGGGCGGCGGAAATGACAGAGCTGGATAGGGAGAGCTGGTGGGGGGCGGGCAGAAACGCTTGCGCGGTCTGACCCAGCCCCGGTCGTGAACTGCAGCTCCCCTTTTTCTGACCGGAGGGTCAGGGGCGACTCGAAGTGGCCGAAGCAGAAGGTTTGCTGGGCCGCTTTGGGTCGATGCGTCTGTGAGGACGTTGACGGGGAAATGGACGACCGCGAGCTCCCCAGACCGTGGTGGGTGGAGGATAACTCTGGTCGCTCCTACGGGCGGTAAACTCTCTTTTGAAAGAGGGGCGATCTCTGGACTGAGAGGGGGAAGGGGAAGGAGCGTCCCTCGCTCTCCTGGGCATGAACTGCTTTAGAGCGGCAGACTGGGATTTTGCAGATCTAAACTTCTCAACCACAGTATTAACCGCCTCCCCAAACAATCCGGACTGAGAAATTGGAGCGTCCATAAGGAAAACTTTCTCCTTATCACGAATCTCAGTGAGATTAAGCCATAAGTGACACTCCGCCGCCACCGCGCCCGCTATAGAGCGCCCTACAGCGCGAGCTGTGTGCTTAGTTGCCCGTAACGCCAAATCCGTGGCTTTACGAAGCTCCTTTACAGCTTCTGGTGTCAAACCGGATCCCTCGTCCATTTCCTTCAATACGTCCGCCTGATATGCCTGGAGAATGGCCATAGTATGAAGGGCCATGCCAGCCTGACCAGCCGCCATGTAGGACTTGCCAATCAGGGCAGAAGTGGTCCTACACGGCTTAGTGGGAAGAAGGGGGCGGGACTTCCACGAGGGAGCTGAAGATGGCGCGAGGTGAGTGGCCAGTGTGTCCTCAACCGCGGGAATAGCGGAATAGCCCTGTTCCTCAAAACCCACGAGGTTGGTGAAATCAGCGGCTGCCGCGTTAGTTAGGCGGGCTGAGAACGGCTGCTTCCAGGATCTAGAAATCTCATTGTGCAGATCACTGAAGAATGGTAGCTTCCTCCGCGGAGGCCTAGAATTAGGGCCGCTGAGGAATCTCTCATCCAACCGAGAAGATTGAGCTTCGCGGGGTTCATCCGGCCACTCGATCGCGAGCTTCAGAGTAGCGCGCGCGAGTACATCCACGAGCTCATCATACGCCGCTGATGGCCGCGCTTCCTGGCCGCTTGGCGGGAGAGCGTCATCAGTATTTGCAGCACCGAAATCCTCGGAGTCGGATGCAGCAGTGAAAATTACATCCTCCAGTCCGAAGGAAACCGCATCGCGTGCCTCCGGGCTGGGACAGAGATAATCGTGCGAGTATTCCACAGGCGGAGTCCCGCGCACGTGCTCGGGAGAGAGAGGGAGAGAAAGGGCGAGGCCCGTCTGCTCGCACTCCACATCCTCGAGCTCCACATCCGAACCCCAGGTCGCGGATCCAAGAGAGGCCTGCGCGGCCTCGGGAGCGCGACGGGGAAAAACGGATGACTCCCTCTCAAGACTCGCGAGCCTCGAGCGGAGGGTCTTGAGAAGGAGGTTATCGCAGAATTTACAGTTAGAGAACCCCTGAACCGCGTCGCGTGCGTGAGAAAATCCCAGACATTTAACACACTTACTGTGGGGATCATCGATCACGATGAAGCGAGTGCACGGCGGAGGGCAACGTCGGAATTCCATAGCACTTCACCACAAGGAGAACAAGTTCCACAATCCGCGGTCGCTGAAGTGCTGAGGTAAATCGACTGAATCCTAGTATTTATTTGGGCCAGAAAAATCGATAACCGAAGGGCATGAAATGGCCGCTTCGTGAAGGCAGAGAAATCTGAGGAGCAGATGGCGCGCGCGCGCTAGTATAGGTGACTACGTCAGGTGGGGCGACGTGCGCGCCATCAGCCAATCAATTGGCGTGATTCTATAAGGGCTTCAGACAATCGGCACACCCAGAGGGCGTCCCATTACGTCATTAAAGTGACGCAGCGTCGAGTGAACCTATGAAAGAGAACACATGTATCGCAGTTTCCACAAAAACAATATTAAGCAGCAAAACTGTTTTCATGATAATAATGAGAAATGTTTCTTGATAATAAAAAATAATCATTTCACTGAAGGATCATGTGACACTGAAGACTGGAGTAATGATGCTGAAAATTCAGCTTTACATCACAGGAATAAAATAATAAAATTATAATTATAATAAAATAAAATAAATAAATAAATGATAAAATAAAATTGCATAAAATAAATCATAATAATAAAATAAATAAATAAAACTTTAAATAAAATAATACATTTAAATAAAATAACATAAAATAAAACAAAAATATAATATCACTAGATATCACACAATGATGCATTACATTGGCTAAAAGTGACATTTATAATCTTAAAAAATTATATTTCAAATAAATTATGTTTTTTTTTACTTTGTTCAAAGAATCTTGTATCACAGTTTCCACAAAAAATAATAAACAGAAAGACGGTTTTCAACATTGATAATAATGAGAAATGTTTCTTGAGCAGCAAATTATCATATTAAAATGATTTCTGAAAGATCATGTGACGCTGAAGACTGGAGTAATGATGCTGAAAATTCAGCTTTCCTCACAGGAATAAATGACATTTCAGAATATATGGACCCACTTTATATTAGGTGGCCTTAACTACTATGTACTAACATTTTAATTAATCATTTGATACAATGCACTTATTGTGTACATACATGTTTTTACATTGTACTTACATTTTAAAAAATACCTGCATGTAATTACATCTGTAATTAATTTCTGTAGTTACATTTGTAATTACACTGCTGACACTTCCCTTACACCTAACCCTACCCTTAAACTTACCCATACCACCACACCTGTCCCTAACTCTACCCGTACCCCACCTCAATATCAGCAAAGGTGTTTTGCAATACAATTTGAACACAGTAAGTACATTGTACTTATTTTTTGACGTAAGTACATAGTAGACCACCTAATATAAAGTGGGGCCTTAGTTGTTTTATGAAAACAAATTTGAAAACTCCTTTGTAAAAAGAAAGGTCAGATGTTCTTGCTTCCACTGAAGCACAAGACACTCTTTAGGTCATCTCAAATCATGCTGGAGAACATGATCAGCAGGTTTTACCCAAAACGGTGGAGTTCATGCAGCTCGATTGCTGCTGTCATTAAAGCAAAACTGGGAAATAAATACCAAAGAAACTCAATGTCAATTTTAAATAAACTTTTCTCAAATTGTTATGCTGATAAAAACTGTATTAAATCAAAGCATTTTCACTGATGGCCTCAGACTTTTGGACCCCACTATAAGACAATGGAGTCTGCCAGATATTTCATTACTGCATGAAAGCAATCAAAATAATTAGGATTAATAGAGCAGCTATAGACAATCAATCCTCCTAGAGCTCTCTCGCAATAGCTGACTGGGTGTGTGTGTGTGTGTGTGTGTTGTTCATCCTGAGTTTGATTGTTGGCAAGATATGAGAGGGAAAATGGCTTCCACTCAGATGCAGCCACATAAACAATCTCCTCTTTGTGAATCTCTCTGATCAGTGACGCCGAGGATAGTGGCAGCTCAGCCTTCAGAGACTGCCTCATGAAATCCACACTGTAGCATCTCACTTGAGCTCCAGTAAGACCAGTATCTGTTCTCAATGAAGCCACTGACAACAAATGCAATATCTGCAAGTACTGTGCATACAGTCTTTATGAGGTTTTCACGCAACAGACTAAGTGTACTAACCCCGTATTCATCATATCCAAACCCCACAGATGTTTACAGGATTGACCTGCATGGGATAAATTCCTTCCAGAGACCCTAGAAAGCATAAAAGATTGCGAGCATTGACAACGGAATTGGCAAGCAACTTTACGAGGAGGCTTCATCTTATAGCCTTTGCCTTTGCTGATGGAATAACTGTGTGTGTGTGTGTGTGTGTGTGTGTGTGTGTGTGTGTGTGTGTGTGTGTGTGTGTGTGTGTGTGTGTGTGTGTGTGTGTGTGTGTGTGTGTGTGTGTGTGTGTGTGTGTGTGTGTGTGTGTGTGTGTGTGTGTGTGTGTGTGTGTGTGTGTGTGTGTGTGAGAGAGAGGGAGAGGGAGAGAATGTGTGTAAAAATTGAGGAAGAAACCAAGACAGAAAGATTAAGTGAAGCTGATCTGCTTGATGGATCAGGACCATTCAATATTCATATCATGTTTGAAGATTGAAATAATGTGAATGATTAATGCACACAATGAAGAGATGTGAGGCTTTGAGTATCAGCACAATGTCGACTGCATCATATCAGCAAGGATGAATACGTTTGGCAAGATTACAATTGATGTTACAAAATAAGTTAAGACTGGACTCTTACGCACATACTTAATATACAGGGTGTTGAATTAAATATTTATATATATTAGTAATTTATATATATGTAATAATGTACATTATTGAAAAATAAAGCCTGTTCAGGTCCTGATCACTTGATCAGGGTTTATTTTGTGATAACGACCGGCTGACTGTACATTATCCAACTTTAGCTAAAAATATATGGACATGAAATATTGATTTGAGGTAACTGTCATTATGGTCAAGTTTTATCTATTCTGTTCACAGACTTTAGCTGCCTTTCCACAATTGGGCCGAACGGTTCCAGTTAAATGCCCATTTGAGCTTGGTTTGGCACGAGTTCACAACACGACAGAATTTTAAAACGCAAATATAAGTTCACAACACAAAGAAAATGCTACCGACTCATAGCACAGTAGAGTTTAGTTTTAGGCTTGATATTCACATCATATTCGCCTAGGCTGCTAAAGGGACCGTCTGCGAATTCCACTCACAGTCCAAAAATATAAACGTTCATTAACCAGACTGACTTAGGTGAAATTTTGGCAATTCTTCTCTTCATGTATTTACAGTAAAAAAATTTACTAATTCACCAAAAGGGTTTTTCATGTTCCAAATTTTGTAGTATGATCCTAGACTGAATTACTACTGGTGGAATTTTACATTATTCACCTATAGTAAGAGTCTGGTCACTAGGAATGTATATGTTTTAACGCACTTGGTGGAACTGGGAGTAGTTCCCTTAGGCATCATGCGCTACTGTCGCCATGGTAGTGCGTCAAAGCATTCTTATGTATAAATATGCAGCTATAATACACATAGGTTACTTTGAATTAATATTTCTTGTCAATATAAAATGGTTACATACTGTTAAAACTAATAGTGGTACTGATATCTTTGTAAGAATCTATAGAACAGTGGCAAGGGAAACAAACGAATGTCTGGCGAATATCGAACCTAAAACTAACTTTACCGTGCTCCAAGAGCCCCCTAGTAGTCAGGAGCATTTCCGTTGTGTTGTTTTTTTATTTTGGTTGTGGCTAGAAGGGATAAAGCAACGGCCGAAAGTGAGGCAAAATCTCACGATAAATTAACAATAAATAAATCTGCTACTTATCAGATTGTGTTTTATTAACGTCTACATCTACCAATAATGCCTACATATTACAATAATGCAAATACAGTAATTAAATGACACAATATTGATGTGCACATGCCAAGTGGCTGTAGCTGTAGGGGAGAACGGGGTAATGTGAGACATCGGGTAATGTGAGCCCCTGTATCTAGTCAACAGAACACATTTGTGGTCATATGACCATTATGTTTTCAAGTCCCTCCAATTTCCCCTTGGCCATGAAGGAGAGGACCTCATGGTGCAGTGGTAAGCAGGATTTATTTCACAAAAATATTTTGCATGTAAAAGTACATTTGCTTGCTGTCAATGTAATCAACTGTTGTGCCAAAGCAAATTGATTCAGGTGGAAAAACTTATATCATACATGTTGATGAACTACCAACGTATAAAACCATGTGATGATGCTGGCTGAAGATTAGCCTGAATTACTAAGAGAGATCGTTTTTTAAAAAAATGTGGTGGTGGGATAAAGTGCGACGTGAGGCACACATATTTTGATGTAATATTACATTATTTGTAATGTCATAAACATTGTAGAAAAGCCATCATGCCAAGGCAATACACCAGGAAGACAACCTGGGACACATGTTCCTAAAAGTGATGTGGTGAAGAAGCTGCCTCAAACTAAAAGGCCTGGAGGAACCACACGGAGAGAACAACCTCTCATCTTTCCCTGTAACCTTCAGGGCTGGAATGTAGAGTAGGCCTAGTTGTAGAGTATGACAGTAGGCTGATGGGTCCAGTCCTGTGTTCTGGGTCCTAGGCTGTTCTAGCTGGTTCTGATTGTCCTTTGCTCTGACCCCCAGACACTAGCTGGCTCTAAGGGTCCTGTGTTCTGACCCCCAGACTGTGTTCTAGTCTAACTGGTTCTATCTGTCATTTGAATGTTGATTTAAACATTTTGAATTATATTATGTTGTATTTGATTTTGTTCAGAGTTACTTTCAAGTGTTTAGAAATTTTTTTTTTGCTTAATTGATCAATCCCCATGATTCTCTTACTAGTCCGACATTAGTTCTGGAATGTGTGGTTGTCAAGCTAGCGGTCAGGATTCTTACTGTTACAACATGTGTTGTTATAGTAGTTTCAAAGTGGAAAAAGTAAGTGGTTCACTTTACCCCCTTGATTTCTCTGGTCTGTCTCATTTTACCCCTAGTGAGACACAAAACGACTTTTTAAAAAAACAATCATATTTTCACTGACCTACGTCCTGAATACATTCTAATAATTTCCATTTCTAGGAAACATATTGAATTAACGGGAAATGTGTCAATTTTACTGATATATAATTTTAGCTCACTTAGAGGGGAGCAAATGTAAAAAAATGTCTCAGTTTACCCCACTCTCCCCTATCCCTTCTAGTCTTTACCCTTGATTTCATCTTTTTTTGTGATCTTAAGTTGCCTTTTTAAATTTTGTTGTGTATTGTACTACTGGGCTAACATAGAATGCTTGAAGTGACGTCTCACTTGTTGTAACAAAGTTTGTTCTCGCTTGTTTCTATAGTTACTAGTTGGTTCCCATTCAGTCGGTCACTCTCAACGCCACGTCGGAGTACCGACGAATAGGAATCTCGCTCGCGAGAGCCAATCTACTTCGAGTGAAACGAAACGAGACAATGCATATTGGCATGCAATGATTGCACCAGGTGTTCATGCCACGCACCGCGGGTATAAATGAGACACAGGTGCTTGCATCAAATCAACATTTTGCTTCGGAGCCGAGTGGTATCTGGTTATGCTAGACATCACTCACCTACTTCGCATTCCTGACTGGAAGCCTGCCCTTTTGGAAGCGCTCTTCAGTCGGTGTTGGTGTGACGGCACAGCAGCGGGTCGTGTGGTTCTACTATCATCTCTCTTTTTTGCTCGTGAGAGCAAACACAAGGGCTGTTCTCACAGCTGGTTCGGTGCGCCTGGTGGAGAGCGCTAAAAAAAAAAGTTCTTACGGCTGGTAGAGAGCGCCCGGTGAGAGAGAGCGTGCACGTCAGGCTGCACTATTCCATGACTGTGTCGCCGCGACCCCTCCCCCCTGCGTGCTTCAGCACCAAGGAGAGCGATCCTCTAAGCTCCAGCTCCGAGCCAGGAAAAGTGGTTCTTAAGTAGCACCAAAACATAGCTGGGCTAGAACAGGGCTAGAAGTAAGAACCGATTACGTCAGGCACTGGGGGCGGGGTCAACAAGACGAACACTGACTTGAGATCCGCCATTGTTGAAATAGCAGCTAATGGAGCTAACAGCTGCTGCTCGTTTGTAATCTCCGTCTATACAAATTACGGCGAACTGCACGAATGCGTTGGATTCGCTGTGTTTTCGTTGTGTTTTGATGCCGATGTAGGATCGTAAAGCCATGTGAATCAATAGTAACACAACGTTTGCAGTGTTGATGGAAGGCTTGTTGGCAGCGGTGCTGTGCAGAGACCGATCTCCGTATGATAACGAGTCCAGCGAGAGCACACAACTCCTTATGCTTTTGATTCACTCATGCGTTTTTTTTAAATATTATACGTGGATCGGTCTGCGCAGCGCCGATGCATCTCAAACAAGCCTGGTGTGTGTGTGTTTCCCGCTAGCGTTGCTGAGAGAGATGAGACGTATACAGTGACGTAAGACCTGGCTCTGTTGTGGCTCTCTAGCCTGTGGAAACGCAAACGGTTCTTAGCAGGCTCCTCAGTTGAACCAACTATGAACTGGGACTAGCTCTGGCTCTGAACTAGCTCTAGCACTGCCTTGGTGGAAAAGGGGTATAAAAGAGCAACACAGAAAGAACTTGCGTCTTTTTCAAGATGACATTCTTTCTGTGCGTTTCCGGATGCGGTGGTTACCTGTCACCGAGGGATGGTCACCAGCGCTGTATCTCGTGTTTGGGCGTTCAGCACGCTGAGGCAGTGCTGGTGGATGATTCATGTTCTCACTGCGGGAACATGATCATCTCAGAGTTGCGGTCTAGACTCCGTCTCGCAAGGGGCGGAGTGCCCGTGCCTCTGCCTCGATCTAACCCCCCACAAAGGGTTACTTCAGGCAGTAGCACGGGTGATTTGAGGGTTACGGTGAGCGCGCTTCCCCCAGGGAACCAACCCCCGGGGAACCCTCACTCCTCACGCACTCTGCAGCCAGTTGAGCTTCCGTTGGAACGGGCTGGGCCATCCACGAGGTGTGCACCAACTGTATCCTTCGGGGCTCCCCCCAATGACCAGATGTCCATCGCTGCATCGGAGGGAGGGTCAGAATTCTCCGGAGATGACGTCTCGGCGCAGGGGGCTCCTTCGGGAAGATTCGCTGTGCCCGATACCGATCCGGAAATGATGGCCATGCTTTCCCGGGCTGCCGAGAGTCGGGCTCGTGTGAAACCCTCCACCGTGTCCCGAACCCTCGAGGCTGGATGATTGGTATCTCGGGGTGGCCCGTGCTGGTTCTCAGCGCCCCACCCCGGTTCCTTTCTTCCCGGAGGTGCACGAGGAGCTCACTAGGTCGTGGACGGCACCTTTTACTGTCCGAAACCGGCCTAGTGGATCCTCCTCCCTCACCACCCTCGATGGCGGACCTGCAAAGGGATATAGCAGGTTCCTCCCGTGGAACGGACCGTTGCTATGCAACTGTGCCCTAACTCCACTTCCAGGGGGAACCCGTGTCTCCCCTCCAGGGCCTGTAGGTACTCTTCCGATCTGATCGGGAAAGCCTACCAGGCTTGTGGAGAAGCAGGCTCCGCCTTACACGCTATGGCGTTGTTGCAGGTCCATCAGGCCCAGGCACTGAAGACCTTGCACGAGGGTGGTCACGATCCCGCAGTTCTCCAAGAACTGAGAACCGCAACGGACCTCGCGCTTCGTGCAACGAAGGTTACGGCGCGGGCAGTGGGTCGTGCGATGTCCACCATGGTGGTCCAGGAGCGCCATCTCTGGCTATGTCTGACTGACATGCAGGAAACCAACAAGATCAGGTTCCTTAATTCCCCCGTGTCCCAGACTGGCCTCTTCGGCGACGCGGTCCAGAACTTCGCCCAACAGTTCTCGGCCGCACAAAAGCAGACTGAGGCGATCAGTCACATCCTGCCTCGGTGGTCAGCTGCTGTCTCCACCCCGCCGCCGGCAGCGCCTCAGACTGCTCGTCGCCGAGGGCGGCCGCCTGCGTCTGCCTCCGCTCCCGCGCCGCAGCAGCAGCCTCCACCCAAGCGACGTCTTGGAGCCGGACGCAAGCAGGCCGCCCTGCCCGTCCAGGCCCCTGCCAAGAAGAGGGGTCGCAAGAGTAAGGGCAAGCGGCCCTGAGAAGGGCGACCCGGAGATGGGGAGGATTGCTCTTCAGGAGACGGTGACCGCACCGCTCCATCCCCCGGAGGAGGGCCGGGTGGAGAATCTTGTGTTCCATTTTGTTTCTGTTCCGCCAAATTTTCAATAAAAGAGCAATTTCCTCCATCTCTGGGTCCCAAGGGGGTGCGGAGAGTGATGGCCGGTCAAACGCCGGACCACACTCATCCTCCCCCCTCGCCAGCAGGCAGCAGTGGACGTCCTCCCCGCGTCCCTCCTGCCCTCAGGTGGAATCAGGTAAGTGTTGCCTCCACGAGACAGCCGCCCCAGCCTGGTACCTGCATTCCACCTCGCTGCCCCACGGTGGGTACGCCAGTGGTCCCTATGGCCCCGCTTGCACAGTCTCTGCGAGCCTGGCTAGAGCTCCGCAGTCCGTCTCGTTGGCTCATTCGGACCATCAGGCTTGGCTATGTGATTCAGTTCGCCTGGCGCCCCCCTCCAGGTTCAACGGCGTCCGCTTCACTTCGGTGAAGCTGCAGATGCCCATGTCCTGCGTGCGGAGATTTCAGTCCTACTGGCGAAGGACGCGATAGAGCCGGTCCCTCCAGCCGATATGAAGACCGGCTTCTACAGCCCGTACTTCATAGTACCCAAGAAAACCGGTGGGTTACGACCAATCTTGGACCTGCGAGTCCTGAATCGGAGCCTCCACAAGCTACCGTTCAAGATGCTCACGCAGAAACGCATTTTCGAGTGCACCCGTCCCCAAGATTGGTTTGCAGCGATCGACCTGAAGGACGCGTACTTTCATGTCTCGATTCTTCCTCGACACAGGCCGTTCCTGCGCTTTGCGTTCGAGGGTCGAGCATATCAGTACAAAGTCCTACCCTTCGGGCTGGCCCTGTCCCCCCGTGTCTTCACGAAGGTCACGGAGGGGGCCCTTGTGCCCATGAGAGAACAGGGCGTTCGCATCCTCAACTATCTCGACGACTGGCTCATTCTAGCACAGTCCAGGGATCAGTTGTGCGAACACAGGGACCTGGTGCTCAGACACCTCAGCCAGTTGGGTCTACGAGTCAAATGGGAGAACAGGAAACTCGCCCCCGTGCAGAGGATCTCTTTTCTCGGTATGGAGTTGGATTCGGTCGAAAGGACTGCACGCCTCAAACACGTTTCAGGGCAGGATGGCGGTTCCACTGAAACATTTTCAGAGGCTCCTGGGGCATATGGCAGCCGCTGCGGCAGTAACTCCGCTCGGCCTGCTTCATATGAGACCGCTTCAGCATTGGCTACACGGCCGAGTCCCGAGATGGGCGTGGCAACGCGGCACTCACCGGGTGAGCATCACACCGGCCTGCCGCCAATCCTTCAGCCCATGGTCAGACCCCTCGTTCCTTCGGGCCGGAGTGCCTAGAGTTCGGGCCGGGCGACGCCCACGTGGTACTAAGACCCCGGCCTGGCTATGTGCCCAAGGTTCCTACCACTCCCTTCAGGGACCAGGTGGTGAACCTGCAAGCGCTGCCCCCGGAGGAGGCAGACCCAGCCCTAGCTTTGCTCTGTCCCGTCCGCGCCCTGCGGATTTACGTGGATAGAACTCAAAGCTTTAGGACCTCAGATCAGCTCTTTGTCTGTCACGGAGGCCAGCAGAAGGGAAAGGCTGTCTCCAAGCAGAGGATGGCCCACTGGATAGTGGATGCCATCACCTTGGCTTACCGAGCACACTCTACTAGAAGTGTTGCATCCTCCTGGGCGCTGGCACGTGGCGCCTCGCTGTCAGACATCTGTAGAGCTGCGGGCTGGGCGACACCTAACACGTTCGCTAGATTCTATAGCCTACGTGTAGAGCCGGTTTCCTCCTGTGTTCTCACCTCAAACGGGTAGAAACACTGAGGGGCCCCGGCTCTTGTTGGCTTGCTGCGCTACGGTGTTATTTTCTCCAGAAGCAAACTCTGCGAGTCCTCCATCACCCTCGGTGCCGGACGTGGCGGAGCGTCTCGCATCAGGCCCCTTGCCACTGAATCCTTGTGAACCGGTATTGGGCTTGGGTTATATGAGTGACCCTGCGGGGATCCCATATTTCTGTCCACGGTCGCTCCTACGGGAAGCCCATGTCTTTCCCTTGGGAGAGCCTTCCCATCAATGGGATTGAGCCCCCTCTCTCTGTCGCGGGCTATGGCTCAGCCTGTACTCCTACATAACTCCTTCGGGGTACGATGTGGGCTCCGCAGCGTTCCCCTTCAGTAGGGCACGCTTTCCCAGTGTTATCCAATAATCACTGAGCGGGTCATGCGGAACAGCAGTGATGGTCTTCCCGGTGTGAGCCCCGTCTCATCAGGTAAGAGCCAACACAGGGCACTGGAGGGGGCCATGGCGCTTTGGTAGGGATTCCTATTCGTCGGTACTCTGACGTGGCGTCGAGAGTGACCGACTGAATGGGAATGTCTCGGTTACGTATGTAACACTCGTTCCCTGAAGGAGGGAACGGAGACGCCACGTCCCGTCGCCATGTCCTCTGTACCCTGCTGGGGTGCCGGCTACCTACTCGGCTCCTCAGCAAAAGGCTGATTTGATGCAAGCACCTGTGTCTCATTTATACCCGCGGTGTGTGGCATGAACACCTGGTGCAATCATTGCATGCCAATGTGCATTGGCTCGTTTAGTTTCACTCGAAGACGATTGGCTCTCGCGAGCGAGATTCCTATTCGTCGGTACTCCGACGTGGCGTCTCCGTTCCCTCCTTCAGGGAACGAGGGTTACATACGTAACCGAGACGTTCCTCACCTGTGTCTTGTTTAGTTTATTATCACCCTATGTATTTACACTAATCCAAAGCTTTTTTCTTTATTAAAACCTCCCTGTTTCTACTCTGCCTTCATCTTGCTTGAACTGCACCATTACAGTAACATTTTAATATACAGTATAATAAGAAAAACACAATATAATAAGTCCATTACAATGTGGAAAACAATTGTCCTAGCAATAAGACAAACACATATTTATTTTATTATTTTAATTACATTTTTAATTACTGTTAATCTGCAATCCAAATGAATAGTTTTTATCTGTTTAAGGTTTTTTAGGGGTTTCTTTTAACTTGTTTTCCAGTTAATAAAACATTAAAAATCCTAAAAACAAGCTAAATGTCCTTGAGAAGCAACACTGTATAAGATATAAAGACTATTTTATTATCTTTATAAGACTTTTTTTTATACAATGTTGCTTCTCAAGTAAATTTGGCCTGTTGTAAGGATTTGTTTTACCTCTAAAATACGACAACAATGCTCAAAAACAAATGTTTTCATTGTCTTTCTTTAAGTAGGGGCTCCTCTAGCCATAAAAGCTTTATGACCTCCATAAAATTAATACCGAAGTCCTCAAAGGCCATTTTACCACAGAGGACGTTTTTAGTAACAAGACTGCACCAATTAACTTGCACTGGTATAAAATAAAGAGATCACAGTGATTTGAGCAACATGAAAACGAACAGTGGTGAAATATACGGTTTAGTGTCGATGAAACACTGATATATATACACAAAATTCCTGCGACTGATCAATTAGAATCAATTATTACAGAAACTATAACTAGAACCACTGGATGTGAGCTTCAAAAGCGCCTTCATTTCAGTGCAACTGATGCAAATTGTATGTTTGATGACGATCTATAAAAGCCACATTTAGTATGCCTGATTAAAAACAGAACTAAGCGTCAACAGAAGTTTAATAATTGTAACATTATGAACCGATTACAGTCCGAACATTGATGGTCGATCTCCAATCTCGCAAGCGTTGAACACTTCCCAGTATCTTTGATCTGAATGAATCCTTTGAATCGCCCCAATCGAGTTGGGTAATTTCAGGACCCTGGAGACCATCCAAACCGCCCGCAATAGTGCAAGTGCAATAAACCAATTAGAAGCAGCAAGAACAAATCACAGCATCTGTCTGCTATTGGTCCTTGGCAGACAAAGTCATTGTTGCAGAAATTCAAAGGACTGATCAAAGGTGACAACATCGACAATGATACTAGCATCAAAGGCTGAGAAGTGTTAAGGAGATAAAGTAGCAATTTAAAAATAACTCTTTTAGATTTTTATGTTGGGTACAAAAAGTCTGTGTAAGAAACATGGGCTCAGAGAAAATTCAATATAATTAGACATCAGGACTCTGTAATTAGCGGAACTGCATGACAGTGATGCGTACAAGCTGCTGACAAAGAAATTAAAAAGCAATTCATTCCAGAAAAGGTGTATAAAGAGTAAACAAGAGGAGTGGGCAATGACAATCTTATACCCCACATTCAAAGGATCTGATATTTGTTGATTATATTTGATAATTTGGTGGTGTTCTGTAATTATGTTTTAAAATGCTGTTCATTCTGTCAGCGTTTATTTAGTTTTGCTCCATTAATTGCATCCCGACTGAGGATGAAAATGAATAGGTATGTGATTTTAAATAGCTTTTCTGAAAGGGTGACTGAACCTGCTGAGTTTCAAATGAGGAGAGCAACAGGAAACACCTAAATGAAATGAGGAGTAAACCACGGAAGTTCTTTGAAGCTATAATCATATACTGTATTACAGTGTGAGATGAATCTTATGATTAATACAAATTTACTGAGTACAGAGCTAGAGGTCCTATTTGTGGACCTAAATGTATTTGTCTCTGGTCCCAAAATAAATGGCAAAATATATAAGAATCAGAATAAAAATAAGAATTAGAAGAAGATGATAAAGAAGATGAAGATGATGATGATGATGATGATGATGATGATGATAATGATGATGATGATTGATGATGATGATTGATGATGATGATGATGATGAAGAAGAATTTTAAAATCTGTCTGTTGGGTACAAACATCTGCCTAAAAACATGGGTTTAGAAAAATAATTATAATCATTAATATATAATATAATATAATATAATATTTATTTATTATTATTTATTAACCTTTATTTATCCAGGTAAACTGTTTGAGAACCACTTCTCATTTACAAACATGACCTGGCCACTATAATATAATATAATAAATATAATATAATAAATATAATATAATATAATATAATATAATATAATATAATATAATATAATATAATAAATATAATATAATATAATATAATATAATATAATATAATATAATTCATATATATATATAATATAATATAATAGTGCAGGGCAATCGATTAATCACGTGTGTGTACTGTGAATACATGTATATATTTAAGAATAATATGTTAGATTTATATATAAAATATTTATATTTATATATAAGATAAATTATATAAATATATATACATGCAAATATTTCTTAAATATATACATGGAGTTTGTATTTATATATACAATAATTATACACAGTAAACATATTACGTAAATATTAACTTTTATTTTGGATGTGATTAATCGTGATTAATCGATTGCCCAGCACTAAATATAATATAATAAATATAATATTTTGATCCGTCTGTTGGGTACAAATGTCTGCCTAAACATTTGCAAATGCAAATGAAAAAAATGCAACAAAACAAATGCATCAAAAGATTGAATAAATGAATGAATGAATGAATGAATGAATGAATGAATGAATGAATGATGAATGAATGAATGAATGAATGAATGAATGAATATGAATGAATGAATGAATGATCATAACATAAAAAACCCCTTTTGATCTGTCTGTTGGGTAAAAAAAAAGTGTTAAAAAGCATTGCCTCAACAACAAAAACATTTATAATAGGAATAAGCATAAGAATATTAATTAATACCATTCAAATGTATTAAATAATCACTGCTACAACACCTGTTTATATATTTTGGTCTGGTCAAAATATATAGAAAAACTAAATATAAACATGTTCTGAATAAAAAAATCTAATAATATAAAAGGCAGCTAGAAGCTTTTGATGTGGCAAAATGTCTCACCATATGCAAACACTTTGGTGCACCAATTTCCAGTTTATTAAATCCCTTTGGGCATTTCATAACCTCTTAACTAAGTATTTTATAAGAACTCCTGTATTATTCTGCTTTTAGCGACTGAACGGCACACATCTTGGAGCTTGGAACATATTTCGTGAATGAATCCCCATCATGATTGGAGCACTCAAAGTGGGCCCACTTTGCACATCCTTGACAACAAATCCATTCCTCCCCACTTACGGAAAACAATTGCAGGCATTCTGCATTTTCTTCCTCTGCCTCCCTAAGAGTGTTTTATGCCTTTTTGACCACAGTAAAACACTATAAAAACCATTTTATCACCTTTTAACAAAACTTATTAAAACAATTATAATATAACATATTACCTCAACATCGCAATGCATAGTGACAAACAGGTGTTTCGGTAACATTTCGTGGGGAAAAAATAAAAGGATTTTACTTCAGGGGGTCTTGTATCCTTCTGTTTACAATAATAATAGGGACAGAGATGGAAAATATTGAAAGGGATCTCATCTTGGTTTCAATCCCCATAAAGGCTTTGACAAAAGTTGCATCTGTTGTTGTCAAACACCAACATGCATATAACTAGAGAGTAGAATATATGCACAAATATATTCAAACATCAAAGCTGGTTTCTCTCCAAAAAAAAAAATCTTACGTTTTTGGATGAATTTATGTAAAGCAGTTGCCGTTCTTCAAATGAATTCAGTTAGCAGAGGGAACCACAAAATGTCTCCTGTTTTAAAACTTTTCCTATTAATTAATCAACATAGGTAAAGACATTTGTTTGTTTATTCGTTCTAGTCAAATTGATGTTAAACATTGCTCAATAAAACCAAACCGAAGTTCATTGTATGCTGAACAAACACGCTATCAAATATCTTTTATTCAGAGGTATTGATTGGCTTTCATTAATCCATAGCCAGGTAAATGCAAACCCATCATTCATTAGCATGATGAAATGAATATTGAGTAACTGTCGGCGGTTTGAGGCTCAAATTAGCATACATGACATACTTGATTAGCCAAGACGAGATTGGTTACTTAGTTGGCAAAAAAAAAATCTCTGAACAAGAATGTAATATGGATATGCATATCGAAAGTGCGGAGAAGAAGCAAGCTAGGCAGTCAGCGTGCAAAACACAGCCGGGCGTTCTCAATAAGATGCACGTTCTCAATGCCTGCATAATTGATTATGACAGTAATGAAGCCCTGCCACACTGATGTAAGTTTTCAAATTTTAATGAAGCAAAGTTGCACACTCTTTTGAAGGCTCTGTAGCTTTTTATATCATCTTAATAAGTGGTGCTGCGCATTATGGTAGTAATTAAGTCAGAACATGGAAATAAATAAATAAATGATTAACAAAAAAAACATGTAGTAAACAAAACAAAAAAAAAAAAAAGGTAAAAATACATCACATCTTCGCATTTGAAGCCAACTTCATAGTGCAAATCAGATGTGAGAACGCACATGTTTGTTTATGTGCTTCTTGATAACACAAGTGAAAGGTTACAGAGAAGCCATTTAGAGCTTCACATGGAGCAGAGAAAAGAATTTAGTATCCGACCGTTTTGGCATCTGGTGACCCCTCTGATTCAAACCATGTGACTCCGCTGGAGAAAGATCAAAGTTCCATTATGAATAAACGAGTAGAGCCCATCTGTGTGTGTGTGTTCTACGACTATCTTTATGAGGCCTGGTTTGAGATTTAGACCATCGGAGTGAGGACAAAGAGAGTAAAGTGAGGACAGACTTAGTTTTAGGGATAAGGTTATAATTGGTGTGAGGGTTCGTGTTAGGCAGTTAGTTGTGATGGGTAGGGTTAGGGTAGGAGCTAGAGATTGCATTGTCAATGAATGTCCTCACAGAGACAGGTGTACAAGAATGTGTGATAAGACCAGGGGCCAGATTTACTAACAGCTGGCGCCAGGGCAAACCCTCTTTTGGCGTTAAAAACTACAGTCAGGATTTTCTAAAGACACGCACTGAAAAATTAGCGCTGAAAAGGCGTGGACAGGGTTATTTTTGCAGCTGATTTGCATTTGTTGTAGCCTAGAAATCTAGACGCACCCTAGCAGCAGAAAAATTATTTTGCCGCGAGTGTAGTCTAGCAACTCTCGGTAGACCTCAGAGCTGGAAAAACCAAACTCTGGTCAGGCCAATCACATTGTGTATAGAGTCGGTGGGCGGGCTTAACATAGTTACAGAATGAGTTGCGGAGGTTCTTGGTGCTACAGGTAAACAAAGAAGACTTGGAAGACTTGGAGTTAAGCTTTTCTTTGAGGAAAGAACAAAGAATGGCACTGAAGTCATTCGTAAGATAGGAAGATGTATTCAGAGTTTAATCTATCAACTAACGTTAGCTCCACTTTGGTTGGTTGTGGCGCTATCCAATTGCGTGCAGAGGGAATTTGACAGACAACCGTTTATCCCGCCCCTCGGACTGAGCCCTGTCGATGGTTAGCTTATCAGGCTACATTTGTAGGAGTTTCCCTTTTCAGACGTAAGAGTTATGGGAGGAGAGTATTTAAATAAATCATGCAAGAGGATTTACTAAGGTTTGCGCTTGTCAATTTACTGGTATTTGCGCTATTATTTACAGCCAAAAAAAAGCATATCTTAAACCAGACACTAATTTGCACTGCTCTTGTAGCGCTTATCCACTGCATGTTTCTCAGTATGACTCACGTTTGGGGTTGTACAGTACCTAGGACCTGGTACTTTTTTTAGTACCACCTTGGTCAAGGTTCAAAGCGAGCCATACCGATACTAAAATGTGATGTGTAAACACTGCATATCACTGATTGGAGAGAATCGTCACTACCAGCGTCATTGGATTTGCGACACGAGACACCAAAACCGCTTTAAATAGTCAGCAACAGCCACCACAGTATAATTCGTTGTCACTACTTTTATAAAAAACTTGCTTTAAATGACCGCCACACACAACATGAAAAAATAAATGGCCATATCGTGGTCAGTAGACAAGGTGGCAACGCAGCTATAACGATCAGTCTATAATCCCACCCAATTTGAAGCGGTACTAAACTGCAATGGAAAAGTAAACCTAGCCAAAGTAAAGCGAGCCGAGTCGTACCACGCAGTGGAAAAGCGCCTTTGGTAGATGCCGTCCAGCTGCGTCTGTGTTCATTAATTTACACGTCATCAATCTGCGCTTTTTGGAATTGTGCTCTCACGTTAATTTGCCTTGTTTAGCAAATCTGGCCCCAGGAGTGAACTGTGAACAAGTGTCAGACTGATGAACCGCTCGATGAACTGCATCACAGAGTTGGCTGCCAAGCGCTAGATCTTCAGAACATACTGCGGTCAGCTAATAACTCGACAAATTCTGTAACAATCAAGAGTAAATAGTATCTACAAAATGGTCTCTTATATATTGTGTATGTTGAGGGGGGAAGAGTTTAGCAAAGCCATCGACTGCCTCGCTTGTGGGAAGGCCCCTGGGAGTGACGGCATCCCGCCTGAAGTCCTAAAGATAGGGAAACCAGCACTAATCCAGCCTCTGCACGAACTCCTCTGCCTCTGCTGGGAACAAGGACACATCCCCCAGGACATGCGGGATGCAAACATTGTCACTCTATATAAGAACAAAGGAGACCGCAGTGACTGCAACAACTACCCGGGCATCTCTCAGCAGCAGATGCCCCTCTACATTGCCTTCATAGACCTGACCAAGGCATTTGACCTGGTCCGCCGGAGCCGATCATAACATCATTCCACAAGAACATGCACAGCACAGTGTGCTTCAACGGCGCAACATCAGAGGCCTTCCCAGTCAGCAGCGGAGTGAAGCAAGGCTGTGTCCTTGCGCCAACTCTCTTTGCCATCTTCTTTTCCATTCTCCTCCAGTACGCCTTCAAGGACTGCCGTGAGGGTGTGTATATACACACCAGGACTGACGGAAAGCTGTTTAACATCGCCCGACTCCATGCAAAGACTAAAATTACAAAGGTTCTCATCCGTGAATTGCTCTTTGCCGACGATGCAGCCTTGACATCACACACGGAAGATGGACTGCAGCAGCTAGCATGCCGCCTCTCCCACGCCTGCAAGGAGTTCGGACTGACCATCAGTCTGAAGAAGACGAATGTAATGGTGCAGGACGCAGACTCCTCTCCCACCGTCGCCATTGATGGGTACAACCTGGAAGTTGTTGAGGACTACACATACCTTGGGTCTACCATCTCCAACTCGCTCTCCGTTGATACTGATGTAAATGGCCGGATTGCCAAGGCTTCAGCAGTTATGGCGAGACTGAACCAGAGGGTCTGGGACAATCACAACCTCACCGAGAAGACCAAACTGCGCGTCTACCAGGCATGCTCAGCACACTCTACAGCAGCGAGGCATGGACCACCTACGCGAGTCACGAGCGGAAACTCAACAGCTTCCACCTGAGATTAGCTTCCACCAATTAACTTGACTTGACTTGAGATGCTTGCGGCGCATTCTGCGTATCCAGTGGCAGGAAAAAGTTCCCAACACAGAGGTTCTGAAACGCACCGGCATGAAGAGCATGTTCTCTATTCTCAGCGAGATGCGCCTTCGCTGGCTAGGCCATGTTAGGAGAATGGACCCAGGCCGCATACCCAAGGACCTGCTGTACAGCGAGCTAGTAGAAGGTGTACGAACGACTGGAAGGCCACGTCTGCGCTACAAAGATGTCTGCAAAAAAGACATGAAGGCAGCCAACGTCGACATAAACAAATGCTGACGACCGCTCCGCGTGGCGTCTTGCTGTCAGACAGGGCACTCAGAAAGCCAAGGAGATGAGAAAAACAAACCTCGCTGCAAAGAGAGTCAGGAGAAAGGCGAACCAAAAACATCCTCAGCAAGCATCAGCATACACCTGCAGCAAGTGCAACAGAGACTGTCACTCAAGGGTCGGACTCTTCAGCCACTCGCGAAGGTGCAGATAGGACACCCAAATCGGAAGCTACACCATCGTCTCTTGAAGACGGACGGACGGATGCCGAAGATGTTGAGGGGGGAACAAAAGGGGGGTATTTTGTTCTAAAAACCACAATAGGGTTCCAGCGTAAAACGAACCTGCAGCAATACATATTCACAGTTTGATTTTGAATCAAACATCACTAAAAGTCAGGTGTGAACTTACAATCGCTTTCCAGTGAGGGGGATCCCCCTCAGTCCATTCGACGCCCTAAAATGTGGCACGGCCACACAGTTGCACCACCTTAAGGAAAGCCCTGCTCTGTAGTGTTTAACCGATATACACTACATTCCCAAAAGTATTGGGACACCCCTCTAAATCACTGAATTCAGGTGTTCCAATACCTTCCATAGCCAAAGGTGTATAAAATCAAGCACCTAGACATGCAGATGCTTCTACAAACATTTGTGAAAGAATGGGTCGCTCTCAGGAGCTCAGTGAACTCAAGCATGGTACTGTGATAGTTGAAATATCCTTACTATTAAATATTCCACGGTCAACTGTTAGTGGTATTATAACAAAGTGGAAGCAATTGGGAACAACAGCAATACAGCCACGTTAAATCCCAGAGCGGGGTCAACGCATGCTGAGGCACACAGTGCGCAGAAATGCCAACTTTCTGCAGAGTCAATAGCTACAGACCTCCAAACTTCGTGTGGCCTTCAGATTAGCTCCAGAACAGTGTAGAGAGCTTCATTGAATGGGTTTCCATGGCCGAGCAGCTGCATCCAAGCCTTACATCACCAAGTGCAATGCAAAGCGTCGGATACAGTGGTGTAAAGCACCCCGTCACTGGACTCTAGAGCAGTGGAGACGTGTTCTCTGGAGTGACAAAGCACGCTTCTCTGTCTGGAAATCCGAACCGGTTGCCAGGAGAACGGTACTTGCCTGACTGCATTGTGTAAAGTTTGGTGGAGGGGGGTTATGTTGTGGGGTTGTTTTTCAGGGGTTGGGCTTGGTCCCTTAGTTCCAGTGAAAGGAACTCTTAATGCTTCAGCATACCAAGACATTTTGGACAATTTCATGCTCCCAACTTTGTGGGAACAGTTTGGGGATGGGCCCTTCCTTTTCCAACATGACTGCTCACCAGTGCACAAAGCAAGGTCCATAAAGACATGGATGAGCGAGTTTGGTGTGGAGGAATCATTGCAAAGAGCCATTTCAAAAGAGTCATTTGTTCCCAAATCGGACATCACGGATGCACTGTGTTTGTTGTTGCAATGCAGGAAACACTGTTGTGCATAAATCATAATATCCTGTTAAGCCATTATGGTCACATTTAGAGAATCATTGAGAGGTCTTAATATAAAATATGCCATAACATATTTATTGTTAATGGATGTTTCCCTATAGGCTTTAACTTTCAGAGATCACTAGTCACAGCTTTATGATGTTGAACCTTTCCAAACACTTAAGGACTTCAGTGTTATATATATATATTGTGTACGCAGCTAATTGTAAATAGGGCTTTGCTAGCTACTGCGCATACACTGTTAATCAATATGAATCTCAAAAGCAATCCATTTCCACAACAACCCTGGATAACAATGAAATCATCAGGTTATGTGAGAGCTTGTTATCGTTTAAAGCCAAAGATGTGCAGTGTTTTGGGTCAAGCCCTCACTGAACACATACAGTTCTTCAGAGAGGAAAGAGAAAACAGGCTTAATGTGAGCAAACTATTCAGACAATAATTTATAAATATACTGATAAACCATTTATTAATTCAATAAACAACTTTTCACATTTAAAATTAAACAGATGTGTTTGAAAAAGGTTAAATTAATATATCACTTAATTTATTCAAAAGGCATGGCATTTTTGACTAATTGATAAACAAAAGAATTTAAAGGTTAAATGCATTTCATGATTCATCAATTTGTTATTTATTGCTACATTTTTAAACATGAATTTAAATGCATTTCCCATATTTGTTCATATATATATATATATATATATATATATATATATATATATATATATATATATATATATATATATATATATATATATATATATATATATATATATATATATATAATGTTGCATTGATATTTGTTAGCTAAGGCTGTTAATGTTCTTCAACCCCGCAACATTTATTCCATTCAACAAATTTATGTTCCCTTTCGTTCAGTCACTACGACGTACGTTAGTGACTAACGAATGGGGGTTTCGCTTAGAAGCCAATTACCTTCAAGAATTCAACAGCGCCCAATGGCAGTGCCAATGCCATGGGCATGCGGAATTTTCATGCGTAACTCCGCCCCACCTCGTGGGTATATAAGGAAGTACGCTGGCAACATCGCATTATGTTTCTGCTTTGGAGCCAAGAGTATCTCTTCACTCCTTCAAGCCTGATCTGAGTCTTTGTCAAGCCTTCGAGACGACCAGCTTTCCAGAGGCGTTGGTGTTACGGAGCGTTCCAGTGATCATCATACTGCCTGCCTGCTGATCTGCGCAGTGGTCCGCTAGACAGCTGGTGTGTGGTCCCTGGGCGCTTCGGCGTTCTCTGCGAAGCTTCCTCTCCTAAAAGAGCTTACACGTGACGCGTCCTTTTCAGGATGTCTCGTCCGTGTACTTCTGGGTGTGGCCGGTTGCTTTCCTCTTTCGATGGGCACAAACACTGCTTGGTATGTTTGGGCTTACAGCATGCTCAAGCAGCGTTTGTGGATGAGTCATGTTCCCACTGCGGGAACATGACCATCGCGGTGTTGCGGTCAAGACTCGATGACCTTCGTAATGAAGTGAGAGTCCCCTCTACCACACCCCGATCTACTGAGTCCCAGAGGCCCAGTACTTCGGCTGGTGGTCAGGGTGACCTGACGGTTACGGTGTGGAACAAAGCCCCGACGCTCATGCCTCGGGCCACACCCCCGTCTTGCACACCGCAACCCGTGAGTGCTCAGACGCAGATCGCGGGGCCTGCTCCGGCCCCTCCGCGCATCTCGTTTGGCGCTCCGGAGAAGGATGCGATGTCGGTCACCGCATCACAAGGTGGGCTAGAGTCCTCTGAGGATGATGACTCGGCTGTGCTGCCGCCCTCGGGCGTTCCAGCATTGCCCGAGTCGGACCCAGAGTTGACAGCCATGCTGTCTCAGGCACCCACGAGTCTAGGGATAGAGTGGAACCCTCCGCCCTGTCCCGAGCGCTCGCGGCTCGATGATTGGTTTTTGGGAGCGCGCGCTGACACACGTCAGTCCCCGCCCCCAATTCCTTTCTTTCCCGAGCTGCATGAGGAACTCACGCGGTCCTGGAAGTCCCCGTTGTCTTCCCGCGACCATTCGGCGACTTCCTCCGCCTTCTCTACCCTTGATGGGGCTGCGGCCAATGGGTACACTGGGGTCCCCCCAGTTGAACGTTCTGTTGCGATGCAACTGTGTCCACAGAGCGCTTCAACTTGGCGCGGCGATCCTAAGCACCCCTCCAAAGCCTGTCGATTCACATCAACCTTGGTGGCGAAATTGCACAGAGCCGCGGGGCAGGCTGCCGCCTCTTTGCATGCCATGGCGATCCTTCAGGTCTACCAGACCAGGATCCTCAAGGACATGCACAAGGGTAGAGAGGGTCCTCCCATTCGGGCTATCTCTGTCCCCTCGCGTCTTTACGAAGATTGCCGAGGCAGCCCTTGCGCCCCTTCGGCAGCACGGGGTCCGCATCCTGAATTACCTCGACGACTGGCTCATACTGGGCCACTCTCGGGAGCAGGTTTGCGGACACAGAGATCAGGTGCTCCATCACCTAGCCCGTCTGGGCCTTCGGGTCAACTGGGAGAAGAGCAAACTTTGCCCCGCGCAGAGGATCTCTTTTCTCGGTATGGATATCGACTCGGTCGCCATGTGGCGCAGCTTTCGAGCGAGCGCGCGCAGTCTCTGCTGACTTGCCTTCGTCAACTCGAGGGCAAGAGTGCGGTTCCACTGAAACTGTTTCAGAGGCTCCTGGGGCATATGGCATCTGCAGCCGCGGTGACGCCGCTCGGATTGCTACATATGAGACCGCTTCAGCACTGGCTACGCGATCGAGTCCCGAGATGGGCATGGCGGTCTGGCACGGTCTACGCTCCCCGCCGTATGTCTCAACTCGCCTGCCATCTCGTTTTATGGAGTCAGAAGTGCCTGAGGTCCCTTCGTGCTGTCCACATCCCTGGAGACCTGAACCGTGCAGCCGACGAGCTCTCACGGATTCAGCCTCTTCCTGGAGAGTGGAGACTCCATCCCCAGACGATCCAGCTGATATGGGAACGGTTCGGCGACGCACAGGTAGATCTGTTTGCCTCCCAGGACTCTTCCCATTGCTCCCTGTTTTATTCCCTGACCGAGGGCACCCTCGGCACGGATGCACTGGCGCACAGCTGGCCGTCCGGGCTACGCAAGTATGCGTTTCCCCCAGTGAGCCTCCTTGCACGGGTACTGTGCAAGATCAGGGAGGACAAGGAGCAGGTCATGTTGGTCGCCCCGTATTGGCACGGCCAGACCTGGTTCTCAGAACTGCTACTCCTTGCGACAGCCCCTCCCTGGCCTATTCCTCTGAGACCAGACCTCTTAACTCAGAGACGGGGCACCCTTTGAGTAGTCTTCCACCTGCAGTGGTCGCTACCATCACTTCCGCTAGAGCTGAGTCTACGCGATGTCTCTATGCGTTGAAGTGGAACCTCTTAGTCACATGGTGCTCTTCCCGCCAAGAAGACCCCTGGAAATGCCTGATCGGGTCCGTGCTATCGTTTCTCTAGGAGGGGGTGGAACGAAGGCTGTCTCCTTCCACCCTTAAAGTGTATGTGGCCGCAATATCTGCCTACCACGATCTCCTGGGAGACAAAAAGGTAAGTCAGCACGACCTGATCATCGGGTTCCTGAGGGGAGCGAAGAGACTGAATCCTCCTCGCTCTCCTCTCGTTCCCTCTTGGGACCTCTCAGTAGTCTTAAGTGCTCTGCAGAGGCCTCCCTTTGAGCCTTTGCGGTCGGTTCAGATTAAATTCTTGTCTATGAAGACGGCTCTGCTGACCGCATTGGCCTCTCTTAAGAGGGTAGGGGACCTGCAGGCATTTTCGGTTGACGAAGCGTGCCTGGAGTTCGGGCCGGCTAACTCTCACGTGATCCTGAGACCCCGGCCCGGATATGTGCCCAAGGTTCCCACCACTCCGTTCCGAGACCAGGTGGTGAACCTGCAAGCGCTGCCTTTGGAGGAGGCAGACCCAGCCTTGGCATTGCTCTGTCCAGTACGCGCTCTCCACGCCTATGTAGACAGCACGCAGTGTTTCAGGACCTCAGACCAGCTCTTTGTCTGTTATGGTGGAGAGCGGAAGGGAAGTGCTCTCTCAAAGCAGAGGTTGTCTCACTGGATAGTGGACACCATTGTTTTGGCTTACCAGCAGCAAGGTCGACCATGTCCCCTTGGGGTCAGGGCACACTCCACCCGGAGTGTGGCCTCCTCTTGGGCTTTAGTGCATGGCGCCTCGCTAACAGACATCTGCAGAGCTGCAGGCTGGGCGACACCTAACACATTCGCCAGATTCTATAATCTCCGAGTGGAGCCAGTGTCCGACTATGTACTCGCCCCTACGGGTGGCCGGTAATGGGCCAGGCTCAGGTGTCTTCGCTTGCTCGCCATTCCACTCCACGGACTGGATACGTGCAATATTTTTCCTCAGGTGAGCTCCCCGAGAGCCCTGAGCTCCTCCAGCACTGCTGACGCCGACATCAGTTCAGTCTGCCCTTTTGAGCCCAGACCCTCATGTATGGCCAGGTGCTCCGTGTGCATGGTTCCCCTCCGGCGACCCCCACACGAGTATTTCCACCGTAAGCCTCCTAGCGAGCAGGTGTCTTTCCCTTGGCAAGTCCCTGCCGCCCCTAGGGTTAAAAATCCACCTTCGGCTGGTACCCTAGAGATCTTCCATATGCAGCCCTTAGCGGGTCATATGTGTTTTTTCTAAGTCTTCCCTACGGGTAGGCATCTTGGCATTCCCTCACTGGGATATGCTTCCCAGTGTACCTTGGTAATCCTGTGATAAGTGGGAGTCCTTCGTCCGTACTAGTCTTACGACAGGGTATTCACACTTACGCAGGGCACTGGATGACAGCTTAGTGGCGTTGTTATATTGGAACCCCCATTCGTTAGTCACTAACGTACGTCGTAGTGACTGAACGAAAGGGAACGTCTCGGTTACGTATGTAACCCTCGTTCCCTGCGAACGGAGACGTACGTTTCTTCTGCCACGTCAGCTGTGCTGCCTGGAACGCGGAGTTCAGTCTTGGCTCCTGCAGCAGTAACATAATGCGATGTTGCCAGCGTACTTCCTTATATACCCACGAGGTGGGGCGGAGTTACGCATGCAAATTCCGCATGCCCATGGCATTGGCACTGCCATTGGGCGCTGTTGAATTCTCGAAGGTAATTGGCTTCTAAGCGAAACCCCCATTCGTTAGTCACTAACGTACGTCTCCGTTCCCTCCTCAGGGAACGAGGGATACATACGTAACAGAGACGATTTTTGTACAAAGCAAGACACAAAACATTATAAATTTAGATTTCATAGACATAAGTGTTACTGCATAAATATGAATTACTTTCTAAATCCACTGACAATTCATTAATGCCTATCAATGATTTATCCGTTTGATCTGAGAATAATGTCTTTCTTTAGTTCCCATATCTAGACTTGAAACAAGTGTTATCAGACTCAAATGCCAATCTACTGTGCAAATCGCCCGAGAACATCAAGATCTTGTGCATCTTTTATTCAAAACCAGAGAAGAAGCAAAAAAAGGCTGAGCAGCACTGAAATGCGACTGGTACAAGGGCTCTTGGTGATTTCCATTAAGATAGACTCTGAGGTCTTGTCTTATTATAAAGTCATTAGTCTCTCAATCAGTGGCAGATTGGCTGTAATGTAGGGAAGTGAGACAGACAGTGTTACTGACCACGCAGGTGTCCAAACCACTTCGTTTATGATTGACTAATTAACTCATTATATATCTGCTGGAAAGTGTTTTAATTAGGCTAAATTTCACATGATTGAATTGAGGACATTCATATTTTTGCTTTCGTAAACTATAGTCTCAAGATCTATAGTAAAAAACTATACTAACTACTAAAGGGATTGTTCACCCATACTATGGCTACTGTCAACTGTTTGGTTAACCACATTCTTCAAAATATATTTTTAGCAGAAGAAATTCAAAACAGGTTTGGAACAAATTGAGGTGAAATGATGACAGAATTTAAATTTTTGTGCAAACTATCCATCTAAAATGATACAGAGAAGGAATAAACACAAAATATCCCTCGGAGATTTCAGCTGTCTCATAAACAAGATAAATTCCAGCCAGATTTTTGTTATGAGAGAAAAAAAGTGTAAATCTCACAGTCCTCCTCCTCAGTGTGAGATTTCATACTTTTTTAAAATAAATGAATACTTTTATTTAGTAAGAACACGTTACATTGATTAAAAAGTGACATTAAAGACATGTATTATGTTACAAAAGGTTTATGTCAAATAAGAATGTCAAATAATGTCATTGAAGAATCCTAAAAAAAGAATCTCAGTTTCCATCAAAATATTAAACTGTTTTCAACATTTATAAAAGTTTCTTGAGCAGCACATAAGCATATTAGAATGATTTCTGAAGGATCATGTGATCATACACTGAAGACTGTAGTAATTCTACAAAAAGTTCTACAGGAATGCCGTATTTTTGTAAGCCAAAACCCGGAAACAAATGAGCATTTGCAGTTCCATCATGAAGACATGAGTTTTTGGTTATATGTCTGAAACAAGGTCAGCGGTAATCATAAGCAATTTATTCTACTACATAAAACCCACTACTGCTCAGACTGGGGTCCCCAGTTCACTACTGCTCAGACTGGGGTCCCCAGTTCACTACTGCTCATACTCAGGTCCCAAGTTCACTACTGCTCAGACTCGGGTCCCCAGTTCACTACTGTGCAGACTCGGGTCCCCTCCCCAGTTCACTACTGCTCACACTCGGGTCCCCTCCCCAGTTCACTACTGCTCAGACTCTGGTCCCAAATTTACTACTGTGCAGACTTGTGTCCCCAGTTCACTACTGCGCAGACTCGGGTCCCAAATTTACTACTGTGCAGACTCGTGTCCCCAGTTCACTACTGCGCAGACTCGGGTCCCAAGTTCACTACTGCTCAGACTCGGATCCCAAGTTCACTACTGTGCAGACTCAGGTCCCAAGTTCACTATTGCTCACACTCGGGTCCCAAGTTCAATATTGCTCACACTCGGGTCCCAAGTTCACTACTGCGCAAACTCGGGTCCCAAGTTCAATACTGCGCAGACTCAGTCCCAAGTTCACTACTGCACAGACTCAGGTCCCAAGTTCACTACTGCGCAAACTCGGGTCCCAAGCTAACTACTGCGCAAACTCGGGTCCCAAGTTCACTACTGCGCAAACTCGGGTCCAAGCTAACTACTGCGCAAACTCGGGTCCCAAGTTCACTACTGCTCAAACTCGGGTCCCCAGTGCACTACTGCTCAGACTCGGGTCCCCAGTTCGCTACTGCGCAGACTCCACTACTGCGCAGACTCGGGTCCCAAGTTCAAGATGTCAGGGACATATTAGGATATTGGCATCTTCATTTTTCTACAATGGAAGACATTGAAGGTGCGTCGTCCATTTTACAGTCTATGGTCGCGCCTGAGACTCTCCCAACTCAACCATCACAAACACAGCTCGTACGGGGGCTTGAGAAGGCATGTCTCAACAGATAGAAGTAGACTACATAAAAATAGACAATAAAAGATCCAACATATGAGGAATACTTTTAGCTGTGTTGCTGTGTCATGAGTAAGCAATTAAGTAGGCAACACTATCTAGAGCGAACGTGAGCATCTTGCTTATAATAAATCCATCCAACATATCAGCCCCGGGATCATTTTTTGACATGATGCGCCACAACTATTTAAGGCTGTTCACACTGGACACATCAAATGAAACTATAAACTGGAACATTTGTCTTTCTGAACGAGTGCATGATGATGTTGTATCGAAGCGTTCCATTGTAGTGTGTTGCAATGCAATGACCTATTTAATCTTTATCTTAGATACTTCACCTTTATGTCATTTAATGTGCCGCGCAGGGACCAGTCAGTCAATTTCTTTCTTCCAAATTAGAAGCCATTTGAAAAACATGGGGAGATGCCTACCCATCATCCACTTTCTGCATCCACCACTGGTGTGTATATATACAGTGAGGAAAATAAGTATTTGAACACCCTGCTATTTTGCAAGTTTTCCCACTTAAAAATCATGGAGGGGTCTGAAATTGTCATCGTAGGTGCATGTCCACTGTGAGAGACATAATCTAAAAAAAAAAAAAATCCAGAAACCCCAATGTATGATTTTTTTAAACTATTTATTTGTATTATACAGCTGCAAATAAGTACTTGAACACCTAAGAAAATCAAAGATTCTCTATTGGGTTTAGGTCTGGAGACTGGCTAGGCCACGCCAGAACCTTGATATGCTTCTTACAGAGCCACTCCTTGGTTATCCTGGCTGTGTGCTTCGGGTCATTGTCATGTTGGAAGACCCAGCCTCGACCCATCTTCAATGCTCTAACTGAGGGAAGGAGGTTGTTCCCCAAAATCTCGCAATACATGGCCCCGGTCATCCTCTCCTTAATACAGTGCAGTCGCCCTGTCCCATGTGTAGAAAAACACCCCCAAAGCATGATGCTACCACCCCCATGCTTCACAGTAGGGATGGTGTTCTTGGGATGGTACTCATCATTCTTCTTCCTCCAAACACGTTTAGAGGAATTATGACCAAAAAGTTCTATTTTGGTCTCATCTGACCACATGACTTTCTCCCATGACTCCTCTGGATCATCCAAATGGTCATTGGCAAACTTAAGACGGGCCTTGACATGTGCTGGTTTAAGCAGGGGAACCTTCCGTGCCATGCATGATTTCAAACCATGACGTCTTATTGTATTACCAACAGTAACCTTGGAAACGGGGGTCCCAGCTCTTTTCAGGTCATTGACCAGCTCCTCCCATGTAGTTCTGGGCTGATTTCTCACCTTTCTTGGGATCATTGAGACCTCACGAGGTGAGATCTTGCATGGAGCCCCAGTCCGAGGGAGATTGACAGTCATGTTTAGCTTCTTCCATTTTCTAATGATTGCTCCAACAGTGGACCTTTTTTCACCAAGCTGCTTGGCAATTTCCCTGTAGCCCTTTCCAGCCTTGTGGAGGTGTACAATTTTGTCTCTAGTGTCTTTGGACAGCTCTTTGGTCTTGGCCATGTTAGTAGTTGGATTCTTACTGATTGTATGGGGTGGACAGGTGTCTTTATGCAGCTAACGACCTCAAACAGGTGCATCTAATTTAGGATAATAAATGAAGTGGAGGTGGCAGACTAACAGGTCTTTGAGGATCAGAATTCTAGCTGATAGACAGGTGTTCAAATACTTATTTGCAGCTGTATCATACAAATAAATAGTTAAAAAATCATATATTGTGATTTCTGGATTCTTTTTTTTTTTAGATTATGTCTCTCACAGTGGACATGCACCTAAGATTTCAGACCCCTCCATGATTTCCAAGTGGGAGAACTTGCAAAATAGCAGAGTGTTCAAATACTTATTTTCCTCACTGTATATTAAACTGAGCAGTGCCACCAGTGTGGATATTAGTGTGAATTCACGTATTTTCAGCCTGAACCCTGCATATATTGACCATCAAGCACTCTGTTGACCTGGATCCGCCTCGGTTCAGTTGCTATGAGACGAGGCAGCAAGCGCTTAAACAGTTAACTTTACAAATACTCCCTGCAGCCAATGTTCTCTGGTGGACAAGTAAAAGATGTGATTTTTGTGTGCTGTCATGATGGTAATATCCGATAAGAAGCTGTTTCCCTTAAAACGCAATGTTTTCTGGCAATCTCCTCTTCGAGATACCAAGATAAGTCGTATAACCGGACGCTGCAGTTTTATGCCGCAGAAATAAATGGATTCTGAACCTGGGCCGCCCTAAGCCCTTAAAGTCAGGCTTTATGCCATGTGGCTAAATCTTGCTAACACAGTGCAACTTTAAAGCTAATCATCAGTGAGGAAAGGAGGGTGATTAAGGAGAGGGCAGTCGCTACAAGATGCCCTCTCTTATCTCCACGCAGTGAAGTTTCCATTGATCCGCCCCGTTATGGTGTGTGTGCCGCTCCGCAGGCTAGCGGACATTACGATTCAGCTCCACCCATCCTGACTCCATTGATCCAGTCGTGCATCTGGGAGAGAGCCACAGGAGGCCTTTGAGATGGCTAATGAGTCGAATAAACAGGACGGAGAGACAAGAAAGGAGCACATGCGAGGTGAGAGGCCTCCCGGGTCAAACTCCTGATGTGGACAGACATGTGCAGATGTTCTCCGGTATGTGTTCACATGGAGCAAAACTGGGGGGGAAATAAACCAGATTGTACTTGGTCACGCAAGATGTCTTCTGACAAACAAATGGGTGTTTAAATGAGCAAATACGGTCTGTTTTGCAAAATCCATGACAGTTGAGCATGACAAGAAACATAACTGAGAAATATTACACCCCAGAAACCGAGTAGCATGACTGATGGTAATAAGGTGGGTGTGTTTTGTGATAAAATCTATCAGAACCGCAACAGGGCTGCTGTAAAACTGTTTGGGATTCAAAGCACGTGGCTCTCAGGTTCACACAGTATCCCAGCCAGACTCCTTGGAAGTGATGTTACCGAACTCGGATGGCTAGCTCAGCTGTTTATTTGTACTGAGATCATTCCGCTTTGTCTTTGCAATCTCTACGTAAATTATTGTTGAGATAAAAAGCACAAAAGAGAGAGAGATAATCTCCAAGCTTGCATTGCATTACCATTAATCAGTTTGTTGACAGTGTCGTCCTTTCGTGTTGTTCAAGTTCAAACAATAACTCTGCTAATCCAAACATCCGTGAACCGTCAGACAGAAAGATGATGCTCTGATCTAAGATTAGGTTTTTCCATGCTTCACCTGATCTGAAGGAACATTACCTGGGATTTGATTTTAAATGTAAATCAGGTATGCTTTTCTGAATTTACAGCCATCAAATGTTTGAGTGTTTATGGGTTTATGAAGAGCAGAAGAGAAATATATTCCAGTCACAATCCCCCTCACATCTGTCCCAAATGCCTGACAGCTTCAAAGCAGGTTTGCGACCACAATTTCAGGCCACAAACCACCAAATATTGTGCATTTTTAGCGCACAGCCGTTAGTGCAGAGCAATCAAGTGGCAAAACGTGTTTTAAGTCTGTTTGAAGTCAATAACCGCTTTTCAAAAGAGAACGTGAGTGGCATTTGTCCATTCAAAACTTGCCATCACAATGTTGCAAGGCATTGCTATGCAGCGGCTGATGTGTTCTTCAAATGTTCTTGCTATGCATGCTGCAATATGATGGCAAGGATGATTTAATCGCCCTTTGTTATGTAAAAATGATCAGTCCGATTACTCATAAAATAACTAACTTGGTCACACTTGGTATCATTCATATGAAGAGTTCAGATGCAAAAGCCTCTAAAAGCCACTTAGTCAAAAATGAGATAACAATACTGAGTGAATGCTCTCTGCATATAGTATACGTTCATAAAATACTTTCACTTGAAACCCACAAAATCCCAGCCTCAGCCCATTCAGAAGTACTGGTACTTAAGTAGAAACCTATACATAGAAGCCTGACAAAAATGCTTATTTTATAAGTCTTCATATCTGTAGCACAAATGGTGTGCCAAATGGGGTTAAAAATGGGGTTCTTTTATTTATTACTTATTATTTTTATATTTCTTTCATATTCCATGTATAGTATAGAAATACATTAATTTTGTATGTGAGATTCAGCAAAACCTCATAGTGTCAGTTTTGTTTCTTTCTTTTTTTTAAATTCATTAAAAAATTACTTAAAGGGTTAGTTCACCCAAAAATGAAAATAATGTAATTTATTACTCACCCTCATGCCGTTCCACACCTGTAAGACCTCCATTCATCTTCGGAACACAAATTAAGATATTTTTGTTGAAATCCGATGGCTCAGAGAGGCCTGCATAGCCAGCAATGACATTTCCTCTCTCAAGATCCATTAACGTACTAAAAACATATTTAAATCAGTTCATGTGAGTACAGTGATTCAATATTAATATTATAAAGCAACAAGAATATTTTTGGTGCGGGGAAAAAAAACTAAATAATGACTTGTATAGTGATGACTGATTTCAAAACACTGCTTCATGAAGCTTAGGAGCGTATCGAATCAGTGAGTCGAATCATGATTCGGATCGCGTGTCAAACTGCTGAAATCACGTGACTTTGGCGCTCCGAACCGCTAAATCGATACGCTGATTCATAACGGTTCGAATCTTCATGAAGCTGAATGAAAAGGTAATCGCAGAAGATTTGGTTTCAAAGCGAAATGTAAAAGCGTCTATTTAAGTGAGTTTGTCATAGTACTGTTTGTTGTTGTGTTTTTTTAAAGAAATAATAGGCTAATGAACCCACCATAAAAGCAACCGGCCCCCGAATTGGCACCAATTCTAAACCGAAAGTAAAATGCGCATGGCCGCACTATCATTGATTCATGGCCACACTGTCATTCACGGTGCGTGTCCACTGATGCGTTTTCAGTTCATTCCTATCATATAGAAGCTCAACTTCCATAGGAATTCATTGAAAACACTCGCTTTGAGCTGCACCGTTATGAATTGCCCGAGTGGCCGTGCGCTGTGGTCGGTTTAGAATTAAAAAAAATGTAAAAGCCCCCGTCGGTGATACCGGTATTACCGGTGTTGTCACACGTCGATTAATCAGTGGGAAAATTTCCTTACCGTCACAACCCTAGTTGTGATCATAGACTCTTCTATTGAAGTAAGTAAAGCCGCCAGTGTCTAAATATGGCGCTGATATCTTGGGTCTCGAATCTGCGCAGTTGCAACTTGGAGCCTGAGTCTGCGCAATAGTGAGTGCGAAGTGGAGCCGCGATATCAAGGTCCCGCCCACACTCCCGCCTTATCAATCGCACACTCCTGAACTTTTGTGAAATAAACAGTTATAGAAATGTAGAAATTAAAGTTAAAGCTCCAATCTCAACACTTGAACACTTGAACACTTGAACTAACATCAGCATGTTGAAAACTGCCTAAAAAGACAGAAACTGTCAGAACTGACAGAAAAAATTATTTAAAGTGTAATTTGATTGTTTAGTTTGTCTATGTCCCATTATATTACATGGAGAGGGTGGGGTTTATGATCTATACTGCATCCAGCCACCTGGGGACGATCGAAATGCTTTGGCTTCACTTTTCAGGGCTCGTGTGGCACGCTTGGTTGTGATTGACACTGTGTTCAGGAAATGTCATGCCCCTTACCATAACCACGAGTTTCATCTGCTCAGGTGTAAATATTAAAGATGACGTCAATTTCAAACCAATGCAAGCCTGATTCAGACTTTAAAAATGTAATATACATCAACTCTTCTAGCACGGATTTCACAGGACGTTGAGAGTGGTATGGTTTGGTGGTATGGTACGGTGAACAGCCTTACAAATGCGAGAGCTTACAAATGCTACAGTAAACACTATATCAACACTAATGTTGGCTAGCAGGCTTGCGGAGGCAAAGCTTTGCCCTTTGTTTACATCATAGCAACAACATAAAACTTATAATTGGAGTTGTTAATAGAAAACACAACTACAAATAACAAGATTTAAGACAATACTTACAAATTGTGATCCACTAACAACAGATTGTCCTGACAAAGTGGGAACTGCTCGACTAGGCCTCGCCCCCTTTTTTCGCGTATTCCGTGGGAGGGGATTATTTAAATGAGTAACATTGTGACTTCAATGTTTTGCAGGTCCAAACGAGCGTTCGTTATAGTTCTTGGAAAGGGAATTGTGTTAAATAAAAATCTCTTTACATTACACACTCACTAAAGTTGAAAAAAGTGAAAAAGCATAATAGGACCCCTTTAGCATGACGTTTCGATTTCCTGACTGTGTCCTTTTTTTATTGATAAAAGAAAAAATATATTAGCTACTGCTATTATTACTGTTCAAAAACTAAAGTTTTTTTTTTTTAAAGTAACAATGTGTTGTTTGGAGATATGCTAACGACAAGAGCTATGACCAATCAAAGAGGAGGAAACTTCAGCGGGGAGCTGTTAAGCCTCCTGCTAGTATGGATGTTTGAAAAAGACCTGCTGCTACAGCAATATATCTGAATCCCAAAGTTTAATTCTGCCATATTTATTTTGGGAATGATCCTTTCACTGAACAAAAAAAAAACTGTTTACAATCAAGAACTTGTCAAACCTGAACAATAAATAATGATAATATAATTTGTAATTGTTTGAAGGAGGTGTGAATTAAAGATGAAAGCAATGATAATCCAGGATGAGTCACTATAGAGAAAATGGGCTATTTAATGCAGAACCATGAAATGGCAGAACAAAATAGATAGAGATATTAATGGCGAGTCATTTTGCAGTATTTTAAATGGTTGTTTCCCTTCAAAAAGAAGCTAAATAAGTTCACGTCAAAGATGAAGATATGAATTACAAGGTAAATGAGATTTGCATGGATTATAATTAAAAACCAGTACATATTGTGTTCCACAGATCAATTAGGTGTTTATGGGCTGTATTTAATTCGAATAATGAATTCAAACCAATTCTTTAAGGTATTTCAATAGCTGTCCTTTCTGAGGAAGCCCGTGAGGGATTGATTAATTTGTCTTTCACATTTTGCATTCCACTTCTAACAACCTCGTGTCATTTTTAAACTTTTGTCTGTTTCGTTTTAGGAATGCGTCCAACTTTCTGAGCACGATGGGACCCCATCGCCTCAGCCTCTATTAACAAATTTTCTTGATTCCTAATTCGAGCGGACAGAAGCAGCCACTGTAATTATGTCAGAAATCTTCCCCATCTGACTAATTATGTTTCTCATCATAGTCTGATGATGCTCATTATACTTCCTTTTCATGAAACAGCGATAAATAAGAGGCCAAAGACAAGCCGTTGAAAACACTGGAGCCAAGTGCAGATGAACCATATGCTCAGTATCAGATGCAGCATTTAAATACAATGCAATACAAAGTACAAAGGAGTTTTTTTTAATGCACTGCAAGTAATTAGATATTAGCATGTCATTTTACTGTAAAATATTCTTGTAATATTCTCATTTCTCTCTGCTGACGTATATATGCAAAACAAAAGTTAAGTCAATCGAATTCACAAACAAAAGAAAATAGCTGCCTCCATTCCAGTATGCAATGCTCACTTTACAATTCAACAATCGATAAACAAAATCAAGCCCAACCCTACATTTTTTCTTATTCAATTTCACTTGGAAAAATGTCACATTATGGTAGTGAAGTTCATGCTAAATTTAAAAATTCAAAAATATGAAATACCTAATAATTGTAAAAAATTATGTTTATTAACTAGAAAGTAACCTTTAATGTTGGCTTGACAAAGCCTTGTCATTTTATAAACTTCCTAGCATATCATTTTGCTAACAAGTTTTATCATGTATTTAGCATGTGTCTAGCATTGTTTTGCTAGCATGTTTATGGTATGTTTTAGTACATTGTCTGCTAGCATGAATTAGCATGTTGCAAGCACATGAATTAGAATCTTTCTGACATGTCTTACCAAATTGCTAATGTTGCTAGCATTTTTTTACATTCTGATAGCATTTTTGCATTTTTTTGTAATTTTTTTTGCTAGAATTAATTAGCATGTTGCAAGCACATTAATTGTTAACATGTCTAACCAAATTGCTACCCCACTTTTAACACTCTGCTAGCAGGTTTTAACAAATTGTATGCTATGTTTTAGCATGTTTATTTTATTTAAGTTCTATTTGATTAATATTAAGTTTAATATTTTACTTATTTAAACGAAATGAATTGCAATATTAAATTAGAATCTTAATAACATGTCTCACTAAATTGCTAACATGTTGCTATCATGTTTTAACACTCTTCTAGCATGTTTGTAGTATGTTTTAATACATTGTTTGCTAATAGAATGTTGCAAGCACATGTATTCGAATCTTTCTAACGTCTTACCAAATTGATAACATGTTGCTAGCATTTTTTAACACTCTGCTAACATGTTAATAGTATGTTTTAGTACATTGTTTGCTAGCATGAATTAGTATGCTGCAAGTGCATGAATTAGAATCTTTATAACACGTCTCTCCAAATTGCTAACATGTTGCTAGCATGCTTTAACACTCTTCTAGCATGTTTGTAGTATGTTTTAGTACATTGTTTGCTAGCATGAATTAGCATGTTGCAGGCACATGAATTAGAATCTTAATAACGTCTCACCAAATTGCTAACATGTTGCTAGCATGTTTTAACACTCTTCTAGCATGTTTGTAGTTTGTTTTAGTACATTGTTTGCTATTAGCATGTTGTAAGCACATGGATTCGAATCTTTCTAACATGTCTCACCAAATTGCTAACATGTTGCTAGCATGTTTTAACACTCTTCTAGCATGTTTGTAGTATGTTTAATACATTGTTTGCTATTAGCAAGTTGCAAGCACATGGATTCGAATCTTTCTAAAATGTCTCACCAAATTGCTAACATGTTACTAGCTGTTTTTTACACTCTGCTAGCATGTTTCAACAAATTGGATGCTATGTTTTAGCATGCTTATTTTATTTAAGTTTTATTAGCTAAATTCAATATTTAACTTATTTAAACAACATTTATTACAATATTAAGTAATATTTATAATGTTTTATTCATTTATAAATAAATTGTAGCAATAAATACATTATAATAAATTGGCCAAATATCAAGAAAGGGACATATTTGGCCTTGCATTGGGTTATTACGGAACGTATCGGCAGTATAGTAAAAAATGTATTAAATAGTTGTTTGGTATATATCAACATTAAATAATTTACATAATTGTTTATCCATGTTAAACAGACAACACAAAGTTGTATAACATGACAGACTATAAGACCAAACAATTATATGAGACTCCAAAACAAACCCCATTGAAAATCGATCTGAACATGCATTTTAAAATGTGCCGTGTCGAACAGACATTTTAATTTGATGATGGGTTTGTGTATGAGTGTATGGATCAGATAAATGCTGGATCGTGAATGTTCTCATTGTGTTTGTCAAGGGATGAATGGTGTAAAGATAGGATACTGTACATTTGACTGAGCTGTAATCAATAATAGTGTCAAACTTATCTTGTTCTTCTCTAAATCAAGCCTCTGAAATCAATACTAACCTTGGTGAATGTCATGGAAACAAACATCAATGCAAATCTGCTCAATGATAAACAACAGGCGTCCGGCCTTGTTAATAGGACACATCTGAACTCATGGATATTGATGTTATTTTGAAGTGTCCAGAGGTACAAGAATATTATTGTGCCACTGTTTTTATACTAGTCACTAATGGTGAAAAGTGTTACAGCAAAGGCATAATTAAATAAATGCTCGCAATATAACCAAAGATCATCTATCATAAAACGTTAAAAACCTGTAGTTTTTCATAACCTACTTCTTGCTATATCTGATGTCAGCATTACCTCACCTTAATATATAAGGAGAAATCCAATAAAATATATGAACTTATATCCAGCTTGTCTAAAGCAGCTTTTGGGTTATTTTACTCAGATACATTTTAGGATAGATATTAATGAACCTTGTGAAAATCCCTGGACTCATATACTATTCTTCTGGCCCGTTGTGGTTTTAAAAAGCTTTGAATGTCTTCAAATTAGTTACAGCTACCCAGTTTAGTGCTACTAAATAAATGATTGATTACTCTTTGGTGCAGTCGGGAGTTTGTTCCTTGGTAAATACATTTACTTGCATTTAAATATTAATTAGATGTAATTATTCAAAACAGATAAATGCTAATTACGCATGGCTCTCCAGTTCCTGGTTTGAAGAGTGCAGCGTTTCTTGTTGCTCTAAACTACAGCAAGGATTGAATCACATACTGAAGACTTTTAACTCTAGTCTAGAGACCCAGAAGACACTGAAGTATAGGCCTGTGTCCAGTTGTAAAAACCCAAGAAAACGCTTAGTAGTACAAGTAAGGGTACTACAGCTAAAGGTTTTCTTCAGGGGGTTTATTACATCTGGCTGCTGCTGTTTGCATCTGGTTTTCCCACAGTAGGGATGCTGGGACAGTTTGATTGATGACAGATTTGTCATTATTTTTCTTGCTGGCACATCTCTAAAAGCAATCAGGATATTGGTGGACATACTTGCTTATATATATAAAAAACAGCCTTCATAAACAGCATACTTTAAACTGATGATGTTTAGCAATAAAGATTAGATGTTCATTGATCTCCACATATATCCCACCTCTAGAGTCACCAGAGAAGCAAGCTTCTTTTCTCTAAATCATATGGTGTTCGAGCTGCCTTTTATCTGTCTACACAAACTGAGCAGAATTTTTTTGCTTAGATTTGCTTCCACCACGAAATCAAAATAATTGACAATTCATATTTTGTATGGAATATTGCAGTATTTATCATACTTTTTTTTTTTATTCATGTGCACTCGTAATCATTAATCAAAACAACTTCCCCTCCCTCTTGCAGCATCATCTCTTCTCTTTTCTGATGACATGTTTACTGACACGAGGGCGGGACAACCTGTCACTCACATGAGATCGACCAATAGCAAACTACAACCATCCAATCAATTCCCAATGGACAAAATCAAGCCCTGTCCCTACATTTTTCCTTGTTCAAGAAGCTGTTTCACTTGGATATTAGGGGTGGTGAAAAAAATCGATTATCGATTAATCGCGAGTATGTTATGGACGAGCATGAATCGATCATTAAATTTTCAAAAATCGATTTTTTTATTTATCTAAACCTGACTCTACCACCGTGTGTGTGTGTGTTCGTGTGTTCATTAGATGAATGTAAATCTGTCGTTAATGTTGAGATGATTCTGAGGGAACACTCTAGAAATCCTCCCGCCTCGCCTCCTCTGGAGCTCAGGCACATTAGCGCGTTAGCACGGCTCAGATTCGCGCACAAACACCGAATAAACGCCTTCAATCCGCAGATGTATTAGCGCTTCAGATGAGCGAGCGCGACACACATCGACGCGCACATTCGCGGGAATTAAGGCGATCCTGAGGACGCGATGAGCGGATCTCACACACACACACACACACACACACAGCCGGACTGATGCTGGAAACACACTGCCGCTCCGCTGCACCGACCCGCGGCTCCCGCTCACGGAATCGAACGGGCCTCGACACTCCTCCGACACGAACCCGTTTTTCTTCTGTCGTTTTTTCCCCTTTTGTCTTTCTCACGTCAGGAAACGAACGAGAGGAGCTCGAGCGTTCCACGCGTTCCCGCCCCCCTCACGCGCGCACCGCATCCATCACTCTTGACATTTTGTCACTGTGTTCTACAGTACAGTATATAAGCTGAAGCTACAGTAAGTTGTTCAAAAATGTTCATTTTGTCTTCTTAATGATTAAATTGGACAATTTTCTTCTAGAAAGACAAGGTGTTTGGAGAAAAAACTTCTTCTTTACCTTGACATGTTTCGACTGCAACCTGCAGTCTTCCTCCACCTGAACACGTTGTCTTTCTAGAAGAAAATTGTCCAATTTCTACAGTATGTTGGTTCTGATCTACTTCCTAAAGGAAATAAGCCTTTCATTTATTTGTTATTGTTTAGTTCAACTTGATGAGTCACAACACAATGTGATGTATTCATTTCTGTGTAACTACACGACAAGTGCTTTGAGTTGTTGTTACTCAATAAAAGAGTTAAGTAATTCAGTAGCTGACTTTTTTTTTATACTGCAATCACTTTGTAGTGTATTTTCGTTTACTGTTGTGAAATGGAAAATCAATAATCGCTAATCGAGAATCGTTAATAATCGAAAATCGACTGTAATCGAATCGGGACTTCAATAATCGTAATCGAATCGAATCGGGAAATTAGACAGATTAACCACCCCTATTGGATATACGTCACAATAGGGAAGAACAGACTTCCGTTTCATGCTGAATTTAAATAATGGATACTACCATCTCAGACAAGCCATTATCATCAATGTAATTCCTTTCCATTATGTGAACAGATAAAAAATCTTAAATGTTGCTTTCTCTACTTTTCACTCCGTAAACGAAAGTAGTTTCAAACAAAGCCACAGCAGAATGAACCGCTTTCGAGTGTTGTCCTCAAAATGATAAAAGTGCACATTTACCTTTTATGGGGAGTATTTTAACTTAAGTGCAAACCATAGTCGTTTTCTCTTGTCAGTCTTTAGCATAAAATGCGGTCAATATGGCACCGTATATATGGATATTCTTTTCAGATTTTATGGTGCTCAAAACTTTCCATGAATTTCTTCCATTTATTGCTGTTGTTGTGGCAGCCAACAACAGCACAGCTTAAACCTGCACTCATTTTCAGTAATGTTTAAAAAGTTTCTGTTTAATTAATTCAGTTGCTCTTTTTACCTGTTTAAACAATGGGGTCCTATGGAGACCAAACCAAGACACCATACAACCGTATATTAGAATCCATCAAGGTGCATATAATTTAGAACGATAGCCAACATTGGTGTCGACGGTAATATAGGATAGTTATAGAGTGGTGCAGTTGTGACGTCACTTTGTAGGTCAACCGGCATTTAGCATCACACCGGTTCCCTCATCAAAACCCCAATAGGATTTTCTCATAGGCTTTTGGATTATAGCAACAAAAAAAAAAAAAACAAGCTCTGTGGGTAAACAAAAGTTTATGATACTTTTGTCCATCTAGATCATTGTTAAAAAAAAGTATGAATTTTGAAGCCTAAATGGAGTCACCAGTAATAAAAAGCTAAAAGTAGGCTATAAATGAACTACACCATGGTCTCACGACTTCAACGTCACAATTACTAAGCTTTCAACAACTCCGTTTTTACCTGAAGACATTTTCCCAGAAAGTTTGAGTAAGAATAGTTTATAAGAGCACAATTATAAGCATAACAATGCTGTAAAAGCGGACTGAGTTTACCTGTGCGGAGTGAAAACGTTTAATGTCCCCAACTTCCTCTGTAGTCCCATTTAGCCACTTGTTAGCAACCGCTTTTTTCCAGACACGTTACAGCTTCAAAAAAACATGAGTGGGGTACTGCTGTATTTTATGTCGTAGAATAAAACCTGAAAGTGTATTGAGCTTGAACTTATTTCAGCCATTTAACCAAAAAAAAAAACCATTCAAAAAAACCATTGACTTTAGGACGATTGAACCAGAAGTGCTAAAATGCTAACTCATTTCCGTGTTTTGGCCTACAGAGTGATGTCATACCTGCACCACTCTATTGTCTTTGGTGTGAACGGGCCTTAAAGGAGGATAGATTCTGGTTGGATGTCAATGGACATCCGAATTCACCCCCTATACCCTTAAATAGGGCATTATTTGAAGGGACAGCCATTTGTAGCTGTCCGAAACCATAGTGGACATATCGAGTGCACTCATTCAATCCCACAATGCACTGCAATAACAAGTGTACAACCAATGTATGCTCAATGGCTAGAATACCCATAATGCACTGATAGTCACGCCATGTATCAAATGAAGTCCCGCATCAGACCAGAAGATAGTGCCTGCAGCTGAATCATCCATTCATTTGATAAATTGTTGGTCCAATGTGGCTACAGTGTAATTCACTCCGAATTCACTCACTCGTTTCATTCACTCCTTCAAATGGGACTATATTAGTGGAGTAATGTAGGGAATAGTGAATGAGAGTATAGGGGAGAATTCGAACACAGCCATCAAAGGGGGGGGAAAATCGTTGTGAAAGTGATTCCAATATCGTTACTCTGTGTTGTTATCGTTACAGTTGTGTTGTGGACTGTGCTATTGTTTTACATTTAGAATGATTTTTAAAATTATATCTATTTTTGTTACAAAACGAAATAACTGACAATGGCATTCACAAAACAAAGTCCATAATTTTCCATTTAAAGTAGGCCTAATAAAGCATGAACTGAAAAGTTTTTTTAAATGCTTAAACGTGATATTAGCAATTTAGAACTTCAGCAACTGAATTATAGAATAAATGCCACCTGGAAACTCTTCGGCGTCTGTTTTCAAGAGCGTTGAAGCCCTCCAGCGATGAAATGTTTTTTGGTCTCTTATTTGATCTTCCTGTTCCATTGTTGACAGATGCAAAATCGTAAACATTTCGATGGCATGAAATCCGCTTCAAGTTAAGCCACCACGTTTTCAACTTCCGCCTTTCCATATGCTAAAAAAACCCCCAATGACTAAATGTCAATTAAAGAGGGGCAATATACTAGGCAGGAAAATTTGGCAAGCGTAGGATTTGAGCGAGTTTGGATCTTGAGCCAAATTGTGACGACTAGACTATTGTGGGGGTGTTCCCCGGGTAAACTAAAAAGTGTTATTAATGTTAAAAAAATATATATTGTATTTACATTTTTATTTTGACAAATTAGTTGATAGGCCTATTGGTATAATTTCCCTTGGTTGGGGAGACTAGGGGCACTTATTTTGCAGACGATATGCCAAAGCACACTAGCAGAAAAACGCAAACAGGGATAGAGACACAGATCACGCGAGGGACAAATGAAGAAGCGAAACAGAAAAAGAGATTGCACTGCATGCTTGTGTTGGTTGACAAGCCAGACATCTCTGGAACAGGTAGTGCTGATCCGGAATAAAAGAGCTCTTTAATCTGCTTTACAACCGACAATGCTGACCTTGCTGGAAGATTATTAAAGTTTGGAAGAGATCTTTTACAATCACATTTTGTCAGAGCTTAACCGCTTTTGTTAGGAGGGGGTCTTGCCAGGCCATCCGGAGTATAACCATCATCAACGCTGTGTTCGGTTCAAGAGCGCCATCTAGTGATTTACTGCTTAAATTGATGGCAAAGACCCTAAGGTCATTTCAATAGCTTGAAAAATATACACAGAAGTATTTTTCCTCACCGTTTGTTTGACAAATGAGAATTTTAAACAAAATTGATACTTGAAACGCACTTCAACCATGAAAACTGAGTTGCATAGCCGATGTTTGGGGCCCTCAGAAATAGCAGATATAAAGCCAGAATAAATGCAATTCATTCCATTAAAATATACTCAAATTGGTATTCACATTGTAGCAACTCACTCCTGCCAGGTGCTTATTTTATTTGATATTTTTTCTAAATATTTTACCTAAATCAAATTGACCCCCAACTGGAAAAATTAAGAAGAAGAAAAAAAATATTACTTTAAATAAACAATAACTGACATAAAATATATAAAAACATTTTTCAGAGAAATATATTTCTCTCTCTCTCTCTGGAGAACAAGTATTTGATACACTGCCGATTTTGCAGGTTTTCCTACTTACAAAGCATGTAGAGGTCTAATTTTTATCATAGGTACACTTCAACTGTGAGAGACAGAAAATAAAAAAAAATCCAGAAAATCACATTGTATGATTTCCATGTATCACAAGATCTTGGCCAACAACCTCCTTCCCTCAGTAAGAGCATTGAAGATGGGTTGTGGCTGGGTCTTCCAGCATGAGTGGCTCCGTAAGAAGCATCTCAAGGTCCTGGAGTGGCCTAGCCAGTCTCCAGACCTGAACCCTGAAAATCTTTGGAGGGAGCTAAAAGTCCATATTGCCCAGCAACAGACCCGAAACCTGAAGGATCTGGAGTTCTGTATTAAGGAGTGGGTCAAAATCCCTGTTGCAGTGTGTGCAAAACTGGCCTAGAACTACAGGAAACGTATGATCTCTGCAATTGCAAACAAAGGTTTCTGAACCAAATATTAAGTTTTGCTTTTCTGATGTATCAAATACTTGTCATGCAATAAAATGCAAATTAATTACTAAAAAATTCATAAAATGTGATTTCCTGGATTTTTGGGTTTTAGATTGTCACTCACAGTTAAAGGGTACTTATGATAAAAATTACAGACTTCTACATGCTTTGTAAGTGGGCAACCTGCAAAATCGGCAGTGTATCAAATACTTGTTCTCACCACTGTATGTATGTGTATATATATATATATATATATATATATATATATGTATGTATGTATGTGTATGTATGTATGTGTGTATATATATATATATATATACACACACACACACACATATGTGTTTATGTGCACATATATATATGTGTTTGTGCACATATATACAATACACAGTGCATTGCTGTTTGTTGTGTATGGGGCTGCATAGCCATTGACCAGTCAGGGTGCTCATGCTGACCCGTCCACCGCTGAAAGCTCCAACAGTGGGCACGTGAGCATCAGAACTGGACCACAGAGCAATGGAAGAAGGTGGCCTGGTCTGATGAATCATGTTTTGTTTTACATCATGTGGATGGCCGGGGGCGTGTGTGTTGCTTACCTGGGGAACACATGGCACCAGGATGCACTATGGGAAGAAGGCAAGCCAGATGCAGTGTGATGCTTTGGGCAATGTTCTGCTGGGAAACCTTGGGTCCTGCCATCCATGTGGATGTTACTTTGACACGTACCACCTACCTAAGCATTGTTGCAGACCATGTACACTCTTTCATGGAAACGGTATTCCCTGGTGGCCATGGTCTCTTTCAACAGGATAATGCAACCTGACACAAAGCAAAAATGGTTCAGGAATAGTTTGAGGAGCACAACGAGTTTGAGGTGTTGACTTGGCCTCCAAATTCCCCAGATCTCAATCCAATCGAGCATCTGTGGGATGTGCTGAACAAACGAAGACCGATCCATGGAGCCCCCACCTTGCAACTTACAGGACGTGTGTGTAAAAATAACAAATACAAAAATTCTACAAGAAAAAGTAATTCAAAATATTAATAAAACTATAATAGCATTTTAATTATACTAAAAAAAGAAAAAAACACCACTTTGTAGAGAAAAAAAAAAACATTTAAAAAATCCTTAAATTAATAAAAGAACTGAAGAAAATAAAGGGGTCCATTCCATTTCAAAATGTAGTCCAAAGTCATCCCAATGGCAAAAAGTGTCCAAATCACCCTGAATTCACCCTACCATTTATAATTTTGGACCCAAAACATAGTAGTCAACAAAGTAGACAATTTCACACAGAACATTACATTTGAGGTTACCTTCAGTAATGTTAAGAAACCAACCATAAAAAAGAAACGTGGCACCATTTGTATTTTTTATTTTATTTTCAGTGTACTTAAAAAATACTGGATCTCGCCAGCACTCACTATCATTGGCTATAATGTGATCCTCCCAGAGAAAAGAAACAAGAGTACCGGTCAATACAAGACATTCATAAAAAAAGTGTTTTTAACCCAGAATGCTACCCAGAATCCATACTGGAGAGAGACACAGTTAAACAGTCACAACAGATGGTTATGATTAAAACACCCACACACAAAGCAAAAATAGGCAAACACAGCTTCCACCAAAATATGCCTACTCCGAATATAAAGTTTTGCATACTTTTCCTTGTCCTAATACAACACGTTTGTACAGGCACAACTTTATTCAGACCTACAATACAGTTCCCGAGAGCACAGTAAAATAAAAAGCAACAAATTAGGGGACCTTTTCCCCATACTATCTGCCTGAAACATTCACACAAACTAATATGAAAAAAGGGGAATAATCATTCCAAAAAAAAAGAAAAAAACTGGGCAGCAAAATTTTTGGTTTTGCATGAGTGATGCACTTCTGGCTTTCATCGCTACTGTTGTTTCCTCTTCTCCGAATCTTTTTTTTAACCACTCTAAAGTATTACATGTATATAATTTCTTAGCTTTATATAAATATTTACAAACATCACTTAGTTGTGTCCCATAAGAATATTTTTATATAAAAAAGTAGATAACATGTTAATGCCAAGGAGGAGAAGCTTGCATTGACATTACAATAACTTAACCGTTAAAAAAAAAAGAACAACAACAAAAGTTTGATACAGTAAGTGCGACAGCCCCTTCCAAAAGTCTCTAGTATGGAAAAATCAAGGCTTTGCACATGATGTAGCACCAGATGGGTTCGCACCTCAGCGCGGTTGAGAAATTACCTTGGAGTAGAAATCTTCCAGGAGGTCGTGTGCGGTACAAACCAAAAAAAAAGAATAAATTAGTGTTGGATAATTTAGGATGACGTTATTTACAGCCAGAGTTAAACACGACGCAAATCGTGGATGGTGATGGATGTTTAAAAGAAAAGTAGATGGCAGTGTGAGTTCACAGCAGTCTTGCAGCACATTACAGGAGAGTGAAGGCGCTCTCACATTCGTTTGTTGAGAAGTTCGCCGGCTCCTAACCGAATTGGGAGGGAGGGGCTAGGTAAACACGGCCAGTCTGACACGGGAGCGTAGCGTTGGGTAAACCTGGGGCTTGATGAAACCCTCCAACATCACCCCCTGAACGGAGGTTAATCTCCAGCGCCTAAATCCTGGACAAGGCTCAAGTGGTTCATGGCACGGTTGAAGGCGCTTTGCACAGCTTTACGGATGCCTGACGTTCTGCCTTCCAACATTTTGCTTTTGTCTAAGGTCTTGTCGATTCCGAACGCTACCATCTTGGATTTAGGAAGCCATTGCCTGATGGAGATTAAAGAGTAAGGAGTTATTCTAAAAAGGCAGCAAAGCAGAACTTTTAAAACACTGGGTCCCAACCAGCCGAGTTTCATGAGTCAGGTCCTTTGTCCACACTGAAACAGTTACCCAGCACAATGCTACAGAAACAGATGGCTGGATAAGAAAGGGGTTTTAAAAAAAAGCTTCAGTGACACATACTCCTAAATATGATGATTCCTTGTGACAGACCCCCTTACTAACACAGAGGCAGTTGTATATTTTCATGTATTAAAGGGATAGTACAAACAAAAATGAAAATTGTCATCTTTACTCACCCTCGTTTTGTTCCAAACCTGTACGAGTTTCTTTCTTCTGTTGAACACTTAGGGCCAGATTTACTAAACAGGGCAAATTAGACGTGCAAATTAAAGAACACAGACACAGCCGGATCATTTCCATAATGACCAACGCAATCTACCAGTTAGCGTCTGGTTAAAGACAAGCTTTTTTTGGGGCGGTAAATAATGGCGCAAACACCAGTAAATTGACGAGCGCAAACCTTAGTAAATCACCTGGCATGATTCATTTAAATACTCCCCCCACATACGTTTTGCGTCTGAAAGGGAAACTCCTACAAATACATATGCGTTAAAGTTAAAGTTAAAGCTGCAACTGATTTTATTTCAGTGCTGTGACGTATTTCCAAGTGAACCGGAATATTGAATAGAGGGCAGGGATTTACTTCAGCGCTGTTCCTCTCCAGCTCTCGCTCATAGCAGACTAACGGTTGGAGGGGAGTGGTTAAGGATATTCAAACCCAAGCCTTCAAACTGCCGTCATTGGATAGGGAACACCATTCCAGACCGGAAGTTACTTTTCAGATTTTGATTAAAGATTACCACGGCAAACAATTTTTTTTTCTGTGTATTAACTTGCATGGATTAATTGTTCACCCAAAGACCTGTAATGTGTGCTAACAAAGTAAACAAGATCAATTTTGATTTCATGAGGACTTTAAGGTCAGCCGCAAAAATAACTGTGCCCACTCCTGTGCTATTTTTTCACTGTGTGTAAATCCTGACAGTAGTTTTTTAACACCAAAAGAGGGTTTTGTGCAGGAGCAAGCTGTTAGTAAATCTGGCCCAAAAGAAGATATTTTAAAGAATGTTGGTAACCAGATAGTTGACGGCATCCATTGACTTTTGACAAAATTAGCGCCAACACATGCGTTTAATTTTTTCAGTTTAACGCGTTAAAAATATTTAACAAATATCGCAGTCTCTGTTTTTTCTGTCATCCTTGGGCTAGCATTACATTTTATGACCATGCTCTTATTCAGACAAAAGAGAACGCTCTAGAATCTAGTTCTCTTCCACACTTGAATGAACAATAACACAGACTTAAGCTAAAATGCCTGTATTCTCATAAGAGCAGTCTTAAATGAGTTAAATAACGTCATGTTGCGCAGTGGCAGATCTTAAAGTGACAGCAGCCAAATAGGCAAGTTGCTGTGATGTCTGTCATTAATAGTAATCAAAGAACAAAGGTAACAGAACATTGTAGCTTTAATAAGGATTCATCTATATTTCATTTATTATTTATGTAGTGCTGACTGTTTGATAACTATTCAATTTCTGTATATTTCCTACCTGTTAGACAGGTAGGAAGTTATTTTTTTAAAGCCTAATAAATGTTGAAATTGATAGTTTAATAATACTGTAATGTTGAATGTTTTCAGGGGTTTTTTTTTCATTTAGAGACATCAATATTAGTATCAGTGATACTGGCCTTCATTCATAAAAAGATGCCATTACAACAAATATTGTTTTTTAAATTGTTTTTAAGTTGTTTCTACATTAATTTGGAGAGTAACTGTGAAATTATTACAATATAAAAATATTAAACTCGAGAAAAAAAAGTGTGATTAGTTACTTTTTTTAATCGATTGACAGCACTAATCTTTTTTCTACTAAGGAAGTCAATGGGTGCTGACTTTAAAATATCTGTGTTCAACAGGAGGAAATTCATATAGGTTTGGAACAACATGAGGGTAAGTAATTAAACATTTTTTTATTTTTTAATGAACTATTCTTTTAAATTCTTTTTTAAATGAAATAAATTCTAAGGTAACATTTTTTTATTTTTGTAATATCATACATTTTAAAATGTATAATTATTTAGATGTGACGATAATATAAAAAATTAAACGCCTGTTAAAAGGCGTCAATGGATTAAAATACTTTTAATCATATTTAACTGAAACAGAAATATTAAATTCAGTCAATGTGCTTAAAAAAACAGTTGACCATGTTAACCATGTTTGACTGCCCTAAAAACACATTTAATAAAATCCCCACCCTAGTACAGTTTAAAAAGCTCTGGTGTAAGAAACTTTAATTGTAGAAATATTTGAATGCTTCTCCAAAAAAAGACTTCTCACCAGTTGCGTCTGCTGTCGAAGAAGCGGACGAGGAAGAGTTTCTCCTTGGACCTGTACTGCATCAGCTCTCCGACCCTGAGCACGTCCCGAGGAGGGGTGGGAATGTACTCGTCGTTGAGATGGCAACCCACCCGAGGCATCTGAGGATCTATGATCTACAGGTGGGCAGAGAGGCCGTCAACACAACAGTAATATTCTAACGTGCATCTCGAAAGGCCTGGTAACCTGGTAACTCAAGAGTGTGCCTGTGACTGCTAATGTATAAACTGTTGGAAATGGAAATGGTTGCCACAAAACACAGGAACGCACACACGTACACGCTCACTCACATACACACACGCACAAAAAAAAAAAAAAAATGTACGCACATGCACAACCTGGTATCACCTGGCAATAATGTTATGGTTGACTGTTGGCCACTGAGGAGAGGCTGATGCATGAAATAATGAAGAGGAAGAGAAGGAGAACCAGTCTGACGGCATGCACACATGCACACTCACCAAGGCAGGATAGGAAGGATATCCACTAAGTTTGGCCCAAACTAGTTTAAGGGGCTCCAGATTTAGTGGTGTAGTGTTAGCAGGCATCCAAATATTGCTGCTGTCAATCTCTATGAAAGTAGGAATAATGGAAAGTTATGAGGGGTTCACCGTAAAAAAATGGCGCAGAACACCTCAAGAGCCACGGCAGTATTTAGCCAATCAGCAGCAGTGGGTCACTTCTTTTACGGAAGCATGCCGAGTCAATAACCAGACACCATTACGCTTCTAATGCCACTTCCATAAATATATATATATTTTTTATTTTTATTTATTTATTTATACATTCTTAATTCAAAACAGAATTAAAAAATGTTCTGAAAATGGTTTTGGTGTGGTCTGGAAAGTTCAAACATGTCATGTGACTAATGAGCCCACTCAGACTCTGACATGCTTGCGGGTCAGAATGCAGAAGTAAGCCTTCTATTTCTGAAAAAAAGCACGTGGCAGGCCAAAAGATTTCACTCAGCATATTGATGGTAAGCATTCAAGGAAATCGTTCAAGAAATACTGTTAGGGATGAAATTACCTTTAAAGGGTTAGTTCATCAAAAAAATACAAATTCCGTCATCATTTACACACCCCAAGCAGTTCATATAGCCCCTACATACTTTCCTTGAATAAAAAAAAGGATTTTTTTATTTCTGCTTTTTTCTATGCAAGAACAGGGAACTGTCAAGCTCCAAAAATGGGATAAAAGTAGTCCACATGACCTCAAGTCATATAATAGATTTGCATAAAGAACATGCCGACATTTAAGACTCCTTTAACTTCAAATCTTCCCCCTCTTCCATAGCAGTCAAATCTCATCAAAAATGATGTGACACAAAACAAGGTAACTGGCCAAATTTGAATATGCAGCGGTTCACACCAAGGATGATAACATATATATATATATATATATATATATATATATATATATATTAGTTTTAATTGTCATTTTAATCGGGGTTGTCACAATATACCCTTATGGACGTTAACTGTGATAAACAGTGTGTGTGAGATATATATATATATATATATATATAGATAGATAGATGATGAACACTGATGAATGATAACACTGCCAATCATAAAACACCTGACTTTAAAGAGCTTGAGCATTTAAAGTGGCAAACGGCACAACTGCAGAGTGCGCTTAAAATCAACAAAGTTATTGTATGTTGGTGTGGCTGCTAATATAGTTATTGTAATATTTACCGTGAGCTTGTGATCACTATACAGTTTTACTGTATGGAAAAGAAAAGAAAGGCGCTAATAATCAACATTGCATGTGTTTTACAGAGAAAAGAATGATTTGGAACGACATGAGGGTGAGTAAACGATGACAGGATTTTCATTTTCAGATGAGCCGTCCCTTTAGGCGCCATGTTAAAAGGCAAACATAAGCAGCAACTACCCAGAAGGACAGGATAAGCCGTGATGATTATTAAAACATGAAGGTTTTACACATGCAGACACTACGGCAGTAGGCAGAGGTCTTTATTGTGTTAGACAAAGCCATGAAGAGCAGGTCAGTAGCAAAGCAAGCAAAAGTAAGAACAGTGAGCTTCCACAGAGCTGACGGGACACCAATGCGGCTGCCAGAACGGGTCTGACCCATTTCTCAGAACTGAAGGATGGGGTGTATACTCCCACATACCCGTTCACGCCTGCAAAAAGCGGGACGCTTACCTGCTGCCAGCTTGTTGGCTTTGGAAATGTTCCCCGGTTCCACGCAATTGACCAGCTCTTTTTTATCATCCGTTGTATTTCGTCTCGTCATCGTCAGCTTCCCTTTCCCGCTCTTTGTGTGACTGACATCGCTAAAAGAGATTCAAAAAGGCATTTAAAGAGGACGCATTTTTACATTATCCACTTTTTTTATTGTGTAATGTTGCAGTTTGACCATGAAAAAGGTCACCAAAGTTACAAAGCCACTCCAAAGGGAGTTATTCACTATACCAGTTCGGAACTCCCTTGTAGTCTTAAGTTTTCTTCTAGGAATGAACACATCACAATATTCCTTATTTAAATAATTCCCACCCAAAGATTTTGCAAAAAAAAAAAAAAATTTAGGGGTGGTTGAGTTGCATTAGTAGTGCACAGAAACACTGTTATGGTAAGGGCCGTGACATTTCCTAAACACGTTGGACCAATCACAAAACACTGATCCAGCCAACCAATAAGAGCGCATTGCACTTTTCAAAAGGAGGGGCTTCAAAGGCTACATTCACACTACGAACCTTATTGCTCAATTCTTGTGTAGAATTGTTACTCAAATCCAGTCCTGTAGGGCCATTGCCCTGCAGAGTGTAGCTCAAACCCTGATCAAACTCACCTACCAGTCATTTTCTAGTGATCCTGATGACCTTGATTAGCTTGCTCAGGTTGTTTGATCAGGGTGACCAAAAACAAAAGACTAGCGCATAATATGGCCCCTTTAATTTATCATAACCTGAAACCTGAAAAACCTTGTAAAGTACGCATTAGAAATTGTATTTTATGTACTCGTTCTCACCTCGTGTTTTCCTGTATGCTCCCGCTTCCGCTGGAAGAGATGCTGGATTCTGAAGCACATCGGCGCCGAGGCTCTGACGGTCGATTCACAGGTATTCCTTTCTTTGGCTCCGAAAAGCCATTAGACAAGCCTGCAGATTACAAAACATTGTCTAAAATGGACTACACCCAGGCAAGAGCACCATGTTTCTCGAAAATTAAAAGAGTAAGCTGTTTACCAGTATCCAAGCGTTTGATTGGACACTCATCCTCGTTGTCATCCTGACTGTCTCCACTTGCACTGCGCGTCCGCTTCCTGCGCTGGAGCAGGGTCTCGAGCCGAGGGATGACCACAGACAGGAACGTCTTCGTGCCCAGCTGAGGGCAGTCAATTGAGGATTCACTTGTGTTCGACGGCTTCTGCGGACTCGTGTTCTTTGACTTTCGAAACAGCACAGCCGTTCGCCGGTTGACCATATTCGCTGGTTCAGTAAGAGTGGAGGTAGCGACCATAACGTTATTTTCAGAGGGCAGAATGTCAGGGGAGAGACCGTTTAGAAGTGAGGTAGAGAACGTCTCCCCGAATTTGACCTTTTTCGGGCACTTTTCAGGGTTGGGCTCCATGGGTTTCAGTGTTGGAGGTTCACAGGGGCTGTCTGAGTTTTTCAGGAGTGGCACAGAGTCTGAAGGCTCAAGTTTTGGAGGTAATGACTTGTCACCTGTAAATGACAGATCAAGTATTTAGTACAAACCCATTTTGAAGAGTTTCACAGTTCTTAAAGGAGTCTAAAATAACCATTTACTATTAAGGATAATTAAAATAATATGCCTTCAAATTGATTTTTTTTCTTCATTTAAACCTCATAATTAACAAAACATTCGATTTTAAAAAGTTTAAATTATTATGCTATTATACATGTCATCATTTATGCCATGTAAATTAAATGCATGTTTTCTTTCCTTTTTTAACACCATGCCAGCTTTTAAGGCTATTTTCATGGTGAAAGCCATGTTTAGTTAGTCAAAAATAAGAGATGTTTAAGATTTTTTTTTTTTTCTTAAGACTAAATTTGGATTTACTTGGTTAAAAACCTTTTCAAAAGTAAACAAGACAGCATAAAAACAAGTTCCGCAAAGAGGTAGAAGTACTACAATCCAGCAAAATATGTTTAATGGACAGTGGATACTGACAAGATGAACACTTCTGTGAATTTCCTCCTGTAAAAATTAATGTGCGAGTCTTGAGTGTCCTATCCAGCATCGTGAGTAAATGACTTGACCCCAGCGTTTATTAATATATGATTTGTCCCAACATCAAGATTTATTTAACGTAATTTGTTGTTTAAGCACGATTTTGCCAAGACATGATTTTGAATCAGTTATTATTGAAGAAATCTCAATTAACTTCAATGCCAATAATAGAGCATTTGCTTCAGTAGTGAAAACTGAACTTTGGTCAAGGATGCGTACACCCTAACGCTGTTGATTTGTTCACTTGACTTTCCAGATTTAGATCCATCTGTGTATATTGGGGTATGTTGTGGGAACATTGCTCTTATGTCCAAAAATTGCTCGTGATAATCATTCGGATGAGTTTTGGTTTCTTGCTAAATACAGATAGATTTGGAGCTTTTTGAGACCCCACAGCAGAATTCTGCAAAACTGTATGTTCCAAAATGTTTAAATACCCTTTCGGATTCCCCAGATGGGTTTTAATGCGTAGACTAAAAGGACGGATGTAACTGGCTTTCTTTCATATATTATTTAATGCTGACTAGGCTAGATTTGAAAGCATAAATTAAACAAATATATAGTGAGTTAGCATATAATGATAATGTGTTTTTTTGGAACGCACTGTATATACTGATACAATTATGTGAAGTGGTTTTACTACATTTAAAAAAAATATGATGCGTTTCAATAGGAGTGCACCTTCTTCCTCAGTAGCTTGTGGTACAATAAGAGGCGCTTTTTCCTCTTCCTTGGGATTATTCTGCTCCAATGAAGGGGGCTCCGTTTTGTGACCCATTTCCATTCGCACATCACCGATGGTCTTTTTGAGCAACTTGAGGCGTTTGCTCCTGGAAGGACATGACTTCATGGCACTGGTTAAATCCAGCATTTCCAACAGCCTTTTCAACTGTTCCTCTTTAGACATGTGTGCACGATTGCCTGGGTTTAACAGTCGATCAACTGGTACAAAAACAGAACAAAATCTATAATGGTTGACCAATAAACCTACATTTGTAACTTTCAATTTTAAGTAGACTAATATAGAAATGATACAGGTAGGTAATTACCATCATCCCAGGTAAATAATGGAGCTGGCTCTATTTTAGGAGGTTCAGCGAGGTGCATTCCACTGGCGAAGTCAAAGCCTATCCGTTCTGTGTCCCGCCGTGTCTTCCTGAGGATCACTCCACCGTGATCTCGCAGACGCACAGCTGCGCGGTAGAAAAAGGTGTCCTTGGCGTTGTACTTCATGCAGTTGTTGATAATGAGGTTGAAGTCATCCTCAAACTCATCCAGGCTCTTATATTCATGAGCGTCAATCCGTTTTCTCATTGTAGAGAAGTCCATGGGGTGTTTGATGTGGTCTAGATAATCAGGAACCTGTACACAAGAGGGAAATCAAACATAGAAGAAAGTTACTAGCTGTATGTACACTCAAAGAATTTGGAGACACCTGGGGCCTGTACCATGATGGTAGCTGAACAAACTCAGGGTTACAGGATTAGTTGAGTTGACAAAACCAAACCAATCATATATGGCTTTGTTGGTACCATGTTGCTGATCATCAGCTTTTTCTGTTCATGGGGTTCATGCGAGTTTGTGCGGGTTTGTGGAGCATGTGCACATGAAAGTGTGACATCAGCAGTGAACAGTCAATCACATGCCTTTAAAAACACACAGAACGCATGATTCACTTCTCGCGAGAGAGCCAAAGAGATTCAACACTATTTTGCTGAAGATTAATGGATTGAAGTATATAAAGAATTTAAATGCATATGTAATACATATATATATATATATATATATATATATATAAAAAAAATACATTAGATAATTATATATATAATGCTAGAGACTCAAACATGTAAGGTCACATTTTTAAAGCTTTATCTATTTATTCTACAGCTTGATACCTATTATCTGTATAATATACATTTAAAATTAAACTAAAATTGCTTGTGTGTAATACGTCTTGTAATGGATTATGGGTATTTTCATTATATATATATCATAATTTAAATCAATTATAAATCATATAAAATTATTATAATAGATAATTATCATTAAAGCCAGACAATATTTTTTTTTTATCATATAGTGACCTTTCATTTGGAATAAGCAAAACTGGAGGAGTGACTATTGCATCAGACGTATCACTTTGCCCACAGCTGATGGGAGATTTGAGATCTCTTATCCAGAACATAACCTGCTCTGGAGCAGATTAGCTATGGACCTTAAGTTACTATGGAGATGAACACAGCTAAAAGCCAAACCACTTTCATGGTGTCTAAAACCCAACATTGGCACAACCTAAACTGAAACCTACCTGGCTAGCCAGCGAAACTGGCTTCATGGTACAGGCCCCTGCTCATTCAATATTTTCCCAAATTTTAGAATAACAGTAAATACATCAAAACTAAAATATCACAAACAGGGCTCTAGACTCATTCTTCCCACTGATCACATGGTGCGACTAACTTTCTCAGTTGGTCGCACCCTTTTGTATATTAATCATAATAACCTTACATGTTGATGAATTGATCTCTTAAATTGTTCTCTTAATTTTAAAATGCTGGTTTTGCATTGATGTAGAGATTGATACTGGCAGTGACTAAAAGCTTGATATTTACAAAATATTTTAATCTGAACATTGTTTCCAACAAGCATACATTTAAAAGAAAACATTACTAAAATCATATATAACAAAAGTATTATGTGATTAAAAACATTGAATATAATATTTTGAGTAAAAATAAACTGTAATAAATTCTGTTCTGTTTATAATCCATTTATTATTCAAATTTTCAGAAAAAAAAAAAATCAGTTTTATGCAATATTTTCACAGCAGGAATCTTCATATAAGAACAACAGAGTTTGCTATGGTCAACATGACTCATCATAGCCCATAGGAATGAGACGGACTTACCTCTGTGACGCTGACAGGCTGGGCAAAGATTTTAGTCTGGTCTTTCTCCAGCAGCTGTTCCAGCACTGCTCGCAGCAGGACAGGAAACGGAGTGAGTTGCATCTCCAAAACCGACTGCTGCAACTTCATCTGTAGAAACCAGACCAAAACATGGTGGAATTTACATCAACAACATCAGGAATCTGAAAAGTACCAGTACTTTGATACCAAGTTTATATTAAATTATAAATAAAATAAAAAGTTATCTTGTAAGTTTCTTTCTCTTCTTTCCACCTGACATAACATCATCCGAGAACTACAACTATACCTCCTCTCTCTTTAGCTTCTCTCTCTTGCGGATGAGCTCCAGCAGCAAGCGAGCACGCTCCAGGTCATGCCGTAAGCGGTGCCAGTCCTTTAACTGCTCCGTCAGAGCTTGATGGTCCTCGACATTTGGTGCCTGTCATTCAAAAACAAATCCTCTTTCAAAATTCATATGAATATGAACTGGGCTGTCAATCACTCCGGTCCGAGAGAGTCTCACCTCTTCTGGTTCTTTTTGCGTTTGTATGCCGGTCTGCAGACGCCTTATTAGTGGGACGCCATTCCTCGACTGTCTCTTGAGCATCCAGTAACTGAGTACCCGTTCCACAAACATTTTCTTCTTCTGGACAGAAACTTGATTGAGGATTGTGTTGAAACTATAAGGAAGGAGATCCACAAGTCAAACGCAAGGCAATCACAGAGATTCAAAACTAGGGATGCACGATATATTGAAATAAAATCGACTTCGCAATATGGCTTAGATTTAGATTAGATAATTAGATTAGACCGGCTCCAGAGTGGCACTGCTCATCCACACGCATACCGCCCATGACACAGTTCTTCACTAGCCCACATGTAACCAGCAGCGCATACATCCATTTAAAAGCTCAATGGTTTAACATTTGAAAATGATTAAATTAAGATGTAAATATTAGTATTGTAATTTTGCAGTTTTACTTTAAAATGTAATTTTTTTTTATTTTACAGTTAACATTTAATATTTCTTATTTGGTTTAAATATTATTTAATAAATAACACACACACACACACGCACGCATACATACATACAAAAAAAAACAATTATTTTTATTTTATACTGAATTGTTCTGAGGAGTAAAACATAATTTTCCAGCTTTTTAATTATTTTTACTTTGCACACCTTAATGAAATCACCCCACTCATTCTAAGCCATTCCAAATAAAGCTTTTCAAGTCATCTGGTGAACAATTGTATATCTTCATATAGTAATTATATAGATATATATATATTAGGGCTGTCAAAAGATTAATCACGATTAATCACATCCAAAATAAAAGTTTGTGTTTACATAATATATGTGTGTGAACTGTGTATAATTATTATTTATATATAAAAACACACACAAGCATGTATATATTTAAGAAAAATGTCACATATCACAATATCATGCAGCCCTAATCATTACAATTCAAAACAAGCATTCAGCGAATCTTTCCATTAAAAAATGTCTTCAAATGCACACCTACCTTTTAGGCGTAATACTAGGCCCGGAAACCGTCGGAACCACTGCGACGGGCTCAGATTCTGGCTTTTTGTTCTTCTTCTTCTGGCATCCTTTTGCTCTCTCCCTGTGAGCTTTCTGACACAAACCGTTCTTGGGTTTTGAGTCCTCGTATATAGTAAGAGGTCTCCTCACGCAACCGTTTGGGGTATGAGAGCAGCAGTATGCCGTTTTCTTCACAGAGAATGTTGTGGCTCCTGATTCAGTGACCTCTTTGATGGGCTCCATCTTCATGTAGAGACCGGATTTCTGAGCACAGCTCACGTGGAAAGCCGTGTAACAGTTGGCCTTGCTGCACTGAATGCAGGCACCCACTCCTTTCTTCTTACACAGGTAACAGGTGAGTTTCCAGCGAGCTGGAGGAATGTTCGCCACGCCATCGATTGGTTCGATGAAAACCGTATTGGTGAAACCGACTTCCGGGACCCAGATGGCACAGACCACGTGCCCCCATCGCTCGTCATCTGTTCTCTTAAGTGCACCACCTTTATTCGGACAGAATATGCACTCGGGGAGCTGGGAAGGAGAATTTAAGCAGTGGCGGCAAAGCCAACGGCCCTCTGGGATGTGGGGGACACCGTAACACTCCTGATGCACGGCGAGATTGCACATGTCACAAAACAGAATTGCGTTACTGTTCTGGCACTCACCGTCCATGCAGATGCAGCAAACAGCGTCCTCATCTATAAGTGGCTGCGGTTCTCCTTGACCCTGGCTCTCGAAGAAAGACTCCTTCTCGAAGCGGTCCATGAGGAACTCAAAGACATTCTGAGAGACCTGGCTGTAGCCGTCACTCTTCCTCTTCTCATTGATCAGCTCAAGCCAGGCGTAGTCTTCCTCGTCCATGTCGTATTCCACCTCTTCGTCGAGCTCATCCAGCGTCTTTTCCACATAGGTGTAGTATGTCGACGGCCTCCGCGGCACCGCTGGGAGGTTGTACTCAACCATTCGTATCTTTGGCTCCGGTAGCCTGCCCTGAGCTGGCGAACTCTGCACAGTTGTCAAAGCGGCGCTCTTCTTCTGCTGGTTGTTTTTAAGGCGCACCGAGCGCACAAGGACCTGTTGCGGCTTCTCCGTGTTCTCCTTGTTGCTGGTGCACTCGCTGATCTCCTGAGCTAAAGGGTCATCACTGTCGATGACATCCAGTTTGTCGTAAATGCTGAGCCTGTGCACGCGGCCGTCGATCTCAATCTCGACCATGCGCTGAGCCTCTGCATATGTCAAGGTCTCGCGGTTGCGTGAGGGTTTGATAGGCGAGGGAGGCCTCTGCGGGGTGGCAACACGATTATGTCGAACCTTCTTCCTCATTTTGAATGACACAGAGGAACTGAAGAAAAGAAAAGGACACATCATCTTTCAACTGTTTCAAGCCACAATTTGTATCCACCACAGATTACATTTCATTTTGAATAAAATAGTTGCCCATAAATCTACAATTCTAGATTGAATTACAAACATGCATGTTATAAAACCAATCCAACACAGCAACTACACTGCATCACTATAAAGGCCTGTTCACACCAAGAACTACAACGATAACAATAACTATATTAGCATCCAGACAATAATCAGACGGACAAATATTGTTCTGAAAGTAATTGTGACAATATGGTTGTTATTGTTAAGGCCTGTTCACACCAAGGGCACTAAATAAACTGCAAAGTCCACACTACTACGATAATGATAATAACGGAGGCACAATATCATTGGCATGGACGCTAATATAGTTATTGTTCTTGATGTGAACGGGTCTTAAGCGGTTTAAATGCTTGAGCTCTTTAAGTCGATGGATTGTGATTGACTGTTAATGTTTTTATCGTTCAACAGCTAGATAAAAATTGTTTTACATGTCGTAAGACTTTCGTTCATCTTTGGAAAACAAATTAAGATATTGTTAATGAAATCTGAAAGAGAACTATCACTTTGACGCTTCAAAAAGAGATTGTAAAACTAATCCATATGAATCGATCGGTTTAGTCCACATTTTCTGCAAAATTCAAAACTTTGGGTGAACCATCCCTTTAAAGTAGGGCTGCAACAACTAATTGATCAAATCGATAATAATCGATGATGAAAATCATTGACAACGATTCTCATTGTCGTTTAGTCGGGTCTGCCCTCTGTGCACAGAAAACTTCAACCAGTCACGCCAAATCACAGCACTGAATAACGCATTTCTGGACAAAATGCATCTAAAAATAGTGAAGTGGAAACAAAAGCCCCGTTTCCACTGAAATTACCCAGAACTATTTGTACCAGGAACTTTTTTTCCCCAGACCTGCTGCTGTCTGCGTTTCCACTGCGGTCTGAAGTACCGAGAAGATTAGGCAAATTAGTCCGGTGATGTAGGACTGCGCGCGGCGACTGCTCCTCCCAGTAAGAGACGGACAGAAATAATTTTTGTGCGACAATGTCTGCAACAATAACAAGTGGAGGAGATGCAAGCAGCGCTGCTTTTACTGGCTATATATTTTTTTTTCTAAAGAGGTCATTAACAAAACCGCAGAAAAGAGACAAGCACTGATACTAAAGCGTATTCTGAAAGCTCGTAAAGCTAGATTTAAAATATGACAAAGTATGTTATGATCAGCTATTACGGACATTGACCGTGCAATGGCTGAGACGAACACGCGCCATCGGACAGAAAGAGCAAGACTGATATTTACTGAACGCTAAACGATCCTCGCAAAAGACTTTTAAAAATGCCGGTTGAAATAAAATGCTGCGTGAGCTCAACCAATCAGCATGTTCAGCGCCCAAGTCCCACCCCCGAAAGTTCCCGAACTTTGAAAAAGTACCACCTCGGGAGCAGGGCCGCTCGGAGGGGGAAATATTTCCCCGGAACTTCATTTAGACCCTGGTTCCTGTGGTCGAAACACACCGAGTACCACCCCAAAGTTCCTAATTCCTGGGGAAAGTTCCTGCGGTGGAAAAGCAGCTAAAGTGAGCTGCTGCAGGAAAGGTACATGATCCAAGCTGCCAAATTTAACATACCCTATCATGCGCTTTGACAGATGCGTGTGCGACCTCAGCACAAAACATTCATTTTACAGGTTATATCCTTATCTGTAAATGTTAATTCACACAAGTATTTCCATTTTGCATGAAAGCGAGTCCTGCTGACAGTCTTCAAACTTCGCTGAACAAGCGCCGGCGCAGAGGGCACGCATCAAAGCAGTAGAGAGGGAGAACATTTATATTCAGCGCAGAAACATTCATTTAGTTGGAATATCTGCTGTTGGACACCAAATTTAGATCAAAAAGTTAACATGTAATTCAAGTATTTTGAGTAATAACGTAAAGGGGTAACAGTGTGATAAAAAAAATGACAGTAACAGGTTACGGTGTCCATGGTGAATGGAATGACCATGGAATAACTACAATAACCCTGTTTAACTTATATATATAAGTACTTACTTTTTTATACGATTAACCTGAAAAATAATCGGCCAACTATAATAGTTCGTTGCAGCCCTACTTTATAGTGCATATTTACTATTTGAAGCATATTGTCTCTTTTATAAGCAGCAAAATAGCATGTATTTGACTGAAATTCCAGAAGAGTCAGCAAGCTGACCATCTAGATTGCGCTGTGAATGTTTATATGACTGTCAACGAAGGGGACACTACATGTTATTCAAAATATGCAAGAATAAACCAGGGGCCTGTACCATGAAGCCGGTTTAGCTGGCAAGCCAGATATGTTTAAGCTTAGTTTGTGCCAATCCTGGGTTTTAGACACCATTAAAGTGGTTTGGCTTTTAGCTGTGTTCATCTCCATAGTAACTTGCGCTCCACAGCTAACCTGCTCCAGGGCAGGTTATGTTCTGGATAAGAAATCTCTAACTGAAATTAGACCAGTCAGCTGTGGGCAAAGTGACACACCTCTGATGCAATGACTCCCCCTGTTTCTATTCCAAATTAGAATTAGAATTAGAAAAGGTCACTACATAGCAAAATGGTTTTTTAAAAGACTAAAGTGTCTGGCTTTTAACAATGCTTATTTATTATAATAATAATTTTGAATGACTTGGATATCATTTAAGTAATTATTATACCCTTAATCAATAACACATGTATCATTTTAGTTAATCAATCATTAATAGGCATATAGTTAAAATGAATATAAATAGCCTATATAAAGGCTACACAAATAAGCTTTAAAATCAATAAATAAAGCTATAAAAATGACATGCGAGTTTAAATGTTCAATTCGCTCTATAGATCAACTAAACTAACTTACTTTTACTTGCACTGACTAAGTAAGAATTTTCTTAAAGTTGTCCACTTTCATAGGCAGCTCTTTTCTTCCTATGTAAATGTTTAAATTCTTAATATTTTCAATCATGTAATATTCTGCAGAAGAGAGAAATCAATTTCGCTGCTTCTCTCGCGAGAAGTAGATGTCAGTTTCACTGATCCACATCGTGTGATTGGCTGTTCACTACTGATGTCACAGCTAAAATCCTAAACTCAGGATCAAAGCCTGAGTTGACAGGGAAAGCTGATGATCAGCATCATGGGACCAACAAAGCCTGAATAGATTGGTTTGGTTTTGTCAACTCGAAACTAATCTTTTAACCCTGAGTTTATTAAACTACCATCATGGTACAGGCCCCTGGTGTCCTCCGCGATTTGCATTATTTGCGAAAAACAAAGCAATTCACGCCATGATGCAAGCACCATAATTATGAGACTTCAGCTTGTAAAAAGCGTACTCGTCCTTGTAGAGTAATTACAGTTTAAGATGGGAATTTTCTACCTGTCCCCACGTGACTCATGTACAACCTGACTGTTGCAGATTATTTATGCGTTGATAGTGTTGTCATAGAAACGCATAAATCCCGTGAACAGCTCCTATTAGAACGTCACGTGTTGTCATCTCGAGACTACGGTAATTACGACATGGTGAATGAAGCACTGAAAGACGAGCTCGTAATCACGACTTCAGAAGTGGGAAGTAGGAATTTTCCGATAGCACGCGAAGACAGCATAGCTACTGTAAGCATACATCCCATCCGGTACCCATGACAACCTAAACCCAAGTTTGAAACCGTTGGCATAGAAACAGAAAACGCGCTTGGGATTGTGTTGTCAAAATGTGGATTTTGCCATCTGATATTGTGAATAATAAATGTAAAAAAAGACGATATTAATAACAGCAGCATTTAACGTGATTGCCAATTTGAGACTTAATTTACTGTTTTTATTAAAATCCCTACCTGACTTTAAAGCTCTGCAATATGATACATTAACCCATTTAACTAATGCACTGGCGTGTAACAACAGAAAACAGCCTCGGTTTGCATCCAGGCTTTTGTTTGTTTGAGGGGGGCAGGGCAGGACAAGGCCAAACACACTGGACTGGAAAGAAAACACACTCAAACTGAGCAGCAAGGGCACACACACGGTATCCGGCGGCCTGCTGGTGGCTGTGCTAGTGAGCTAATGCTGCTTGGAGAGACCCACCGACATTACTGCAAACATGGCGTCAAACAAAACAAAACAGTCGCTGTAAAACATGAATACACACGAATGTTTCAGGCTGCAAATATATAAATAAACCCTAAGGGACATTGCGGTTTGTTCTTACCTTCACCGTCGACGTTAAAATAATATTTAAAGGCAGTAACGTTACGGCCGAGCTAAAAGCAGCAGCGGTGTGGCCTACTGAACAGCAGTAGGTTTAATCCGTGCACGAGCCGCGCTACCGTCCACCAGCCACTTCTCCGTTGTATTCCGATGGTAATATGAGGTATCCGTAACGGTCTGCCGGATCCAAAAATAAGCATTTAAAAGCCGGAGTTACGCGCTCAAGATAACAGCAGCTCGACCATGCTAACGTGCCTGTTTTCGGTCGTTATTGGGCTGGCCGTATGGACACTATGCTAGCAGGCTAGCTCGCCTCTCTTCCCCCCACAACAATGCGGCTGCAGCTCTCCATCGCCTTACGCACTGCGTCATCGCGCACGACGTCGTGCGCATAGCGTCAATACGTTCATCGGCAAAACAAGGAAGTGGACATTAGACAGCGCCCTGTCGCTTGATTTTTGATAAACTACACGATAAAGTGTGTTCTATGTGATTAAAATAGTTCCATTTTCTCATTTTAATCCACTTTAGACTATATATTGCAAAAGAAATACCAACATTAAACGCCCGTTTACCGAATACACTCGCCTATAGCTGCCTTGTATGTGTCTATGGTCTGTACGTTACCAGGAGGGGCGCAGCTAAAGTGGTGTTTTGTTTGGGAACCTCTGGGTGCTCATTATAATTAAAAATGTTAAATCTATGTTTTCCATGCTGTGGAAATACTGGAAATAATTATTGTCTATGAATAAATGGAAATATATTATTATTCTCAGCTCTAAAATATAGGTTACGATGGCCAAAAATATGTGGACATTCTAGTCAAAAGTATTTTCAAATCATGAATCAGTGATTTAATATCTGAATAAATGATTTATTATTAGTGGTTCTGTGTGAATTCTAATTATTTATATGGTAAATAAAATGGTTCTACTCTCATCATGGGAAAGTCACTACTAGCACTGCTTGATTTATTGAAATAGGCCTGCTCTGTCAACTTATTATCAGGTTTATCGTTATGATTATAACCTCATATGTTAATGTAAATCTTGAAGTTGATTAGTTATCTTGAGTAAAGTGATCCAGTTAACACGATAAAGGCAGGGCTATGTGGCGACTGGCGAAATATGAGTTAATAATTTGACTCGTCAGATCAGACAGATCGTCCGTGGAAAATAGATGATTGTTTTATGTAAATGTATTGGTTTTTTCTCTCTCATCATATTCAGGTATTTGACTCATTTGCCATCATTTGACTAAATGTTTATTACGTTTCACATTCATTTTGTAACTAGCAGGCTATACATTCGACACCTTAGAAACAGGTCGCTACAACTTAACTTAATCTCAGGTGATTATACATCTGAATCATGCATTACATAACAATGAATCATTAAAATCTTATTCAGCTTTCTGACGGTAGGCTAATGCTTTACCGCCAGTGTGCCATCATCGCATTTGCATACTCTGTTGACTAACGTGGGTAATATTAACTATTCATCAGGATGTTGGACATTTCGTGGAAAGGGTGAGTCAGATACACAATTTGTATATCTACTTACTCACTCCGGTTCAAAATCAAAATGAATTATTGAATTGCAAGACCATTTGACCTTTTAATGTTCTTATTATTTTACTGAATGATGTTGTATGCTGCCAGGAATTGTTCTATTGATTTCAGTCCAAGCTCCAAGGTTAAATTTAACGTTCTAAACCTATAGGGGGCAGCATTCCTACAACGTATAACTCAATCTTCTGTGGTGGGACATCATTGTTTTTTTTTTAATAATAATAACTACGTTATTGCCAAAAGTGAAGGCCCTTTTCATACCAAAAACGAAATGATTCAGAAGAAAGTTCAACACTCCTACAGCAATAAAAAAAAGGAAAGCCAAATATGTTTAACTAAAGTCATTTTTGCTTAGTATGGTTGAATTGGATCATCGAAGGTCAACAGTAAAGACATTGATTGGTTGAGATTAAATTCATGAATCGTATTATTGAGGTTTGTGCAATAGTTTGCATTTCAATGTTTTTATTCATTTGGAGGAATACTGAATTAGTTTTTTGTCAAGTGTAGATGCATGCTCACATTTAGTCTAGAACCACAATAAGCAGGTTTAAGCAGCACACACACACCTCACTTATGTAAATATAAGGAGCAAACAGACACAAACATGTTACATATGAAAGGAATTTATTGTGTCCAATATAAAAAAATAAATGTTTCACCAGTTCAAAAAAAAAAAAAAAAAAAATCCACACTGTCACAGTGGAAGGACTAAAACACATTTTTACTTCCACTTCACATGGAGAAAAAAACTGATTCTAAATTTTACACTACATCAGAAAATGGCATCACTAAAAATCTCAATCTTATATTTGTATCAGTATTAGATAAGCTTTAGCGTGTCTATGATCCTTTAGGTTAAACTAAAGATAAGCCCAGGGAACTCTTTACATTTAACAATTTCAATTTACTTTTTGCAGATGGTATAAAATGAATAAATAAATAAATAGCCACTGAATGTGGAATGTTTGTATTGCATGAATAAATAAGATACAAGGAAGATAATGTACATAAATACAATACAAATACTTGTATTTAAAAAAAAAATATTAAAAAAATGAAATAAGGAAAGACAAGTCCATGAATATTGCATTGATTGTGCACATCACTCAAGTCTCTGCTAAGCAAAGTCTAAAAAGTGACGTCAACAGAGATGTAGTGGAAGACATTCAGAAAACAACAACAGAAGGGAAAACCATCGAAATAGTGTATATGCATGGCAGAGCAGCAGAGAGAGTGTTAAGAGAGTAGTAAGTGTGTACTTCAAGTATTCGACCACTAGAGGGCAAGGGAGACCCACCACATAACTAGATACAGTCTTTGAAGGTTCCCATGAATCCAGGGAGTTCCCCTAAAATCCATGAAAATCCACCTGGCGTCTGTCGTGACTTGAATCCCATAAAAGCAGCTTTCCCAAAAAGGCACCGAAAACTAAAAAGATAGTCTAAAAGGAAAATAATGTCCAAGCTCTATAAGAGCAACCAGTAAGATCAAAGGATCACTAGCATTGCTGCTCACGCAATCCCTACGGGTAACAACTCACCCTTAGCAAGAAAAACCACAAAAAAAAAAGAAAGAAGACATTTAATGTAACAGAAATCGAAGTCCTGATAACCAACAGACTGGGAACAAGGGCAAAAAGGTCTGAGTCTGTTCAATCGGCTTCCCTCATCCGTCAAAGGCTGTCTTTGCCCGATTCTGTGCTGATAGAGTGAAGTGTGATGTCGACGCTTTCTGCTGTCGGGCTTTCTTCCGTCCGCATCCACTGATGCTCAAATATCTGCTCCAAAGTGGGTCGATCTGAAGGTCTCAAGCAGAGGCACCATTTGATAAGCTGCTGACACCCTGATGGACGGAAAAAAGCAGCAAGGTTAAACTTCACATCTACAAAAGGGTTTAAAACTGAAAGATCAGACTGTTTAGAACATACCTGGAGAGATTCTTCTCCTGAAAAAGAGCCGTCCTCTCAGGATCTCCTCGTCGTGCTCAAACGGGATGTCGCCGCACACCATGTCGTACAGTAGGACGCCAAGGGACCACACGGTTGCCGAGCGTCCGTGGTACCTGTGGTAACGTATCCACTCAGGGGGGCTGTACACTCGCGTGCCTACAAAAACAAAACAGATTTGGTTTGGATGGATATTTTTGGCTCATTTCATAATCGCCTTTTTTGGCATAAAAGCACCGATTTTGATTACACTGCAGCACTGTATAATGAGCCACTCTAGTCAGCTGACTCTAGCAAAGGGGGCGCCAGCGGTCTGGCGTTTGCACAAATGCTCCTCCCTCCTCCAGTCTCGCTGTGAGCCCAGAGAACGGCTCGTTCCAAAAATACAAGCAAGCTGAAACAGGAGGGCGATCTAAAAAGGACACTTTCAGGTACAAACAGTCACAAGCTATCAGCAACTATTGTGTTTTCAGCGTGAGTCACTTCCCCCAATAAAAGCACCTTCACTAGGGGTGGTGTGACAGGCCCCCAAAGACCAGGAGTCGCTTGGATACCAAACAAAAACAGGGATCTGAAGGGATCACGTGGTCCCGCAACTCAGGTTTCACAACAAACAGATGCAGTAATAGCTGATCCCACCAACTTAGCTCATATTCAACATTTTATCTTGCATTAAAGTGCAAAAAAAAAAAAGTTGAACAAATGATTCCATCAAGTAACAAAAACAATGTATAGGTAATTATGGTCATAAATCAACCTGTGTGGATCATACTGAATAATACATGATCTCCACAAACAATCTCATACACACACACACACAAAAAGATTTATACTTTTTCTATATAAACTTTGTGTTGTAAAAAGATTAAAAGTGGAATGTCGTCAAGTCTTAACACAAATATTTGTTTGGGAAAAAGCTAATATCTAGTCTGAACTGATTTAAGAAAAATTGGCATAAAACCGAATAAAATCCAGATAAAACCAAAGCCCCCCCAAAAAAGATTTGACAACGCATTTTGTTACGCAACGCAGGTGCAAAGGAGGATGGGAAAGAGTCAAGGACGCACCATCAAAGTCGGTGTAGACGGTGTCCTTGAGGATGGCCCCGGAGCCGAAGTCAATGAGCTTCAGATCTCCCGTGCGTAAATCCACCAGGAGGTTCTCGTCTTTGATATCCCGGTGAACCACCCCGCAGCTGTAGCAGTGCCGAACCGCCTCCAAAACCTGCCTGAAGAAGCCCCGGGCGGTGTCCTCGTCCAGCGCGCCTTTCTCCGTGATGTAGTCGAATAAATCCTTCACCATCTCCGGCCTCTCCATTATAATCAACCAGCCGTCGGGTCTCTCATACCAATCTATGAGTTTAATGACCCCCTGAAACGTACTTCCCACTTTCTTCAACAAAACGATCTCGAGTGGAACCAGCGACCCATTCTGGAATACAAAAACGAATGTATTAGCATTTAAGAAGTTAATAATAAAACGAAAATAAATCAAACGCTAGTTTACTTACAATTGTACCCCATTCGGTCACTCTCTCCTTGGCGACGTGTTTTACCGCAACCTAGAGACAAAAAAAGAGACCGCACATATGAGTGTGTGGCTGTGGCGCCAAACGCGGCCATGTGCTGCCACCAAAACAAAGCCAACGCTTACCGGCAACGCGTCTGAGATCCGAGTACCGGCGTACACCGTCCCAAACCCGCCGCTTCCCAGCACAGAACCCACATGATAAACCTTCTCAAACGGCTCCCTTTCGCTCTTTGCTGTAAAAATGAATGTGAATAAACAGCGTTAATATAAGAATGTGATGTAAAGCGAGTGTATAACGCACGGTTGGCAACAAAATGGCTCCATACTCAGGTCACGGACAGGCGCGTGCCGATTAAGCATAGATACGTCGCGTATGGAAAACTAGGCGTAAATAATAGAATAAAGACACACTATTAAATAAAAAAATTGTTATGAATTTGGAGAACGACATTATATACCTGCTTGAAGTTGAATTTTCACCGGTAAGTGGTCGATGTTGGTTGTGTTGCAAATATGGGAAAAAGATCCAAACTTGGAAAGTAACATTTTTCGTTGTCTTCTCAAAACGATTCTTAGTCCTTAAGATGCGTAACTGTGCGTAGGACCGGAAAACACCGGCACTCCGTCCTTCACAGTAAACACCGAATTCCCTAAAAAAATTGTATTTAGTAGTGGGACTCCGCTAGAAAATCCCCACAAATGCTCGCAAAACGATTCGGAATCCTCTTCTACAAAGGTGTCAAACTCCGGTAATTATTCACAAATGTCCACGCGCTCCCATAGTGAGAGAGAACTGCACACGTTTGCGCTTTTGAGTCTGGTCGGCGAGCTCAGTTGATGTGTCTGTGTGTGTTGAGAGCGGGGAGACCGTATTAACTCTTAATTCTCGTGTTTGGGCGCTGAACAGATCCCTCCGCCACGGACACACTCAATACGCTCGAATAAAAAACAAACGCATTCCTCAAAATTCTTTAGCGTTCAATAAGGGACAAAAATACTAAGTGGTTAAATCGAGAAAGACACTATAAATGTATGACATTTCATCAGCAGTTGTAAATAGTGCGCTGTTGAATAGTGCGAGACGCGCATGGATACCTCGTCTGAGAGCTTTGCGCTTAGGCTATATAACAAGACCAACCACGTTGCACAGTTTATAAAATCGCACAGTGACTAATTGGAGTAATATTGCTGGGTTGTGCCTGTCAAATAATGATACTATCTATCTAATCTATCTATCTATCTATCTATCTATCTATCTATCTATCTATCTATCTATCTATCTATCTATCTATCTATCTATCTATCTATCTATCTATCTATCTGTCTATCTGTCTATCTATCTATCTATCTATCTGTCTGTCTGTCTGTCTGTCTGTCTGTCTGTCTGTCTATTTATCTGTCTGTCTGTCTGTCTGTCTGTCTGTCTGTCTATCCATCCATCCGTCTGTCTATCTGTCCGTCCGTCTGTGTGAAGCCCTAAGTGTGTGTTAATAGTGAATTTGGGTTGATTGGAACCCAATCAATCAAACTATATTCACCCTATATATCCCTGTTAATTCTATTTGTATAGCACACTTGTGCAGTTGTCAGTTTTATTTTTTTATTTTACTATCTGTGTACTGTTGTTAATTTATATGCAATGCAAATGAGTCATATTTCAGCTGTACATATATCTGGTGGGGTCATTGAAAGCCACAAATTAGACTCTGTTGTATATATCAAATAGTTTTAGTTCTATTATTCATAGTAACCGATCATAGGCTAACTGCATGGTGTAATATCATAAAGTAGTATTCAATGTATATAGAGTGTAAGATTATATGAGAGTCTACATAAAATAATCGGGTAGATCCTTATATCAAGCATATGACTGAAGCTTTTCAGATTTATTTTCTGGGATTATCTCTTTGTCCAGATCAATCCTCATCATCTTGCTCATCTAAGGAGGTAATTTGGAAAGAGGCTGATGGAACTAGGCAGACAGGATGTCTCAAAGACAGGGAGACAAGGTAAACAGTGATCCCCTGCTGTGATAGAGGATGAACGACGTTATGAGAATTCATATGATAAGACGTGCTCTGCAAACAGCTGTGCACCCCAGACCCATTAGACATTGATATCAAACTGGAGTCAAATCGATGCTTAGCCTTTACATAAAACGGCTAAAAAATAATAACTATATCTCAGACCGAGATGAATAAAACGTGCAATTACACATAACTTTTGACTGCACTTTATGTAAAGTGCAACAAATGGTTTCTGAGAATAAAACGTAATGAGCCATAACCGAACATCTTACATCTGACAGTGAATATGTGACATTCATTCTCTTATTACATGTCATTCTTCTCCTACCTTCCCAGAAAAAAAGAGCATATCCTCACTTTCATCTCATGCCAGATTCATTAGGTCATACCTCAGAAGGACATCAAGGCTTTGGGAAGCTTTTATGAGACACACTGGAGCAATCAGGAGGGAAATCCCTCAAGGTTTTCACCAATCACCTGATATAAGGGCAAAGCACATGTGTCCAAATGAACAAAAAGCTTCTACAGACCCCAATGTGTGATTTAGTTGATGAGTACACATTCACACTTGATTATTCCTATTATAGTAAATTCGATGTAAAGTAGAAATGGCAAATCTCCCAACCTCACTGGGCTATTGTTGGCCGCTGTTCTGTCATAATGACCTCTGTCTGACGTATTCCAGAAGAAAATGTGATAACCTGTAGCAAAAGTGGCTTTATGCAGCTTTACACATCTAATCGGACTGATCACAAAGACCCCCACTGTTTTGCGCTGACAAGAGGGGCTTATAGTGCACAGTTCCGAATCCTCTTCAGAGGTTATCTGGAGGGCAGGGTTATACAATCACTTACCTTTTCACTGGGCTGGAACATATGGTCCAATCCAAAGTATATTCAAAGATAGGAAAAATATAATCACTTATTACATGTATTAGATTAAATATGCCTGTTCCAAAGCACATGCTCTCCTTGACTTGTTCAAAACCTGAAAATGTGTTATTTGCATAATTGAAATATGTATTGTTGTTGGACAATTTATTTAGAGCTGTCAACTGATCCAAACATGCAATTAAATGATGTGTCGATTAACTGATTCAATGAATTATTAAAATTAAACAAAATATATATATTTTTTAAAGGAATTTCTTTCCAAAATACTTTTGGCTATATCATTTTGAAATTATGCAGACCTATCGTAAGACACTTTTTTGTGTTATTTGTTAAAGACACTAGAGGGCTTTACACTTGAAATGGTTAGTCTGGGTCATTCTAAACCCCAAATAAACATAATCTTGGGTTATTTTGATTCACGTTTCACATTGCTCATGATTTACCCATGGGTTAAGGATTAATCCTGGGTATTCATAAATGTCCGTTTCACACTGAACATCCCTAAATGTTAAAATATGGTAATGTGCTTATTTGCATATTTACATCATGTGTCAGCGTCACTGACTGCATGAACATCGCACGCGATATGTTTACATAAAGGCTCTAGCATTCACATATTATCCATTGCCGACTGTACTGAATTCTTCCTGAATGAACTTTTCGGACTTTAAAGGTCCACTGGACTTGGTGTGTTTTCTGTGATTTGGCATTTTCCCCCTCAAACACTGAAACTACAGTTTATACCCTGAAACTATTGTTTATACTGCAGAACCAATTGCAACTGCAGAGCCATATGTCACAGCAATGTGAGGACAGCAGTCTCAGAACGGTGTTGGGGTGGAGCTTATAACATAATTATGGGTAGGTTTAGTGGTGGGGTTGGACATTCGTTAAGGTAGAGCTTATAGTTATAGTGTGGTTGGGGCGGGACAGGCGATTGTCAACGGCACCCTAACTTCAGGTCTGAGGCTGCTGTCCTCAGACTGCTGTGACGTGTATTGCATGTGGTTCTGCACTTAGATATATCTCGTTTTTACAACACGCAGAGTTTCTGTGACTGTCCAAAGCACGCACGTGAATATGAGGTACGCTATTGGTTGCCGGTTGCTAAGCATAGACATTCTGACACTGGATCGTTTAACACTGTTCACTGTGGCACCACAATGCGGGGTTGACTCAGCAAAAGCAGGGTTTCATAACCCCAGGTAAAAAGCTGTGCTAACTCCGCAAGTGTGAAACTTTCCTTAACCCAGGGTTAAAAGCGGTGTTTAGAACGACGATAACCCGGGGTTAAATGCTGTGTGAAACGCCCTTAGGCCTTTCAATCAATTAAAACAAGCAATTGATTTATGTATCAATTAATTAACTTAAAGAGTTAGTTCACACAAAAATGAAATTTCTGTCATTATTTACTCACCCTCATGTTGTTTCAAACCTGTTGGATCTTTGTTTTAGTCTGACAAGTCAGACCCACATCAAGATGTTGGGTCTGGGAACACACCATTGGCAGGGCTCAATCCGAGAGGCGGGATAAACGGTTGTCTTTCAAATTCCCTCTGCACGCGATAGGATAGCGATACAACCAACCAGAGTAACGAAGAAGGTGAAGCGGAGCTAGTTGATAGATTAAACTTTCGCTGTATCCGGTCGGCAAAACTCCGAACATATCTTCCTTTCTTAAGAATGACTTCAGTGCCGTTCTTTGTTCTTTCCTCAAAGAAAAGCTTAACTCCAAGCCTTCCAGAGTCGCAGCCAAAGACTGCTGTTTGCCAGCTCCTTTGTTTACAAGTAGCGCTCGGAACTGCATCAACTCTGCCGTCATTATGTTAAGCCCGCCCACTGACTCTATACACGATGTGATTGGCTTGACCAGAGTTTGGTTTTTCCAGCTCTCAAGCCGATGGAGAGTTGCTCGACGACCCTGGCTGCAAATTGCATTTGCTGCCGCTAGGGTGCGTCTAGATTCCTAAGCTATCTTTGTTCTTCTTTGTAACACAAACTTAAATATTTTTGATGAAATCCGAGTTTTCTGACCCCGCATAGGCAGCAATGTAAACACCACTTTCAGGGCCCAGAAAGGTAGTAAATACATCGTTAAAATAGTCCATGTGACTACAGTTGTTCAACCTTAATGCCTACATAAGAACGCCAGCTCACTATGGGCCACTGATTGGCCAGCTCCTGTGACAGGTGAACAGCGTCGGCCAATAATGAGGCCAATATAACCCGGAAGTGTTGCACTGCATTTACTACATGAACAGCGTAGGAGACTGCCTCAGAAGAGAAGACATTGTTGAATAAAGTTGTTATTTTTGTTTGTTTTATACACACAAAAAGTATTCTTGTCGCTTCATAAAATTAAGCTACCTTTCTGGGCCTTGAAAGTGGCCTCTCGGATTTCATCAAAAATATCTTAATTTATGTTCCGAAGATGAACGAAGGTCTCACGGGTTTGGAACAACATGAGGGTGAGTAATTAATGACACAATTTTCATTTTTGGGTGAACTAACCTTTTAATAATTGAAATTAATTCAAATGAATGGCAAAATGTATATTGCCTGCTATTTTCTCAAAATACTTTTCACTGTATAATTTTGAAATATGTATTGTGGAACACGTTTTGTTATAGATATTATATTATTATATACATTTTATTTACAAAAACTAAAGCTGTCAGTTGTTTAAAATGTAATTAAATTAAAGATGTCAATTAAATGATACCGTTAATTATTGAAATTAATCCAAATTTAAAAATGTATTACTTTCCCAAATACTTTAAAATATATAATTTTAAAATGTCTATTGTGAAACAAACTTTTGTGTTATTTATTTATAGAAACTAAAGCTGTCAATTGATTAAAAAGTGCAATTAAATTAAAGTGTTTCAGTGCATTAACATATGGCAATAAATTAATCAAATTAATCACATAATGGCATATATTATGTCAGTTGTTTAAATTTATATACATGTTTGTAGATTTTGCTGACATTCTGACCAGAACAACAATTCATTACCAAATTTAAAAATGGAGAAATCAGGCTCACACACTTTAAACAGGTAGCTGGCAGCATTAAATTAGGGTTTTTAATCTCTGTGGATTAGGGCATTCTAGGAAAAAACGGTCTAATCACATGACATATGGGTGCGTAACAAATAGACAATATGCTAGAGTGCAGCATTATGGCGTATTTTGCCTAAAGCATAAATGTAATTAAACCCTATATAGGGTCAGCCTGTGCCTATAATTCCTGTTGGCACATCAGAGGTCAGCACAAGTTCAAATAGCTTTCTTGTTTCTACAAAATTCAGGCATTGTTTATTGTTTTTTTTAGTGAGAGTGCATCTTCCCTAAAATAAAAAAAGATCACTCCCAGTTGGCAAACATAGGACAAGCAAAATGCAAATGGTGTCACTTGGACCTTGAAACATGTTGAGCTGTGACTTTTCAGTAAAATGTAATCCATATATCGCTTTTGGAAATGTTTGAGATGGCGAATTATGTCAAGAGGAAACTTTAGTCAGCTTACCTTGCATTAAACCAATATTTGTTATGGAATGTTAATTTTCAAGGAACATCAGACTCAGAGACAGGTGTTAGTTTCAAACCACAGTGGTGTTTTTATTAACAGATGTGCAGAAAAGACAATCAGGTGAGTATGGTGATATTGCAGGTTCTGGATGGTTGATAGTATTTTAATGAAGTCCTTGTTGTGTTGCCAGGGTGAAGAAGAGATCTTGAAGATAAATCAGAGGAAGAACAGAGCACACACCTCTTTGCTGAGTATGAGCATGTAGAGGATGACTGACAAATTTGACTTACAGGAACAAGTGGGGAGATCACAAGGGGTACACTGAAGTATCGCTACGGTAAGTTGAGCGGGTAAGTATTCCATTGTCCATAGATGAGAACAGACAATGGCTGCGTCTGAAACCTGGAAAATGCTGCCTTTGGAGGACACATTTCAAGGTAGGAAGGCATCAAGGCACGTCCAAATCTAATGTTAGCTTCACTTCCTGTCTCCTGAGATACCTTCATCTGATCGATTTTTGAAGGCAGCATATTTGTATCCTTCGCTGCCTTTGATATCCCACAATCCTGTGCTTTCCATTCTGTGACAGTTGAGCTGGGGAAAAAAGACTGCGTCTGAAAGTTGTTTGCTGGTCAGTTTGTGTGTAAATGTACGTTTTTTTACCAACGTTTTCCACTTCTGATGTTATTTCTAGCGAGACATTTCTAATGTAGTAATTAAATATTTGTTTAGTTCTCACCAAAGCTCTCTCTATTTTGCCGTAGATCATTAAATGGTTACACTGCTTAAGAAGAATGTCCGAAAATCAGTTTTGTGAGGTGCCTTCATGTAAAAACGCTGCCTTACAAGCCATTGTCTAATAAGGCAGCGAGGCAATGAGTCAGCTGCCTAAGTTTTCGGACACAGCCAAAGACTGAGTGCGAGGTGTGCTTTTATGCAGTGCTGACGGTGGAGTCTGGTCAAACCGTGACAGTAATGCAGTTATTGATTTGTACTTTATTGATCAAGTTATTGATTTGTACTATTAATTGGCTGAGCATTTTATTTTGAAGTTAAGATGAAATTAGTCTTGCATAGTCAGACCTTCAGACTGACGGCAGAAGGTCTGGACTCTTTTGCAGCTTTCATTGGTCGAGGACTGCCCAAGAGGATGTTTGACTGACTCACAGTTCGCTTTGTTCCGAGTCATGTTTAGGGGCGTGAAAATGTAAAGTCGATATCCCTGCAAATCCAGCATTTAGTTGATCCTGGCAAGTGCTCACTGTCACAGTTGTAAACACGACGGCTTTCTTCTTCCACGTGGGAGTTTGGCGTCACGGCATTTGTTTCTAGGCGGACCGTTAAAGAACGCAACACACATGTCTCGCTGTCATCCAGTAGAATTCAACCAATCAGATGACGACTTCAAAACTCCTGTTTCCAAATATGTGTGCCATACGCATCAGACGTTCAGCCAACGGCCTTGGGCATGATGTCTGAGGCTGAGACAAAGATGAAATCAAAACTTTTTACTTCCCTAATGATACACTATACCGCAATTAAAAGTGAATGAATATTATTTCAAATATACAAATCCTGGGGAAAAAATCAAGTCACGGTTTCCACAAAAATATTAAGCAGTACAACTGTTTAAAACATTTCAACATCTATTGATGTTTTCAATCAATAGAATGATTTCTGAAGGATCATGTGACACTGAAGACTGGAGTAATGATGCTGAAAATTCAGCTTTGCCATCACAAAAATAAATTCTACAATAGATTCAAATAGAAAATATAGCTGCAAGCAGCAATTATCAGGATTCAGGCGGTTTAAGGCCTTTAAGCACATGTGTAAAACGATATTATGTTTTATTTTGCAAGCCAGTTACCATTTCAATCATAGATGGAAATGACCATTTACAGCCATTACAGGCAATTTACCATAGGAAACATATGGATTTAAAGTTTTTTAACAGTTATAGCCCCACCCATGGTCCGATCTCCATAAACTTTTGCATGCTTGTTTAGAATCATATGTTGCATGTTCTCACCTATTTTTGTGAAATTTCGAGTTTTCGCTCTGGGAATCATAGACTTTTGGGTGGACTTGACCACACCTATTTTCTAAATGACCCAGCTACAGCTAACTGTGCGTTCACACCGCCGCTGGCGAGAGCGCAAAGTGGCCAGAAGTTATTCATTTTCAATGGGAGCCAGCGGTGAGCTCCGGCGAGAGCGGCACCGCGCGTCTTGGGCCCTGTCCCAAATGGCACACTTCATGTGCACTTTCGGTCTTGTGGACTTACAATGGCCGCTGAGTGTGCGTGTCCGTTAAGTCCATGAGACCGCAGGGTGTCCCAGTTGTCATTTAGGTCTCAGAAGGGTGCTCACGAGCGCCCCCTTTAAGGTCGGTATGCACCCTCGATGCGCACTTCTGCCAAGCCCGCACTGGTGCGAGCTATGCAGCGGACTTCTTCCCGGCAGTCAAAGCAGCATTATGTCGTCAAAGTGCGGACTCAGAGGAAGACCGTGAGGGTTTAGGGTGCCATTTGGGACAGGGCCTTGGACGATTTGGGCGTCGAGAAGAGTTGAAATCAGCTCAATTTTATGGTAATGAGCTATGATGCGGTTCGGCGGCAACCAATCGGAATGTAGAAGTGCTCCGCTTGAGAGGATTCCAGAGAACACTGTCCTGGAAACTTTGGTTCCGACTACATTAGTTCCCAAGCAAAATGGAGGAGTGGTTGATAATTGTGGTGGCGGGTTTGATAAGAAGGTGCGCAACACTATTTATAGGCAACATTTTCGCTCTATAATGCTTGTTTTTCAGCGGGAATACAATTAATTTGCTCAAAACAATACCGATTTTGACCAATTGCATTAATCCTGCACTTCAACCAGGACAGTTATTGTAATGTAGGCTGTACACAAATTAATGTTAATTATAGACCAATGCTAGTAAACGTCTCCTATAAACTGCATGTTGAAATTATACTAGCACTTAACCATGAAGACAAAAGCAACACCACACAAATGGCTTTTAATTGGTTTATTTTGTTAGCAAACATGTAAAGTTCTTTCAATCGATCTGAGTTTTTTTTTACTTTTAAATGATTTCATGAGGTTAACTTATACGGTTATACCCTACCTGTGCTCAGTTTGCACAACGGCCGAACAACACGATTGTTTGCTTTGCAGCCCCTTTAAATGAAGTTTAAATAAAGACCAAGCATTCGATCTACGTCAGAGCACCAGTGCGTCCACAAATCTTTCTACAACGTCGTTGGCGGGGCGGCCAGAGCGAAGTTTGCCGCTCTCGCCGGCGCAGGTGTGAACGCGCACAGTAGGTAGCAAAGTTCAACAACTATTTACCTAGAGAGTCCCGAGTTATAGCCATTTTAGTTAAAGTGGTCCTCCCACTTCAAACAATTTGGCGGCCCTAAGGGACCATAAATCGACATTTCAAAAGTCTTTTTTTTTATATTACTATTGACAATCAGACTCCAGAGAATCTTGCTGCACTGGTTTGGTTAGGGTTAGGCTAGGACTAGTTCGCAAAAGTAGGCTTTCCAAAAAAAGCCCAAATACCCGAAAACTTTGCCTGAACGACGAGCAAATCCGAGGCATGCATTTTGTCCATCGCAAGCCAAGCATTCCAACGATATAAGACACTTGAGCCTAGCCTAAGCCATTTCCAACGAATCTTTCAACACCTTGCTCCACCTGATATCATCATATACAAACTTTTTCATAATTTAATCAATCCTGAAAGTTTTTTTGAATATCTTCTTTCCCTCTGTATGTCACCTAATTAAAATGAGCATTTTCATTTTTGGGTGAACCCTTTCTTTAAGATCGTCTTTGTAAGATCCCTGCTGCTCATGTAGGTTACATCAACCCACTGTAATGGGGAAATCTGTTTAGTCATGACACCAAAAATTGTTCGTTTTAAAGTTTCCTGTCCAATGTCTGCAGGTTTTTGCCCTGAAATAAGAAGCAGTTGTGTTTTTGTGGTTGCCATGTAAAGAGAGAGTTTATCACCCAGCCATCTTCTCTCAGCACCTGCAAAGAGTTAGGACATCAAAGCCTCCGTCTGCACGCAAGCATCCCGGAGCCCCGCCCCCAGCCTCAGCCGCTGCTCCTCATATTATTGTTTTGACTGAGGGCGGTAGTCACATGACCCTGCAGTGTTATGACTGGGGGCTGTGGAATGTAGGTCACACCGAGCTCTCCCAAAAGAAAGCTCAGTCCGCTCTTATAACACTGGCCCACTCTGAGCCCACTTTCTTTTATCTCATTCACCAGACTGATAGATGTATCTGCTTGTGTATCACACGAGGATGAAGAGCACAGAAGGGGAAAAATGCATTGCATACCATTTTTGGGCGGTGATCTTAAGGTCTGATTAAGGAGGTGATTTAAAAAAAAAAAAAATGAAATAGTGCAAATTAGTATTTATGATAAATGAATTATCCATGCCCATTATTATTTTTTAATGCATGTGTTCCCGTAATCTTGTAGCGTAATCCCCTTCCTCTTGTAGCGTCTTCTCTTCTCTGATGACGTTTTTACTGGTGTGAGGGCGGGACAACCTGTCACTCACATGAGATCGACCAATAGAAACCACAATTCCCCATGGACAAAATCAAGTCCCACCCAAAAAATTGTTTTCACTCAGATATATCAACGCTATCTCACGACCAATTACTACGTATTTGTATGAGGTGGCTAATTCGTACAAATTTGTACGACCTCACTTGTATGAATTTGTACGATTTGTCTAAACCGCAGTGACGGGTATAGGTTTAGGGGCGGGGTTTCAGGTTAGATCATTCGTATGAAATCATACGAATTGGGCAATTCGTCAAATACCTATGATTTAGCAAAAATCGTACAAGTGAAGATCGTACAAGCCACCTCGTAAAATACGTATGAGTTGCCGTGAGATCAGGTTGGATATATATGTAACAATAGGGAAGAAAAGACTATCAACTTCTACTTCATGCCGACTATAAAACATAGAAACAGCTACAGTGTTAACTAGTAGAAAAAAGTAAGGACCATCCTGCCTAAAATTGCCACTGTAACATTACAGATTTGAGTTTTTTTATTATATGACGTTGTATTATGGATGCGCATATCAGTTATCAGACTTTTTTTTTGTTTATTGTTATCGATGACATTGGATATTTAAATAACACTTTTAAATCTTATCCATTTTTCATACTGGACATTATAATGTTGTGATGTTTAAATATATTTGTAGCATTTAGAATGACATTGGTCAGAATTGTTTCTACAGACTCATAATAAAAATGATTTCTGAAGGATCATGTGACACTGAAGACTGGAGTAATGATGCTGAAAATTCAGCTTTGAATCACAGAAATAAAATACTTTTTTCAAAAATATTTTAAGTTTTACAGACCCTAAACATTTGCGTACGTCTTATTTTCAGTGTTTTATTCTTAATATATCATACAATAACTTGCTCTACCGCTGAAATTACTTTTCTTTTTGCCTGACATCATCATCATAGAAGTTTTTTTTTTAATTAATCAATTTTTTTTAAACTGAATCCCTCCTCAATTGACTTGACTTTACACCAGCTTGAAAATGCTTGTTCGCGCACTAATGCGCAATGGTCTGAAACATCTGACATCGCAAATGAAATGCTCTGAGAGAGTCACAGATTCTTTTGTTTTAGCCCTTAATTTAACTGTCAATCAATTTGACAGTGGCATCTAGAGTGTTTCTACCCCCCACTCTCAGCCCACCCCTCAAACACTAGGCCAGGGTGACAGCTCAATATTTATAATGCACATAACATATGGCCACAGAGAATAAACAAAAGAGGTAGTAAACGATATATGAGAATGTGTGTTTCGGGATGCATTGTTGTTGTTTTAATGCATGCCATCGGGGGTGAATCTCTTTAAAGATGCATGGATTGTGTATTTGCATCCCCCAGAGTGGTGCAATTAACAGTTGTTGTCAGCCTGACTCGGAGGAAATCAATTCTATCGACACTATAGTGTGGATGTATAAACAAAGAGGCATTTTATGACTTTCCCCAAGACATTTACACTACCAGTCAGATTTCGACACACCTTTACATTTATTATTACTCTTTTACACATTTTTGAATAATAATAAAGTCAATAAAATAAGTCTGAACACAAATGGAACTATAGTAGCCTGGATGCCAGACGAACTTAGCCCCGCCCACAAATTTTTTTGCACGGGCAGTTCGGTCTGGACTTGATCCATAGAGAAGTAATTATGCCCGAACAGAAACTGGTCGGACCAATGAAATTGTCAGGGCGGGCTTTAGACGATGATGGACAGATGATAAACAGTAACGTAATCATCCACGTCATCAAAGGCGCTTGGGTCTCCGGGAAAATGGCATTTGGGATTGTAAAATATGTGTTATTTTGGCTGGACTGGCTGCTAAATTTCACATTCCTGGGTCTGTATATCACATAATTGGGGTCGCTTCAACCCGCGGACTTGGCAACACAGTGCAGTTGAGTTCTGTTGACATTTGACAACTAACGTTATGCGTCGCTCCGTTGCTCTGATTGGTCGTAGGTCTATCCAATTGAGGTCTTTCCTGGTTCGGTTTAAACACGCCCCATAATCACAGCTCAACGGAGCAGTATCAGACTCAAATTCTGACTAGAATTGAGTATGTCGACGTCAGGCTAGAACTATAGGATTATCCGTTAAACATTCTTGAAAGAGTTTTCTTCACTATCCAGTCCATTTTATAAATTAAAATATGTACATGAAAATGTGTCTACAACCAACTTTTAGGCATGTAAGCTCTGGCAATATAATTGAAATTGTACTCATTTATGAATTGTGTGTATTTATTTATTTTTTGTTTAAATAAAAATAATAATTTTTACCCACAAATAACTGCTGGCAATATTATAAAAATTTAATTTGCAAAAGAAAACATTATTTTAACATTTGAAAAGAAAACAAATTGTGTATGTTAAGCATTGAAGTCCTGGCAATGGCAATATAATTGAAATTGTATTTAATTTATTTAACATTTAAAAAAATAAAAATAACTTTATTATTTAAGCATGTGGCAATATACTTGAAATATTATTTGTTTATTTAAATTAAGGGGGAAAATAAAATTTTATAATTATAATTTTCAGTTTTCATGCATAAATTATAAATTAAATGAAAACTGAAATTTGTACATGAAAATGTGTCTACAATCAATTTTTAGGCATGTAGGTGCTGGCGATATAATTGAAATTGTATTGAATTGTATGAATGAATGAATTTATTTATTTGTTTATTTAAATTAAGGGGAAAATCTAATTTTAGCATTTAAGCATGGAAGTTCTGGCAGTTTAATGTAAATGTTATTCATTTATTTGATTTAAATTTAGGATTAAAAAAAAAAGTGATGTATTTTAGAAACTGTGGGTATAGATGGGTATAATGGGAAGTGGGTATAGATTTTTGGCCACTGTTGTGAAGACACGGAGGGCGTCTCCCACTGTCATCTCCTTGTCACCCCAAAACGCCAGTCAAGCAGATGGCAATTAAAAAGCGACCCCACTGTTTAGTTCCTCTGCTAATCAATGGAGAAATTAGCGCAGTCATCAAGGATCCATGATTGTGGCTTTGTTTCATTAATTAAAACGCTAGAATGATTAACTCTTGAGCGAACAAGGGGTGTAATTTCACAAATGAGCAAAATTAGAATAACGAACAGAGAGTCAACCCTCTGAAGAACCTTGCATAAACAATATTTAGCCATAGAAGCCTTGTGTGACAACTGCTGCATTGACTAGGAGCTCAGAAACACTAGATTTGAGTATTTGGGCAGCTTAAAATTCATTGAGAGGTCACCTGCTGGACTCAGAGAGAAGCAGGTGGCAATGTTACTCATACGGAACACCAAAAACACATGCCGTCATGTGTCGAGTGCCCTGCCAAATGTGCTTTGTAGGTCTTGCTGAATGTACACATCTCCTTTACCGTTGGCAGAGCATTCATTCTACCCTCTTTGTAGTGGGCTGTGCAAGTCACGAACTCTTTAATGCAGCTGGGAAGCAAAATGACACAACAGTTTGATGTGGTTTGGCCCTGCAGAGGTCCCAGCATGCGCTTTGGTAGGGAACAACAACACACGATCTCTCCTATTGATAGACCGTTTCACCTTCTATCTTTATATCCTCCCACACACTTCCTTTAAAGTGCTCTAAGCTTGTGCTTTCTTTGGATGTGTATGCTTCTTTCTTTTACGCCGTAGTAGATGTGGTTTCTAATTGTGATCGATTCATTTTTGATTGAGGGGATTTTTTGGTCGCTCTTTGATCTTATTTTTTTGTACTTCAATCAATGTGCTTTTATAATATCAAGCTGGTTGCACAACACACTCGATTGGACCTTTTCACCCTTACTCTTTCTCTGAAGAAGTCAGACGCACTTTTCTCAGTTCACTCCTACTCTTCCATTCACTTCCTCCGCTCTCAGATAAAATTATAGGATTCGATGAGATGCCTGACTCAGCTATTGTAACCCACACAAAAAAAGATATTTCAAGCTCCCTTTCTTTAGGTTGCCTTCCTTGCTTTCTTATTTATTAGATAAAACACGGTGTGAGTGAAAGAGATTGGAAGATAAAACCTAACATTTCATAGCAGCACTACTCTAAATATAGTTCCCTGCCGAACACTTAAAGGGGCCAAATTATCCCTTTTACAAAGTCTTTGGTTTTCATGCTATAATGTTAAAAAAACATACTTTTTCACATATTTTACATTGTTGCAGCAATGTAACCTCTCTTCCCATTCTCAATGATGCTCTTCCTTATGAATAGTGCAAGAATATGGCTTCCAAAAAGTCATACGGGCTGCTTTTATGAAGCTTTCGTGTCCTTTTTAAAGCTTGAAAGCTCCTCGTTCTTTGTAAATGCATGTATAAGTGCAGCCAGCACAGTCTTCAAAGTATCTTATTTTGTGTCCCACAGAAGAATGAAAATCATTCAGGTTCGGAACAACATGGAGGATGAATAAATGATGACAGAATGTTCATTTTTGTGTGAACTATCCCTTTAACGTTTTTTTTTTTCTTTTTATGTGACTCCACTGAGAGAAAAGGGGAATAAACAGCAGAATTGCAATTTTCTGGATCTGTCTGGTAAATTCGCTGCAGGCTTTCATAATAGCCAACTCACAATGAGTTACACCACTGAACACAATCCTGTCCCAAACCTGTTACCTAGCCCCGCTCCCACTGGATTTGCCATCACATGATCAAAACAAAGAAATCACATGGTCCAGCACATGGCTCACCATGACTCAGCACGGGGAACATAAACACATGCTGACCTTTTCACTTGTTATGGTTAGAAATCAAGCTGTTCCATTTGTTTACAAATTTGCTATCATGCTTTTAGCTTACAACGGCACATTAGTTGATGCATGTGTGGTTAATTTTAGACTCTGATACTAATTGTGTCTTCTTGCAGCCAAGCTGGTCCATTATATAAATCACTTCTATCACCAATAGTTGAATCAGTTACAGAGGTCACATAGTTCAAGAGTCTCCACTGTCCTTATCACGTGTGGCCATTAAAAGCGCAAATTCACATTACGAGCAGCTGTGAAGGACTAAGACACGTGTGTGTGGTTATACTCGGTGTCCCGTGTGTGTCAAAGTTCAACAGTCATGCAGACTCTATTAGTGCTCTAAGCGTTTAGGCAGACTGGGGTTGGATTCTTGACACACAAGACAGACAAGGCGGACTCCACTGGTACGGTTTCCATAGTAACTCTGTGAGGGCACCGGCTGAGCCCCTGTGTCTTAGGTGTGTGTGTGTAGATAATGAATCTGAGCACTCTGGGTAACCCAGGTTGATCTCTCTCAGAGATTATGAAAGCCCCCAGCATGACCACTGACCTGCAATTACCTCATAACTTGCACTGCAGGAGAGTTAATTACCTTTTTATTAAAGCAGAGAGTGGACCCATGTTGGGATGTATTCTGCTGTGTCTGATCTACTTTAATAGAGAGGTGGTAAACCTCCACAAAACATTAATGTTTAACTGTTCTGAAAAAGAGTTCAAGATGGAATCACACTAGCAAAGCAAACTAAACTTTCATTTAAAGTTTTCATTTTAAAAAGTGGTTGCTAGGGCATTCTGTGTGGTTTGCTAGGGAATTGGTAGGTGATTACCAAGGTGTTGGTCACTAGGGTGTACGGGGTGGTTGCTATGCGGTTTCTATGGTGTTCTGGTTCTTGCCTTTGTGATTCTTTGGTAGGTGCTTGCCATGGTGTTAGTTAGTTACTAGGCTGTTTGTGAGGTGGTTGCTAGGGTGTTTCTATGTGGTCGTTTGGGTAGTTCCCAAGGCGTTGTTATGCAGTTTCTAGTGTGTTCTTATGTGGTTGCTAGGGTGTTCAGTGGTAGCTAATCATCTGAGCAAATGCTTTAGTCACATGACTCATTTGATGTGCATCAAGGAATTTAAACTAGAGCTGTCAAATCGATAAATCGCATTTAATCGCATCTAACATAAAAGTTTGTAAATATAAGTTTGTATATATATATATATATATATATATATATATATATATATATATATATATATATATATATATATATATATATATATATATATATATATATATTAGGAGTGTAACGGTACACGTATTTGTACCGAACCGTTTCGGTACAGGGCTCTCGGTTCGGTTCGCGTGTGTACCGAACAGTTACGAATGCAATCTTTAACAGTTCACAGTCGGCTTGTTGTAAGCGAGGAACACACTTCAATCATAGTTCCCACTCGAACATATTAAGTATTCAGTCCATTTTATCACGAAATTCAAACAATAAATGCCGTTTTGATGCTCTTTAATGTGCGTGACTGATCAGTGATCACTGAACACAGTTCAAGTGGCCGCGCGGCGCGCGCGATCATTTAGAACGGTGCACGCTCCGAACGGTTTCAGAATGCAATCTTTAACAGTTAACAGTCGGCTTGTTGTAAGCGCGGAACACACTTCAATCCGAGTTCCCACACAAACATATTAAGTATTCAGTTCATTTTATCACGAAATTCAAACGATAAATGCCGTTTTGACGCTCTATGTGGCGTGACTGGTCACTGATCACAGTTCAAGCGGCCGCGCGAAGCGCACGCGCGTGAACGCGATAATCAGTGAAGGCGATCAATCATCTCTTACTAAAGAATAAACATGAATGACGATCTGAAGGTATGCTGAGGATACATTACAACTTATTGTCATGTATGTATGTGCTGTAATCGCTATATCAGTGTTTCAACGGCGGAAAGACGTCAATATAACTGCTGTAAACTAAACAATGTCATGTAACGTTAGCATCACATTTACCTCAGGCAGTCATTCAGTGTCCACAGAATTTTATTCACTAGAGAAATCAACTCTTTCACTAAATATATGCTCTATATTAGCCTTTATATTCATTATATTCTACTTAACCTGTTAGTGATGTCTTGATTATTTCATGCATGTTAAATAAACCTGTCATGAAAATGACAAACACTGTATAAATTATTATATTTCAACAACGATTTGGAGAAAAAACTTTTATAATTAGATTTAGAAGTTAATGCAAAAACTGCCTTATGTGAAGTTTACATATTTGCATACAATGTGTTATTTGAGTGTTGATTATTATACCTAAAAATAAATAGCAACTGAATGTAGGCTAATAGTTTTGGTTCTGTTGTGAATCTTTAATATTAATGTACAAGTAAGGGATCCCTATATAATTTACAGAAATATCTTAAATAAACTTTTAGATATAATTTAATTAATTCAAGGACAGACACTTTTTTCCCCCAGTAAACCACTGTTAAATATAAAAAATAAATAAAAAGCAATTTTGTAAATCTGCTGTACCGAACTCGTACCGAACCGTGACTTCAAAACCAAGGTACGTACCGAACCGTCAGTTTTGTGTACCGTTACACCCCTAATATATATATATATATATATATATATATATATATATATATATATATATATATATATATACACACACACACACGTTAAATGTGATTAATCGCAATTAATCGATTTGACAGCACTAGTTAAAAACGTTTCGTTTACATCGTATTCTGTGTCTGCTTACCGAATAAAACCTTTGATTTTTACTTTTCTCTTTTTTTAATAAAAAAAGTGGTATTGTACATACATTTCTGAATTTTGTGTTGGATTTTTATGCTCTATCCCAAAATCTGGATTACAATGTGTGGATGGACACATGGGTTATGCTATTTCCTAGATATGGCACAGGTTCCTTCTTCAAGGGATTTACTTAGTTTATCGTCTGTCTGATGTCTTTACACTATTAAAAAAATTATATGATTGATAAATCAAGGCAAAATCTTTTTCACTTTAACTCATCAAAATCATTTATGAAAACTTTATTTGATTAATTTAAGGCAGCAACTGAACTTAAGTTTTTAATTTGAAATATATGGATTTTTTTTTATAGTGTAGAAATCCAATTTCAAGCCACACAATTTGAGACGTCTGTAACACAAACAGTGCCTTAGCAAGCACTTCTAAATATCCTTTAATAAAAATAAAAAAACTCAAAGAGTCTAGCAGCTTGAGTTAATTGAATTGTTGTACACAATGACACTGCCAACAAGAAGAAACAACCAATAGATGCGGTGTAATTCATATCATTGACCTTAAAAAGTTGTATGAGTATGTTGTAAGTCATTGCTTATTTCTGTTTAATGCCTGTCATGAGGCACTGCTGCTATCTATAGGAAGGGCTATCTTAGTAACAAAACTGAATCCCAACACACCATGTGCCAGCTGGAGGGGGGACAGTTTTTTTTAGCTGACACGCAAGGGACACTTCAGTGCAAATGCCAGGCTAAGGTAGAGTTTTGGTAGATAGACAATTGCTCAACATGCAAGCAAAGGCTAAATGTCTTGCAATGGGTTTTCAAAAACAGTGAGTATTTGTAGCCTAAAAGAACAAGACTAGTTCATTTAAGTAGGCTACTAGACATGGATATTGTCAAGGTACGAGTTGGAGATTGTGTCTTTGAAACAAACAAGTCTCTACTGTTAAGAGAATGCGAATACTTCAGGGCACTTTACAGATCGGGGATGGTAGAGTGCCATCAAGAAGAGATTCACCTGAGGGATCTCAAAGCTCAAGGGTTCGTCATCATGTTGGCCGTGGCCAGAGGTGAGAGACCCATTCTGAATGGTGAGGAGATTTCGGAAGCCATTGAATGTGCTGCTTTCTTCCAGGCCGAACCTCTTGCCAGGCATCTTCAGGATCTGCTCAACTCTGACAACTGTCTGCTCATGTACCAAGCTTCGGCCACCTACGGCTTATGGGGACTCCATGAGAGGTCAGCACAGTTCATCCGCAATATGTACCGAGACCTGCAAGAGAATTTGAAGTGCCTTCCACAGGAGCTGACTGAATATGTAGAGTCTCTGGTTCCTAGTGAGTTTGTGGCTGTAGGTTCACACTCCACTTGCACTGCGGATGAGCTTCCTCTTGCTGCCACAAGGACAGTATGCTACCTCAGTGAGAATGATGAGGACTGGAAGGTCCTCACTGCCTTGCCTATGGAGGCCAGCACCTCTCTGGCTGGTTTGACTGTTTTGGACAACCGACTCTACATTGTTGGAGGTGTGCATGGCGTTGACAAGAGGGCCGTTGATGCTAGCTTTTGCTATGATGTTGTCACCAACACCTGGAGTTTGCTGCCAGGTCCCAGACAGCCACGGTACAACTTCACCCTAATTGGGATAGAAGGTTGCCTTTACGCCATCGGAGGAGAGTCTGGTAGAACCATGATGTCTTCTGTTGAGATGTATAACATCACCACAAAGGATTGGATCTTCTCAGCGTCTTTACCTCGACCGGTCGCGGGTGTTGCATGCACCAAAGCCATGAGCCGAATTTTTGTGTGTCTGTGGAAGCCGATGGAGACTAATGAAATCTACGAATACATCCCAAACCAGGATGTGTGGGTTCTGGTAAGTACACTTCTCAAGCACCACAGCTATGGACACTGCATGGTGGCCCACAGGGACAACCTCTACGTCATACGCAACGGCCCCCAAGATGACTTCCTGCGTTGTTTGATAGACTGCTACAACATCACCACAGGCCAGTGGACATCGATGCCTGGGCATTATGGCAACAGCAAAGGTTCCCTGTTTACAGCTGTAGTGAGAGGAGACTCGGTGTTCACGCTGAACCGCACCATGACTCTGGAGTACACCATTGCAGGGAACATGTGGAAACCTTGCAAACAGATGAAGGGTTTTCCTAGGAATGGATCTGTGTTCACATTTCTACTCAGGATTCCAAAGGAGAGGAAAGATGTGACAGTGTCTTAAATGGACTGAACCTTATAAATGGGTGGCTAATAATCTTTTGTTGTTTTGAGCCTATTCACACCAAACATGAATTTTCGAATTCATATTTGAATTTCAAGATATAGATACAGGATTTTTTTAAAAACAAAACAATTCATCACTATATGGCCTTCACAGCAAGTTAAAAAAGTCACATTGCTTTAGAACAAAGTTTTTTTTTTCTTTCAATGTTCACACAATGAAAATGGTGACATTAAGCTTTTGGATTTTAACTTTTCCAGAACTGCAATTAATTGTAAATGTTCCATTCCAGGAAAGTGTCAACTTGTCCATTACATTTAAGCAATGTTTTTTTGCATTGAGGCAGATAAAATTGTACTGTCACTGAAGCAAGTTAAAGGAAGTTCACACAAAAAATTGTCTGATTTGTCTGACGTTTCTTTTTCTGCAGAACACAGCAGAAGATAACTGAATACATATCTGGTTAAATGAATTCAATGAATTTGGTTATCACGATCTTGGAAAATCGTGACTCATGGTAAATTTCTCTTAAAAATTAAGCTGCTGCTGCTGTGTGGAAACTTCTACTGACACTCTTGGGAGCCTTGTAAAGTGTTCAAATGAGTCACAATGTACTTCCATTCTATTGAATTCACTCAACCTGATATTCAGTAAATTATTTACTTTTGTGTTTTACAGAATAAAGAGTCATAAAGGTTGGGAATCTAAAATCGATTCGAATTCTAAAATCTGATTTTTTTTGTTGTTGATTACTTTGTGTGCAATTGAATTTGTTTTTAAACCATTCAAGCTCAAGAAGACCTGCACACTGTTTTCTGTGCCATGCACACATCCAAAGCGCACGCACAACACACCTCTTTCGTGTCTTCTTGCGCTTGAACAGACAAATACACAGAAAATGATGTCAAAATATCCTCATAAACAGTCAGGTTTGTCTTAAAGCTGCACTATGTAACGTTTCCGTCCACTAGAGGTTGCCTATTCAAAACAAAGGCGTAGTTTGATGACGCCACGTTTGAGCACAGAATCTTGGGACATGTGGTCTTCACCTCACAGCCGGTGGAAAAAAAGTCAACTTTATTTATATAGCGCTTTTAACAATGTAGATTGTTTCAAAGCAGCTTTACAGTGGTAAACAGGAAAATAATGCAGCATAATTTTATTAAGCTGTAAAGCCATTTGATGTCATCAGTTCATTTCAATTTCCATACGGTGACAGTGTGGGCTTTAGATCAATAATTAGATCAGTCATTTAGTTTATATGGTTAATTTAGTTTATTAATTAGATTTATTTCGATGTTTAGTTGAAAAATATAGTTAAGTTTAAAAAATTCAGTATAGGACTCATGTTCATGGATGTGATTATTAACGTTACTGTAGTATGAAGCAGAGCAGGACCGAGTGTTGTGGAGCTGAGCAAGGCCGCTGGAGCGATTGTTAATAAGAAGAACGGAACACAAACCTCGCGAGCAGCCGGACTGTTATTATGGCATAGTCGCCGGCGGACTTTTATTATGCCACAGTCGCCGGCGCCACTTCCGCTTTTCTGGTCATGAGTATTTCAGTTCTGTTTATCATATCGGATATATCTGAGTGTGTTGAAAATTATGTTATGACGTTACTCTGTGCATTCGCTCTGCAGCTGCTATGACACTTGTTTCACACTGCAGTGAGAGTAAAGCGTTTCTGCAAAAATAAACCGATGGTAACGCAGATATGACGCAATTGAAAGGCGACTTCCTCACATGTCCCGGTTCCTTGGTTAAAATAGCCATTTTCTCACGATTTACAAATAGTTGAAAAATGTGGGATATTGTAAGCACTCAACTGAACAAAATATATAACACTGGCCTAGTGGTGTTTGGATATTTTACTGAAAAAATGTTACATAGCGCACCTTTAAGTGAACGTAAACAGCTAAGAAAGAAAACGCCTGTGTAATAGAATAATGGACCCGTGCATTCGGTCTTAAAGTGACAGCAGCCTAATAAACCTGCTGCCGTCTGTGTCATTAATGTTAATCAAACAACAGAAGACAAAATTTACTCACTGATCTTGACTGAGTAACTATATTTGTAATGTATATTTTATTTATAAAGTGCAGTATTATTTTACATTTGATTACAGTTTCTGTACCTGAATACTAGACCTTCCTAAAAATATTTTTATTTATTTATTACATCTTTGTTCAGTTGAGTGCAATTGCTAATTTATTTATTTGTTCTTATTTAATTAGTAAATGTTTAATTGTGTTTAATAAGGTTTAATATTATATTAGTTAGGCTAGTTTTTGCTGTGGTATTTTTGTTTAAACCATAGGCAAAAGTTGCTTGTGTAAGGGTTCTTTAGCCTGTTGATTTTTGTTTATGGTATTCAGAAATGTTTTGCAAAAACAGAATAAATGTGAATGATATCTAAGTTTTTTTTTTTTACCTTATTGGAATCGAAACTAGGAATCGATAAGAATCGGAATGGCTAAAATACCCAGCCCAACCCTAGTCACAGGGTTTAAAACAACATGAGGGTAAATAAATGTGTCTTTTTGGTGAACTATCCCCTTTATTGTCAGTCTTTATCATGTGAATGCATTTCATTTTCATTTAGAGATACAACATTTTCTTTAAGACTGAAACAACATTCTGTCTTAAAATGACACTTTCATTCAATAGTCATGTGAAACTGAGCTCTTTAAGAGCGACGTTCTTTACTTAAGACAGATTAAAGTGGCCATGTAATATTGTTTGAAATAATTGACACCTCATAGACACAAATCTTATGATCTGCTTAGAGACCATTTCCTAATGTAACGTGATGTTCTGATGAAATAGATTAATTATTTCTAAAGAGGGAATTATTGTGGACAAATTCAAGACTCCTCGAGGATTAGATTGCATTGCATCATAAGCATAAGTTTAGTTTGCAAAAGAATTTTCCGCTGATTGGCTAGTGCAATAATTTGTACTAATTTGATGTATAAAATCTGGGCAAACTTGGCAGTCTTTTTTTCTACTGCAGTGACACAGAGGACCACAAGGTCCTCAGTTATTGGAACAGATAGCAGATGCTGCCAATGAGCAAGAAATTGTACTGCCAAGTAGAATGAGCTCCATGGGTAAGTGCTAAATACGTTTAGACTGAAAATAGCATCATGTGGGTCACCTCAGGACAGAAACATTTCGCTAGCCTGTAGTGCCTCTTCCAAACCATGCTAGGAACTCAATGGAATGGAATGTCAGTACAACTGGTTCAGTGTCGCACAAACAACTGGAACAATCTGTCACAACGTCAGCCGCATTATTACTCTTTACTAGTTATTAGGTTGGTGATTTGTAGTGTACTGACATCTTACTACTGTATGTACAATATAAAAGTCTTGTTAGCTGGAACTAAAATTAGCTTTCAACAACTGCCAAAAGTAAAAACTTGCATTGATAAATAACTATGTTTGTGATGTGAAGCTCAGCAACTTTTACCACAGTAAAAATAGCACTTAAAAGAAGCCTTTTTTCCTTTATTTTCACAACTTGAGAACTCGTGTGGAGGAAAAAAACGTAAGCTCAAACATGCTTAAAGGGATAGTTCACCCAAAAATGAAAATTCTGTCATCATTTACTGACCCTCAATTTGATTTTTTCTTCTTCTATTGAACACCGAAGAAGATATTTTGAAGAATGTTGGAAACTGACTTCCATAGTATTTTTTTCCTATGGAAGTAAATTGCTGTCTGGTTATACCAACATTCTTCAAAAGATCTACTTTTTAGTTCAAAAGAAAAGGTTTTGAACAACATAAGGGTGAGTAAATGATGACAGTTTTTTCAGTTTTTTGGGTGAACTAACCCTTTAATTTCTTTCATCTGATGAACACAAAAGAAGATATTTTGGAAAATGTCAGTAACCGAACGGTTGATGGGCACCATTAACTTCAATAGTATTTTTTTTCCCCATATATAGAAGTCAATGGGGCCCAGAAACTGTTTGGTTACCCATATTCTTCAAAATAGCTTCTTTTGTGCTCAGCAGAATAAAGAAATTCCTACATGTTTGGAACTACTTGAGGGTGAGTAATGACTGAATTAAAATTTTTGGGTGTAAAATTGGGTGAACTATCCCTTTGACACGTGTTACGCCAGGACATTCAAGCCTTCACAAGAACCAATGAGGTTTGTTCTTGTGCGTCAAGCAAGTATAGTTTCCGTTTACCATATTATGTTCACTTATCAATGCGTATATGTGAATACAAGCCTAAATTAAATATGTTCACCATATAAAGCCATCATGTCTCTTCAGAAGACTTGAATTAATCTGCTCAATTCATATGGATTTTACAATCTCTTTATGAACCTTTTGAAGTGTCAAAATTTTGGGTAAATATACTTTCAATGGAGGGACAGGAATATTGTGTTTCAAAGATGAACAAAAGTCATACAGGGGACAACATGAAAATAACCAACAAAAATTTGGGGTGAACTACACATTTAAGAATTACAAGATCAGAAAAGATGCACAAATCAACAACATGCATTTGGAAAGCGACAGGGTAAAGTTTAATTTCATTCTGACTTTAACACACTTGAACCCTACGCCCTCCCTGTTCAGAAAATTATACCATTGGTGAACTGCTCTCAATTGAGAGGACCTTAGCTAATGTAAACTATTTGTCTCCAAAGTTTAATATCACTTCTGTCTTGTTTTGGTTTCACTTTGCCCAGGGTGATTCAGAACTAGCATATTGATCATTGCTGATTCAAAGCAGACTTACAAATGAGGCTTATTTACTGTGTTCATCCTTTTGTTTTAGAGAAACAACATTTGACAGACCACAATGGCTCTCCGAACAATGCATGGAGTCATTCCCATGGTCCATGGAGGTTAGCTCGGAAAGCAGTCATCTGAGGTCAGGCTTTTCTCAAGGGTATGCTATGCGTCAATCTCTGCATCTGTCCTCTATGTGCCAAAGGTGGCAGCTTGATATCTCCACCTCATAGGGCACATGAGGTCTCTCAATATAGCACCATTTGTGTCAGGCCAGAAGAGCCCTGGGGTGAGACAGTATGTCATTTCAGAATGACATGTCAGGACGATAATGATTTTTATAGGAATATTGCTGCTTTCACCCTAATAACAGCTCTGGATGCGCAGGTTTGTAGCGCTAACGCTTTTGCTTAGCCGCTCAGCTATGGTATGCAGCGGTCTGGTGGCCTCGTGTACTCAAAGCACATGTACTCGCCCACCTTGTGACCTCAAACATTTAGGGATGAGCAAATAAAGAGCATACCACAACAGCTTCATTGGTTGTTTGTAATGAGAGGCATGTGCCAAGCATGTGTTTTGGCCTGACGCGCTCACTTCAATGAGCACCCACATGTAAGAGTCTTACAATCAGTGTTGTATATCCAATGGTAATACATAATAGGTATGTGTGGCGTTTTGTAAGGGTTACTACACCCAATGTACCATGTTAATATGAGGGAATATTCTTGACTTTTCACAGGTACCCATTTTTTTTTTCTTCTTTAGCACATATTTTAATTGTATTGTATTGTGGTTTAGGGTTAAAGAAAATGTCTGTAAACTTATTTGAAAGAAATACAGGTAACTTTCTGCCAGGACATTATCAGTTTTTCTACAGATTTGTTTCTTACAGTGTTTTTGTTAGAGATGTTCCGATACCCTTTTTCCCTTCCCGATACCGATTCCGATACCTGGGTTCAGGGTATCGGCCGATACAGAGTACTGATCCGATACCTGGGTGTGTATCTGTATATACTACTAGCCCTGTATGAATTGCTAGAATTATTTTATATATATATATATTTTATTTGTTATTTTTTTTAGAAGTTTTATTTTGACGGGTTGCCATGAAGATATTTCAGTGTCTGTGTTCCTTATATGACAGTTTTCCCAAATGAAACAGTAAATTCTCATGAAGTGACAGTTTATGCGTTCGTGTCCTCATATAGTGACCATAGACTGTGAATATGGACGTAGAGAAACTGGGGGAGGTTGCTGCTTGATAGTGACACACGGTAGAGATTACAAAGACAGCGAGCGAGCGCGGGCGCCCGCCATCCACACAGAGATGAAATACTGCTAAACAGCCAGTAAACAGCGGACATAGCCCACTGCTAATGCGTTTTCATTTCTTCTTCGCTGCTCTAAACAGTGGTTCCTTGTGGCAAAACAGCACAACTTCCTGTGTTTGCAATGCATTCTGAGCACCGAAGAAGAACCGCTCAGTGCTTAGGCAAAGCTTGCGGTAATAACTAGTGCTGCGTCCAAATTCGCCTACATATACTACGTCCTAAAAGTGTGTACTCTTTTTGTGAAGAAAAAGTACATACTTTTGAGTGTGTAGCAGAAGAGTATGCAAGCTTTGGGACATACTACTTCGTCATCTTTAGCGGACTCTGTTGCTTAGTTATGTGAATTTACGTGCGTCCTGTCACCGTTTAAACTGCCCTGTCAATCATCGTCACAGTTCAAATCCTCCACATTCAATTAAATGATGTGGCTAACATTAAATACATATCTTTTTGTCAGGTTAAATACTGATAATTGCTCACTCAAACCCCTTTATCTAATCCTCTCTACTTAACCGTCAGACTCGTGTAACCGTCATGTTTGTTGTTTTTTTAATACTTTTTATCCGCGTTTCTAGTTCTAATCGAATCCTCGTCCATCTCGCAATGGGTTGTAGGCAATATCAGCCGTTAGAGTGCGCATCGATCTGCACTTCGAATTATTGGCGGAAATAGTAGACCATCCGGGAATCTTTGGAATACTCTTTTCAACATACTATGATTTGGGACATACTAATTATTTTTTCGAATACTATTTAGTACGGAAGTATGCGAATTGGGACGCAGCGTAGGTCTTGTTTAAGAAAATGGTATCGGATCGGTACATGAGTTCAAGTACTCGCCGATATCGATGCCAGAATCTTTTGTGGTATCAGTGATATTTCCGATACTAGTATCGGAATCGGAACAACTCTAGTTTTTGTGTTTAGTAAATTGTTTAAGTCGGCATGAAATGGAAGTTGCGATAGTCTTTCCTTGCCTATTGTGATGTATATCTGAGTGAAATGGCTTCTCGAACAAGAAAAAATTTACAGATAAATAAAATAAATGCATTTAATTATTAGGAGGTAATTTTTTTATAATATATATATTTATTATAATTCTTCTATAATATTTGCCCTAGACATCATAATCAGTTATTCAGATTTCTGCGTTTCTAACAGCAAAGTGAAGGGATTACAAGATTCATATGGCTTTGCATCTCTTTTGCTTCTTATGATTGTATCACATTTTAATATAAGCCCCTACAACAACATAGTAGGCCTATACTGTACTTGATTTCCCTTATTATTTGCATCAGTGAGCATTGCTGCCTGTACAAAACGAGATTAAGCCCATTAAGGGTCAGAAAAATTGTCCTTACATGAACCAACTGAGTAAACAAAGTCCTTTTCATGCTCTTGATTTGATTGCTTTATCATATATAGCTTGTTTATTGTTTTGCTGCTCAAGTCCCACTTAAGATTTAATGAAATGGCCAGACTTTCTTGCTATTCTTCAAACAACATGTTTTGAACATACAGAAGAGCTTACCAGTTTTGTTTTGGAGAAACGATATCCAGGCTTTTACGTTAACAATGGTAGAATTAGTGCTGAATGACTACAACTTCATTGGGTGATGTGTGCACAGGATGTGTGCATTGACAGATCTGAGCGGACACACATGCCTTGAGGCTTGCAGGAAATGCTGGCTATTGGTCAGGGTCAAATGTTACTGACATCATCGCATACGAGCGACGTGTCAAAACAAGTGGGCTGCGTCCTCATTGACCTCCTTCCTTTGGATGGAGAACCAGATGCGACTATTTCAAATATTTATTTGAAGATCTGTCAGGCTCGCCACTTAATGGGGAAGGAAGCATTCAGAAATATCGCCATTGTATTTCTGTCTTTTCCCGGATATGAACATCTGCCATTAAGAGAGATGAATGAAGTGTATAACACTTTTTTTAAAGACACAGATCACATATCCAACAATAAAAAAAAACATTATGTCATTTATGTTGACAAAATCTATTTAGATTTAATTAATATGAAAGTATTTTATGTTCATCACCAAAACAATTACAAAATGACCCACATTTTCATAACAGGCCTGTGAAATGGAAAATCCCAGAACAGGAAAGAATGCCCTCATTTTTTGCCCTCTATTTTGTACTTCATGCATGCGGAGTGTCATGTGTTTGGATGTGTGTGTTCAGGGAACATGTCCAACCAGAGCCCAGCTGTGGTAGATGACAATAACAAACTCCCAGCAGGCATGTGGAAAACAGGAAGAGGTGCTGGACAGCAAACGGGGGATTTAGGGTCCATGCCTCACAACAGGAAGTTCAGGGGGAAGCAGACCATTTTGTCAGACTCCCTATTTTGATGAGGTCACTTGGTTCAGGCTAGCTTGTATTTGTCAGGACAATGACCATTTTAGCTGCTGAATATGTAGATTTGTAAGGCAAACAATGAATCTGATTCCACAATTGTTAATGCTATTGTTGACTTAGCCACTCCAAAAGGCTGTTTGTTTAAGTTATAGAATTACAATAAACTGTTTTGTCTGGTTGTACAGTACAGATCGAATGCAATGTGTATTCTCTGTGTTTATTTACATCGGAACTAGAGTCCATTGCAGAGTATTTAAATGATGTTAGATTGCATGTAGTAAGGCTACTGCCGCAGAGGGGATCAAAGTAGGGATTTGGGTCAAACTAAATAAAGCTGTTGCCACTAACATGGGCGGAACAGGTCACCGAGTTGCATGTTCATTACGGCTTCTGTTACACTTACTCCAAAATTCACCCAAGGTTGACCCTATTCTGACTCCTCGGATTCAGTCACATGGTAACTAAGCAAAGGTCAACAGCAACATGATGGTATTTGAACCAGCAATGTCAATTGCCCATTCTTCTTTTCCCTGAGATATTACACCGACTTATTGAGTGATAATGTGCAATGTTGATCCTGTTTGTACAATACAGGTATTTGTTTCACAAGCAATATTTACCTCGACTTTGGGACAGCTGTTTTCATCATTTTAAATGTACTAGTTCATATTGGATTTTCATATTTGGAAAAAGGTCTGGCTCTTGAAGGTATGTAAAGATGCCTGGTGACTCCATTATCAACATGTGTCAAATAGATTTTATGCTTTCCTTCTCTCTACCTTTGCCAGAAAGTTGCTCATTCAGCTTTCATGGGACACATGGCTGGGGGTGGGGGGCTCCGTTTGTATGACTGTGGTGCAAACGGGAAAGCAGGGGGGAGGGTCAGAAAGCAGCTTCATTTAAGTGTGTCTTTTGACATACATAAGGTGTTCATTACCAACACTGCGGGTTGAATTTTATCCAGAAAAGAGGTTCTTTATTCACCTACTTCTCACATACAAACGACTCAGTCAACAAGTTAGAGCTATGAACAGGCAACTCCAGTTATGTTGTATTAGTTATCTTACTTATTTTTCTAAAGATATTCCTCACTTAATCCAAACAAATAATGAGTAGTTTGTCATGTAAGTGATGCTTTTATCCAAAGTGAGACTGACTGATGGACGGACTGATTGATTGATTGATTGATGATATATTGATTGATTTATTGATTGATTGTACAGACAGACAGAAATATGGACAGACATTTTTTTCAGACAGACAGGCAGGCAGGCAGGCAGACAGGCAGACAGACAGATAGATGTATCCTTGCTGAACTCACACGATTGGAAATAGCTGCACGGGGGCGTTTCCAAGATGGTCGCCGAGAGGACTGACTTGCTTTTAGAAGGACTTTGATTTATTGCAGGGTCAGTCCGCTTGGAACAGCCTGGGGTTGAGAGTCTCGCTCAAGGACACAATGGTGATGGTTCATGGAGCACCTCTTGCTGGGTGAACTGGCTGAACTTGGTCATAAGCCTGGATGTTTCACCACAAGACTAGACCACATCCAAACTCAGCCTTGCCAGTCTGGTTCATTAGGCTAATATGACTTTAACTCACTTGTACTTTGTTTACCATCCCTTGACATAGTAAAGAGACAGTGAAAAAGCACTGGTCTGTGTGGCAGCCTTTCACAGCTGGCTCTGAGTTTGCAGAGAAAGAGAACAGGCCATTCTGACTCAGCCTGGCACTGCCGGGCTGTGAGCGACACTGACAGAGTGCCCTGAACTCACTCACCCATCTATAGTGCTGCACAATGATCTGTATCCCTTAGACAAGGCCATCAATTCGCTGATAGTGGACCGTATGAGGATTTGTGCTTTGCCGCCTGGTCCACATATGCTGTGGCGATAGATCAAGACAGGAGGATTACTGTTAAATAACCTGTCATATCAAAGAGCTTTGGGACAGACAGGAAGGCAGTGACATACAATCCATTGACAATCCCAGTCAGATTTTATAGGTACATATCGACCTACTACACTCACATTGATGATGTTGAGTCGGATGGGAAACTTTTGTGAGAAAAGTCTCCCGAGTTTTATTTTTGTGCTGACAACTGATATGTAGTTTGCCAGGAGGTCTTCAGGAGCTCTCTGAGGAAGTATTATCCAGTACGGTTTCAAAATTGTTCCTCTTTTTGTTCAGGTGAAGCTGTGACTAACTAAAGGTAGCGAAGTTGCTATGATAGCATGACAGTCGCTCAGCTATTTCAGATATTACAGAGTTTTTTTTCACAACAGATTTTGTCATGATACACCATGTTTTTATGTCACATTGGCTACGTTTACATGCAACCAAATAATCCATTAGTAATCACATTGACGGCTCAATCGGACTGAAAAGCCTTCATGTAAACACCTTAATCGATCCAACTGAGTTCGAGCCAAATTAAATTTTGATCGGATTGAAAGAGGTGATTTATTCCTTTTCTAATCCGATCGAGAGAAAATGTAAACACTTGATCGGATTGAAAACTGAAACTGAAAGGACTGCGCATGTACATTGACATAGAAATAGCGAAATGACATAACGCACAGAACGAGCTGTTCTTCCTCTTGAATAAAGTGTCATAAATGAGTGTCCTGTCATTCTAAAATTCTCCTTCCACTCATCTGTGAAGTGGAGCAGGACAACATCCTACCAGTCCTTGTTTCGGATTCTCATCCACAGACGTTTTTACTGCGTGATAAATATAAGCAGCATGGCAAAACGGTTCATATGCTCATTGTCTCCAAATTATGACCAGAAATTGATAAATATTACGTCTGCTGTTTAAAACAAATAAAGAACCAATGCTGTATATTTGTGCAGTGTGCGCTTGTGACATTAAGCGCGTACATCAACCCGATCACTTTGTTTAAATGAAAATGAAAACAGAAAATATAAATAAATCTAGTTCAAAATATTACTTATAATAGTATATAAATAATAGTAAAGTAAAAATTCTTATTTTAAATACATCTAGCATAGGTACATCAACAAAATTACATCATTGTAGTTAGCAACTCATTTTAAGTAGCTTGTAGTTTATCTAACTTGTCTGTAGCATGAAACTTGGCAAGCTACAGTTTAAAAAGCTCTCAGACTTTCAAGAGCAGCTTCCAAATCCGTAGTACTCATCTTGCTGGATCTGTCTGCTGCTTTTGACACAGTTATCCACTAGATCCTCCTGTCAATCCTAAGAAGAAGGGCATCTCAGTAACCACACTCCAATGGTTTTACCTCTCAGGTAGTCAGAGGTTCAGGGTGTCGTGAGGTGTCTAAGTCACAACATCTATCTACTGGGGTGCCTCAGGGCTCAGTGCTTGGACCACTTCTCTTCTCTACATGTCATCACTAGGATCTGTCATTCAGATACATGGATTTTCCTATCACTGCTATGCTGATGACATACAACTCTATCTCTCATTCCAACCAGATGATCCAACGGTAGTTGCTCGCATCTCAGCCTGCCTGACAGACATTTCTAGCAGGACGAAGGTCCACCACCTTCAACTAAATCTTGCGAAGACAGAATTGCTATAGTGGTCTCGGCCAACCCAACACTTCATCACAATTTCTCCATTTAGCTAGGTTCGTTAACTATAACTCCATCCATGACAGCCAGGAACCTTGGAGTTGTGATTGATGATCAGTTGAACTTCACAGACCACATTGCTAGAACTGTCCGGTCCTGCAGATTTGCCTTATACAACATTAAGAGGATCAGGCCCTTCCTATTGCAGCATGCTACACAACTCCTTGTCCAAGCTCTAGTTCTATCCAAACTGTACTATTGTAATGCTCTCTTGGCAGGCCTTCCAGCATGCACTGTCAAACCTCTGCAACTGATACAGAAGGCTGCAGCAAGAAGACAACACACATCACACCTCTCCTTACAAAATTGCACTGGTTGCCAAGGCACTAATGTTTGCCTACAGAACAACCACTGGCTCTGCACCCCTATACCTAAACTCATTACTTCAGACCTACGTGCCATCCAGACGCTTGTGTTCTGCATGTGAACGGCACCATCCCAAATAGGGGATCACAAAATCACTGACCTTTACCCTGACTGATCCAAGCTGGTGGAATGACCTGAGTCTTTAGCCATTTTCATGAAACTGTATCTTTTCGGCAACACTGGACCCATTAATACTAACACTTACTACTCTATATCTTTTCTTTTTTTTTCCTTCTGCGTGTACTGTGCTGGACTAACTGGGACTGGTCATGGCACTTGCCCTATTGTTGGTTTGATTTGCTTCTATTGCTCTCCTCATTTGTAAGTCACTTTGGATAAAAGCATCTGCGGAATAATTAAATGTAAATTAGCTTCCCCAACACTGTGCTAACCAGGCCAGGCTGGGACATGTATACACGCACAAATTCCCTCCAACCTAACTCGTCCTTCCTCCATCCCAAGCAACCAGCATAATCTCTGATTCAAGTCCTAAATGACATCTCTTCCTCTTTCTCTCTCTCTCCTCCAATAGAATGACCTCATGCCGGAAACCAAGCACTCTGCCACCCTGAGAGAGAGAGGAGGCCTTTTGTTCATGAACACAGTGGGCCCCTCAACAATCACCCAGGAATTTTTCTCACCCAGACAGGCAACAGATGAAAAGGCGGGAGGGGAAGCTGGAGAGATGGTGAAGAGTTATTGTACCAATAAGCAACCTCGCACATCACCAGTAATCATTTACTGCTGGCATTCGCTCACAGACATTCTGCTAATTGACAATCTGACACATTGATTCCCAAGTAAACAACTTTAATCAAATTGGCCACTGTTATAAATTATGACAAGTCAGCAAAAAATAAAGTCCGAACTGCTGCAAAACAATAAACAATTGACATCGGAGGGCGTTTTAATGAGGTTTGTTTCCCATAAGACGAGTGGGACCAGAGCTCAGGCAGAGCTCCAGAAATTCTCCTCACCATCCAGCCACTAACAAAGGTTTCTCTGAGGTAACTACGATGACCTCACTCACTTACATGGTGGGTGTCGGGGTCCATTTTAAAATGCCCTTTTCACATGGTGTGTTTTCTTAAATCTTTGGGCTCTCCAAGGGAGCCAGGCGCAAAGCCACCTCCCTGGAGCCAAAATGTCTGGTGAGCCTTGCAGAGGAACAAGCAGCAGTTTTACACTGACAGGTCCTGTCGAGTTTAGAAATAAAACCCTCATCCATCAAGTTCTCCACGGTCTTGAGTATCGTCAGACAAGACCGGTGTTGTTCGCAATCACCCTTCACAACAATGTGCGGAGTGTTCAGTTCTGTTTGCCTTTCCCCCATAGAAAGGCTTTATTTATAGGCTCTATCTGAGGCAACTGAAAATGTGTATGGCTCAAACAAATGTTGCATTAAGATACTGCGGTTGGCGTGTTTGATGTGCTACAAAGTTGGCAATGAAGAAGAGAAGACTGTCAGAATGTTCAAAGGGAGACGTCTTACTGATGGCTTTTGAAAGTCGATCTTTATGGCTTGAAGCGAGGCTCTATTGAATTACTCCATCTGTGCTTAAAGTCAAGCTGTTTCAGTTGCTAGCTAATTACTTTTGACTTATTAATGATAATGTCACTTATAATTCGCACTTTCGAGAGGAACATTTTGTTGCTCATTATATAGTCAAAGCTCAGGAGACCTAATAGCTCTGTTGGTTATGTTAGCTTAGAGACCTAATAGTTAGACATTAATATTTAATTTAAGTATCATCTCTGACCTGTTTTTTTTCCCGGCAATTCCTGAGGAGGGTAAAAATAAATGTGACATCTTTTAACATAGTAAGCATATAGTTAATGTTCTAGTTAAAGGGATAGTTCTCCTAAAAATGAAAATTAGCCCATGATTTACTCACCCTCAAGTCATCCAAGGTGTATATGACATTGTTCTTTCGGACAAATACAATCGGAGTAATATTAAGTGCATCTATCCATCATAAAAGTAATCTACATGGATCCGGGGGGTTAATAAAGGCCTTCTGAAGCGAAGCGATGCATTTATGTGAGAAAAATATCCATATTTAAAACTTTACAAACTGTAATCTCTAACTTCCGCTAACTGTCATACGTGCGTTCACGAGAGACTGGCGTTTCAGTGTATGATGTAGGATGCAGGCGTAGTGTAAGTTCCGGCGACGAACGTGGAAGCGCAGAGGAAAACAAAACTTGCTTCTCGCAAGAACTAGCATATTCTCACCGGAGTGTCCAACGTCATAACGCTGGAACGCCAATCTCTCGTGAGTCGTGAATAGGGTTGCCACCCGTCCCGTAAACACGGAATCGTCCCGTATTTACAAGCAAAATGACACATCGAGCTTGCGTCCACTGTTTGAAGGGAAGAGGACCTCCAGATATAGGGCTGGATAGAAAAAAGGTATCAATGGGTCTGTCCAGTAACTCACGATGAACACTTTGCAGAGAAGCACTTCAGTCTGACTTAAAGCAGCATGCGGTGACAGACACATCCATGCTTCTAAAGGTATAGACCTATTGTTTTTTTTTATGGATAATATATTAATATAATATGGCAGACAGAATTATTATATTTTTTAGACAGGTTAATTAATAGATTATATCCTAATTAATGTTATTATTAATTTTTAATTTAGCTTGGCTATAATAATCATACATAATAAATAATCCTGTCATATTTATGACATTTAAAAAAAAAAAATTGATAAAAATGGGACAAATAATTATTTAATAATATAGTCATACTTTAAGTAAATTAATAAAAAATGTATTAACCCAAAAAATGAAAATTCTATCATCATTTACTCACCCTCAAGTTGTTCCAAACATATATACATTTCTTTGTTATGTTGAACAAATAGGACGATACATTCCTACTATGGAAGACAATGGTGCCCCCAAAGCAGTCTGGTTATAAACTTTCTTCATAATATCTTCTTTTGTGTTCAGTAGAACAAACAAACTCATATAGGTTTGGAACATCACGAGGGAGAGTAAGGCCCAATCCCAATTCTATTTTATACCCCTTTGCCTTCCCCTACCCCTACACCTACCCGTTCCCCTTTCCCCTTGAAACAGCCAAGGCGTAGGGGTGAAAATATTCCCCTAAGAAATGGGATACCACTACTATACCATTACACGTCATCATACCCCGTTTCTTTTATTAGTGTCCCGTGACATTTAACCAGTATGAACAGTAATGAAGTACGTAGGCTATATCTAACAGAATTCAGGCGCGAGCACGTTAATAACGAAATAACTCACTCCCAACAGAGATTTTACGCTGTATTTGGACTTAATAAAATGGCGCTCGTTTTCAGTTCAAAAACATATGAGCCAGAGTTTCCTAAGATGATACAGAATGATACAGAACATACAAGACTAGTGAAGCATCGGGCCAAACTGTTCTTTGTTTATTCGTTACATTCCGTGCTGATCCGAGCCGGCCGGTACGGATACGTTTTCGTTATCTACAGTGGTGCTACGATAATGTTCATACATTATACGTCAAGTCAGTCGTTGCCTTGGTAACGCAAGAGTTTACAGACGATATGTGATGTAAATATTGACTGCGTTATGAAGGATGACCAGATATATATTTTTTAACTATTATTAATGTGTTCAAATCACTCAAATAGTGTGTTTAGAAAGCTTCGGAGAAACTGGAAGCTAGGCGGCACACAAGTGAATGATCCCGAGTGGCAACATACACACATTCTATGCAGCACGGTAGTCGGTGGAGGGAAACTCCTCATACCCCTTCGTTCGAAGTGTGGTCCTGAAAAATCTTTGTTTGAAGGGCTATCTGGCCCTTCCCCTAGCCCCTACCACTCCAGCCAAAAGAGAATCGAGACACCCCTACCCCTTCACGTGAACACGCAAAACGAAGGGGTAGGGGGAAAGGGAAGGGCTAAGGGGTAGAAATGGGATTGGGCCTAAATGATGACAGAATTTTCATTTTTGGGTGAACTATCCCTTTAAACAAATAGGCTACTAAAGAGTTCTTTAGAAATAAATAAGTAATTAAATGTAAAATGATATAAAATGTGTTCTGTTGCAAGTTCACATACTTGATCTCATGTTTTCTTATAGTTTATTGTTGAGCTATCAAGTTGTCACTGTTGAAATAATCAGTTCATGACTTATTCTTTATTTGTGTCCTTGATGCAATTGTTTTTATTTTTGGGTGAACTATCCCTTTAATATCCATAGCTCAGATAATTTGGTGTTGGAACTTTTGACGAAAGTTTTAGTTCATATTGAAAAGACTATTGATCACCGACTTTCATATCTCTTCAAAGCGCAGAGACATGAGCAAACGTCTCAATTTTTATCTCATTACTGTCCACAAAAACAGGCTGATCTCATTAGTATTTATTCATACAGTATATAATGTTAACATGTTCATTTTTATTTCAGCAAACATGTTTTGATATATCCTAAGCAAATTTGTAATTCAGTTAAAAAGTTTGAGGTCAGTAATTTAAAAAAATATATATATTATTTTATTCAGCAAGGATGCATTAAATTGATAAAAAGTTACAGTAAAATCATTTACGAAAGATTTCTATTTCAAATAAATACTGTTCTTTTGTACTTTCTATTCATCAAAGAATCCTGAAAAAATAAAAGTCACAATTTCCACAAAAATATCAAGATTGATAATAATAAGAAATGTTTCTTGAGCAGCAAATCATCATATTAGAATGATTTCTGAAGGATCATGTGATACTGAAGACTGGAGTAATGATCACAGGAATAAATTATATATTTTAAATAGATTAACATAGAAAACAGTTATTTTAATATTTTACAATATTGCTTTTTTATCATATAAATGCAGCCTTACATTAACACATTTTTTATTTTTTTTATATATATAACCAACTCCAAATTTTGAAGTGCATGTATCTTGAATGTAAAGATATCTCATTTGTGACGTTTCTTTTTGGGCTGTTGCTGTTAAATCCCCCTGAACTGTAAACAGACTGTTGAGTGTTCACAATTGTTTTTTTGCCTTTTCACTCAGAAGCCAAGGAGAACAGTGAATAACAGTAACAGAGAGAGGGGAGTTGCTCATTTACTGTAACTGTGACACATCTGTAATGGAAGCAAACCAACGATTAAATAATTGGCAGTCTTTATGCAGTTTTCTATTCGGCAGAGTTTCTCTCATCTGGACTAGCATGAGTTCAGTATTCAGGTGGAAAACATTCAATCATAGGAATGAAGCCAATCCCTGGCCTTAATGTAACTCCATGACACAATGCTTGTGGAATCTCACAACATAGAACACAATGGATATCCAGGGCGCATGGCAGAGTGGAACGCTGAGACCCAAACATTCCACCCCCCTTGCACTGTACAGTTAGAGCACTGCTGCTAGAACTAACTACTAAACCCAAACCCTCAGACTCATACTTCAGAAATCATGAATCTGTAGCCTGTGGGATATCCATTCAATTTATTTGATGCCAGTCTAAGATTTTATTTTTTTACTTTGACTACTTGAATATACTTTATGCATAGCATAACAAAAAATTAATGGCCATATATAGAGAAAGAGGCCCAGATTGCAGTTACAACTTCTTCCACTAGGGGCTAATGGGCTAACTAGCTAAACCTAATGCTAACTAGCTAAACCAACTAAAACGTGTCCCCTTTCTATAAATACTTCCATTAAGAACGATTGTTCAAAATTCTTCCCAAAAGTTCACAATTACTAATAAGGGCTGTTTTTTTTTGAGATCTTCAAAGTGATAGCCGGTTTGCTAACCAAATGCTAAAGCTTTTGTTTAGGTGTGCTAAAGCGCTGACACAATGTGTAAAAGCTGACAACAGTGTCTAAATACTCTGGATTGCTGGCTTTATAGTACTCTCTTAAGTCTGTTTTGTAAACCAGATAAGGATTCAATAGAACTCCCTTATGCTAACTGGCATATATGCTAACTAACATTTCAAATGCTAAATCAACAGTTGCAGAGCACTTGACATCATTGTTGGTCATTGTTTGTGTAAATCAGGTTCATTTTCATGTATGAATGTCAAATAGTCCTACTTGACAATTGGAGGTTGTTTAGAGCTGTTAAATAACATGTTTAAATGCTCATAAGTTGTTAGCACGAGTGGGCTCCACCTATTTACATTTCTATACTGAAAATGAATTATGTTCTGAATTGCTTTGCCTAGCATATGTGGAAAAACTGGACATTACTTAACACCATAAAGCTTAACAGTTATTTATAAAGTGTAGCCTACTGTTTGCTATGTTAGCAACCATTTAGGGGCAGTCTGTCAGAACAGGTTAGACTTCCTTGCTATGGTTGGAATGCATACCCTTCCTTTGCATAGGCTTGCATTTACATTGAAATCATCAATAAAGCTGAGGTTATTTAGGGCTTATGTAAATTATAAGTGGTGCATAATTATAGCGGGCCCCTCCTGAAAGTGTGGAGAGCTTGAATAATGAAGAATTACTGTCCTCTGTCCCCTTTTTTCTCTGTGCAGTAGTGTGGTTTGAGTCTCATGTCTGAAAATGATGGGGTGTAACTCTCTCTCTCGTTCTCCCTGGAACATCTAGTGCCAGCGTGTCCTCGATTCACCTGTCTGCCGTACTGCAGCACTCTTAAAGGAACACCGCCTCCCTCTCTCTCTCTCTCTCTCTCTCTCTCTCTCTCTGGCTTTTTCAAAATGTAGTCACGCTCTCTTACTACAGTCAGACAGTCACGCTCTGCTTCCTGCTGCCTACTACTGCAAAACTGGCAACAGCTTGAGTTCAAGTGATGCTACTTCTGTCATAACAAGCATTTGCCCTGTAGTTGTACTTATTATAGTTAATATAGTCACTTTTTTAAAGAAAACTATGAAATAGATGTGTAATACAAACACTATGTGATGCAAGTATAAAAGATTAAATAGTGCATATTCAGGAATTAAAATGTATTTATATATAAAATCGATTTGAGACCACAATGAAAATCTGGAATTGAAAATATCAAGTTTTAAGACTTATTTTATATTTATATAAAATTAAATTACTATGTATAAAATGTTATTAAAAAACCTGAGACCACATTGAAAATCTGGTATTCAAAATAATCAAATTTAAACCTGGAAATGCTAAGTTTAAGGGTTTAGGATTTAGAAAATTGTGAAAAAATAATAATAATAAAATAAAAAATGAATTAATTTAAATATAAAAAATATATATAAAACATATGAAATGTCCATATATATACATACATATATATATTAGTTTTTATTTGGTTTAATAATTAAAATGTCATGTTTTTTTTTCATCTGACATGCATAACTTAATATGACTATCACTGTCTGGGATAATTTATTCCTAGTTAAACATTATGAGATTATGTTGAGTAAGATGTTAAATATACATGACTGAAATCAATATGCGTCTTGCTCTGTGTCTCGCTCTTTAAATATCATTCTAATTTAAATGGGCGTAGTGGAGATACATGACCTCTGATCTCTGTCTCTCTTTGTCTTTCTTGTCCCCTGTCCTTCATGGCTCAATGGGATGTCTGCAGACTGGCTGGAGGAAGAGTGCAGCCCTCAGTTTTGTCTCTTTCTCTGTGTCTGTGTGTGTGTGTGTGTGTGTGTGTGTGTGTGTGTGTGTGTGTGTGTGTGTGTGTGTGTGTGTGTGTGTGTGTGTGTGTGTGTGTGTGTGTTGTGTGAGAGAGAGAGAGAGAGAGAGAGAGAGAGAGAGAGAGAGAGAGAGAGAGAGGATGGGGCCGTGGAGAGAGTTAACAGAGCGTCTGTGTGGCGCTGCCAGAGCTGCAATCCCCATCACCACTACGAACCCACTGACCTGCACAAGCAGCCACGCCTTTCTCTCAAACTACACGTTCACACAGACACGCAGACAACAGAGACTAGAGCTCCCTGCTGGACACACATGGAAATTTCACTTTGTTCTATTTTTTATTCATCCCTTTATTTAATTATTATTGATCATTTTTAAGTAATTTTTATTTTTATTTTTAAACAGCAGTTTGCTTGTAGCAAGCATGCTTAAAGGCACCATGAAATCAAAACGGACCTTTCTTATTGTCTTATGGAATATTGCCATATTTATTATAAATTATTTATCTGTAAACGTCATTATTTTTTTTAAAGTCATGTGCCCTCATATAATCAAAATAACTTCTCTTCTCTGATGACGTGTTTACCGACGTGAGGGCGGGACAACATGTCACTCATATGAGATCGAGAAAAATAGCAAACCACAACCATCCAATCAATTCCCAATGGACATGGTGAAGAAAAAACGGGAGATGGAAGAAAAATGATTTGGCATTGCTTTTGCGTTCTCTCGCAAATGTTTTGGTTCCCCCGAGAAAACTTTGCGAAATAACACAAAAGCATGACATTATTTTTCCTCCCATCTCAGATTTTTTCCCATTTTAATCATGTCCCCTTAGGGGCTCTGTATGTTTTTCCTCCGTTTAAAAAAAAAAAATATATAACCTCTATACACGATGTGATTGGCCTGACCAGAGTTCAGAGATCGCACGCCAACGGAGAGTTGCTAGACTAACATGGCTGCAATAAGATTTGCTGCCGCTAGGGTGCGTCTAGATTTCTAGGCTAGCTATGAAGCATTGTCAAGAGCATGCCAAACCAACAGGTGACTATTCTCGCAAATTCTGTTTCATGTCGACTTTAAACATTTGGTTACTCTAATATTCTGATATATCTGAATATTGTCCATATACAGTTTTGCTCATTGTGGCGAGGTTGGCAAGGGACATGGGAGGGAGTGAGCGGGACTGGTGGGTGATTGAGAATGAGCACCACCTGCGAGTCACACCGGCCTCAGAGAGGGCCAGGCCTGGAATTTTATGTTGTGTTTTGTTTATGTTTGTTTTTGTACGTAGGCAGCAGTCGTCAGTTAGGGGCTGCCGCCGATCATTTTATTTTGTTGGTTTATTTTATTAAAGTTGTTAAACGTTCGCCTGTTCCCGCCTCCTTCTTCTTGTATGAACAAACATTACTACACCTTGCAGAATTTGCCAAATTTGTATGTTCATTTATTTTCTTTTTTTTTATGCAAGGGATCATAAAAATAGCATTTTGTGTTTTATTTAGTAAGCGATGATGAAGCTATTTGACAGATAATTTGTCACGCAAGGAAGAATCTGTCAATTGCTCTGAAGTTTTGATATATATATATATATATATATATGTATAATAATAGGGAGAATAAATTAAAAATAAATTATATAAATTATATATTGATGTTTATTTATTTTTATATATTCTTATTACTATAATACAGAATCTGCAAGAGGGTTTGGACACTTATAAGCCAACTGTATATTACAATAATGGTAGTTAATCACCTTTTTTGGCATTTGTTTTCCACATCTGTGCTCTCCTTCGCTGCACATTTCCTTTGAATGTTATCCAAGTGTAGTTTGTACTTGCATCACCTTCTTGTTTACTCTCTCTCTCTCTCTCTCTCTCTCTCTCTCTCTCTCCTCTCTCTCTCTCTCTCCTCTCTCTCCTCTCTCTCTCTCCTCTCTCTCCTCTCTCTCTCTCTCTCTCTCTCTCTCTCTCTCTCTCTCTCTCTCTCTCTCTCTCTCTCTCTCTCTCTCTCTCTCCTCTCTCTCTCTCTCTCTCTCTCTCTCTCTCTCTCTCTCTCTCTCTCTCTCTCTCAGAAACCACAGTTGCAGTGGAAAAGCGCAGAAACATAGAGACTCTGTGCTGAACAGGGCTTCTTTTCTTCAAGAAACACAAACTGTTTTCTTAGCCTCAAAGGTCCAGAACAATTTGGGTCTTAGTGGACAACAAAATCTCTATTACCCAATTTCCCCGTCCGTCAGCTCTGACTCACCCACATGCATTCACACTTGCATGGAGTAATTCAGGCTTGTCTATCCATCTCAAGGAAAACTTTAGCGTTTTCCAGTCAGCGGACAAAAGCCTCAGTGTGCACGCTCGTACAATGAATGTTGACTCTCGCGAGCGCCTTCGTTTTTTGCCTTGGAAAAATTCATGCTCGTCCATGTGCGCGGCTAAAAGTGAAAGATAAGTTCCACTGCAAACCACACGGCCATGGAAAATAAACAGTCGCACAGGCTAGCTCATACATAAAGCCAGACTGCAGCTTGGCACGGGCCTAGTGTTAACATAGCTAATGAATCTAACCCTGCTGGGCACCCGCTCGATTAATGTAATTACTTTGCAGAGTTCATCGAATTAGAATCAAATTTCACTCCAATGCAGAATGACCTGTCTCTCAGTCTATATGACCAGTGAGAGAGCGAGTCAAGCTGTCTGACATTGTACCAAGAGGTGGTGCAATTAGCAGGATAAGAGCAAATATGCTTGACAAACTTTCATGGATTGAACTGAAAGGTCGGGTACAATAAAGCTGGAATGGGACATGGGGAGACGGCTGACAAGATTTGATGTGTCATGTTGTTGTCGTAGCGCATCATTAAAACCCATCAGAAGCCGATAGAACGAGTGTGCACCTGTATATGCTGTCTTCATTCTGTCATGTACAGAATGCATAAGCAAAAATGTCCTGATGTGCACCTACGTTTCTTACCAATAATGTTTGTACGCACAAACTGAAACTCTTTGTGACTTTTCAAGGCTAGAGTAAATCCAAAATATGAAACTTTGTAACTCATCGTAAAAATATTTGTCAAATCATGCAGTTTATTAAGAAGCATGTGCTATTATCTTCTAATTAAACAGACTTACAATTTTCACCAAGTGGACATTTTACCCTTGTTATTGTTGTAAAAGCAGAATGTGACGTTCGGTCGGTGTGGTATTTGCCCCGCTCCTAAAAAGTGACAGTGATGAGCGCTGCGTTTTACCCAAAGCTGAACATTCTCCATTTCTCGGGGACCAGTAGAAAAAACGTTGAGCACTCAGCGTGAAATAGATGCTCTCATTAAAAACAATTGGAAAAATACGCTAGCCTCGGGGGAAAAAAGCTTTTGGTAAATTCTCTAGCAACCACTCCGAACACCCAAGCAACCACAGAGCAACACCCTGGAAACCACTGAGAATATCAAAGCAACTAGATTTCAATGCCCTGGCAACCACATAGCAACACCTTGCCAATGACTCAGAAAACCCTAGCAACTGAATATCAGTGCCCTAGCAACCACCCAGAGCACCCAAACAACCAGATAGCAATGCTCTGGCAGCCACTCACAACACCCCAGTAACCACATAGCAACACCCAAGCAACCAAATATCAATGTCCTGGCAATGACACAGAACACACTAGCAACCACTGACACAGCAACACTCTGACAGCCACTTAGAACACCCGAGAACTGCATAGCAATGCCTTGGCAACTGTATATCAATGACCTCGCAACCACATAACAATACCCTGGCAGCCACTCAGAAAATCCTAGCAACCACATAGCAACACCCCGCAAATTCCACACAACACACTATTGCATAGCAACGCCATAGCAATGACTCAGAACACCAAAGCAACTGTGTATCAATGCCTAGCAACCATTTAGAGCACCCTAGCAACCACATAGCAATGCCCTGGTAACAACAACACCATACTCTAGACTAACATTTGAGACCAGTAGCACCAGTGCCACTAAGTTCTACAGATAGTGGTGCCAGCACCTGATTTGGTAGCACTGGGGGATTTTTAGTAATTAAAGTAATTAAATCACATTACTATTGTTTTGCATTAATAAGGGCAGTTACTAAAATGTTACATGTTTATTTATTGGAAATTTGACAGTAAAGCATTGAGCTTGAATTGAGATGAAGATAAAACATTTTATAGGGAAATTTTTTAATTATTAAATGCACCACACTGAACTGTGTGACAGCTTCAGTGATTATAAAAGGAGTGCTCTTTAAGCCAATAAGTGCTCCTCTGCTGCCATATATTGGTTATAGTGGAAATTTCATGTTTTTTACATAAAAGTGTTTTGTTTTTGCCATGAAGGGTTAGTTTTCCTTCATCTTTAAAATATTTGTTTTTACAAATAAATCACATTAAAAATAACATTAAAATTGGATAATATATAGAGCTTTGAAGTGCTGGAAAATGTGTGAAGCACTTTAAAAATCCTTGAAAAGTTCTTGAATTTCACTCTCAAAAGTTTGCATGAACCGTGAAATGAATAATGTAAAAATATTTGACTATTTTGTGCCACAATACCATGGTTACAGTTAGCAATTGCTACATTAAAGCTGCACTATGTAACATTTTTTCAGTAAAATATCCAAAAAACCACTAGGCCAGTGTTATATATTTTGTTCAGTTGAGTACTTACAACTATTTGTATATCGTGAGAAAATTGCTATTTTAACCAAGGAACCGGGACGTGTGAGGGAGTCGCCTGTCAATTGTGTCATATCTGCGTTACCCTTGGTTTTCGGTTTTATTTTTACAGAAACGCTTTAGTCTCACTGCAGTGTGCAACAATTGTCATAGAAGCCGCCGAGCGAATGCACAGAGTAACATCATAACATAGTTTTCAACACACTCAGATGTATCTAATATGATAATCAGAGCTGTGTTACCTCATACTCTTACCGGAAAAGTGGAAATGGAGCCGGCGACTGTGTCATAATAAAAGTCCCGCTGCTCGTGAGGCGTGTGTTGCCTTCATCTTATTAACAATCACTCCAGCAGCCTTGCTCAGCTCCACAACACTCGTTCCTGCTCTGCTTCATACTACAGTAACGTTAATAATCGCACCCATGAACATGATTTCTGCCCGAGTCCTATCCTGATTATTTTCAACTGACTGTGAGGTGAAGACCACATGTCCAAAGATGCACTTTTAAATCCATGATAAAAGTGGGTGATTTGTGGACTGAAAAGTCTTCTATAACTTGTTTGTTCATTACACAATGTTTCTCCTGGTTTCCATGTCAGCGCTGTTTGATCTGATATCTATGGTTTATAACAGAATTATTTGCCGAATATGAATGCTTCCCACTAGATCTCGCAACGATGTTATTAACTCTGCGGCGAATTCAAACGCTTTCTCACTTTCTCACTGGATCTCCCAGATCTTGTAGTAACGTTTCATATGAGATTAGCCCGCAAGTAAAACCTGTGCCTGTGCTGCTCTGTCTATTATTGATCCGAGCTGATCAACAGTCCATGCTGTGCAGTGTTGTTCCACTTTCGTTTAGTTTGCCATTAGATGTTTCTGATATGCAACAGAAATGACAGCTATTATTAGTTGGGCAACGTGGTGGTGGCACCAGTGTGACCTCTAACAAAATCTAGTTGCACTGACAGGAAAAAAGATTGCAAAATGCAACCATTTGGTCGCAGTATGGAGCCCTGCCATAGCAACCACATAGCAACGCTCTGGCAGCCACTCTAAACAACCAAGAAACTTCATACGAAAGGTGCAGTCATATTTACCATTGTTCTGCAAAATTTAGTGGGTAAATTCCAGTAATTCCAATAGGAATATGCATGTTTTGCATGGAGGTGAAAAAGTTCCCCACACAGACCTTGCTCTATTCAAGCTGGTCATATGAATTCACCTCACTGAACAGAAAGCTGCTTCATTTGAGCTTTTCTATGTGAGCAGTGCTTCATACATCACTACACTATTGACAATAGACTCGATAATATAAATAGACTTTATATTTTTGCCCCTCAAAATTTAGCTGAAATGTCACTAATGTGACACAACCGAAAACACCCTAGCAACCACATAGCAACGCCTTGGAAATCCCCCACAACTCTCTTGCATCGTATGCATGCAAGCAGCACCCAGTGGCGTAGCAAGTCCCCCTCGGTTCAAATTGTGACCCGCTACGGGCCCCCAATCCGACCGGGCCCATATGCACGTCCATACCCTACATACTCAGATACTATGCCACTGTAAGCACCACTACAATTCTATAGTATCGATAGCCTATTTGCAATCTGTGCAAGAGTTTAAGAACATAGATTGTGTTGTAATGCATACTGCATAGCACAGAATACTTGACAACATGTCTAGTTTGACTGCGTGGAGCTGAAATGACTGAGTCTGATAAAACATTCATTTGCCGCAGTCAGATCTGTGCTGTGTGAAAGTGTGAATGCATGTGATATCCTCAGGCTGGAGCTTCATTTGCCCTGATGCCAGTGCACAAGTCGAGTACACAGTGTTCCCGGTCTTCAAAGCAGATGCATGGAGGGGGCGAAGTGCTTTGCTGTGAGCCGCTGACATTGTGTAAGACTTGAGGTTATATATACAGTGAGGAAAATAAGTATTTGAACACCCTGCTATTTTGCAAGTTCTCCCACTTGGAAATCATGGAGGGTCTGAAATTGTCATCGTAGGTGCATGTCCACTGTGAGAGACATAATCTAAAAAATAAAATCCAGAAATCACAATATGTGATTTTTTAAACTATTTATTTGTATGATACAGCTGCAAATAAGTATTTGAACACCTGTCTATCAGCTAGAATTCTGACCCTCAAAGACCTGTTGTGTCCAAAATGTCCACCTCCACTCCATTTATTATCCTAAATTAGATGCACCTGTTTGAGGTCGTTAGCTGCATAAAGACACCTGTCCACCCCCATACAATCAGTAAGATTGTATCCAACTACTAACATGGCCAAGACCAAAGAGCTGTCCAAAGACACTAGAGACAAAATTGTACACCTCCACAAGGCTGGAAAGGGCTACGGGGAAATTGCCAAGCAGCTTGGTGAAAAAAGGAAGAATGATGAGTACCATCCCATGAACACCATCCCTTACTGTGAAGCATGGAGGTGGTAGCATCATGCTTTGGGGGTGTTTTTCTGCACATGGGACAGGGCGACTGCACTGTATTAAGGAGAGGATGACCGGGGCCATGTATTGCGAGACTTCCCTCAGTTAGAGCATTGAAGATGGGTCGAGGCTGGGACTTCCAACATGACAATGACCCGAAGCACACAGCCAGGATAACCAAGGAGTAGCTCTGTAAGAAGCATATCAAGGTTCTGGCGTGGCCTAGCCAGTCTCCAGACCTAAACCCAATAGAGAATCTTTGGAGGGAGCTCAAACTCCGTGTTTCTCAGCGACAGGCAAGAGACCTGACTGATCTAGAAAAGATCTGTGTGGAGGAGTGGGCCAAAATCCCTCCTGCAGTGTGTGCAAACCTGGTGAAAAATTACAGGAAATGTTTGACCACTGTAATTGCAAACAAAGGCTACTGTACCGAATATTAACATTGATTTTCTCAGGTGTTCAAATACTTATTTGCAGCTGTATCATACAAATAAATAGTTAAAAAAATCATACATTGTGATTTCTGGATTTTTTTTTGATTATGTCTCTCACAGTGGACATGCACCAACGATGAAAATTTCAGACCCCTCCAGGATTTCTAAGTGGGAGAACTTGCAAAATAGCAGGGTGTTCAAATACTTATTTTCCTCACTGTATGTGTGTGTGTGTGTGTGTGTGTGTGTGTGTGCGCATTTGAATGTATATGCTTGCCTGTGTGTTTAATGTTGCTGCAAGTGCACTTATTCTCATGGTTTGTTCTGTAGCAAACTGTTATTTAAGCCATCTGTCAACCTTTGCCCGCATCCCTTGGATTCTGGTATGCCGAGTTCTCATTGTGACATTTAAACTAAAGCAACGGCTGTTATACCGTAGGTGAAGCAACAGCCTCACGCACATGTGGCCGTCCAGCAGGTGGTTTGGGAAAATGTTGTGCAACCTCATTAATTCAAGGCTTCAAAGAGCAGCGAGCGCTATTAACACAGAGATAGCTACCGATTGGCTCTCCTGAGGCACTTCCCACCTCAGAACTCATTTCTAAAAAGGGACACACACTAGAGCACTTGTGGCGGTCTCCATGGCAACAGCTGGCTCTAGTGTGACAATGCTCCGTCGGAATTCCGGATGGATGGTACAGGTTGTTCCCACGCTACATGCCGAGGAATGCCTCTTTCACAAACATGCTGTGGGTGGCATCCAGCTAGAGAGGAAATCCATTGTTCAAAATGGAAAATCGCAAGTTTAACCCTTGTTGATGTTTGCATAACTGCCACTGTATCAAAATATCGCACATTTTCTATGTATTGAATCACTTGTTTTTTATGCTTATTAGAATATTGCCCCAGAGACAGCACAAGGGAGATGAGATACACCGATACACAGTGTCCACACCGGATGCAACACAGCGACTGTTGCAAATCCATTTGACCTTTGTATCAGAAGTAGCATTTGACGTACGTTAGAAATAGAACGCAACATCAGTTTACCGGCGGAAAACTGGACGCGTCGCATCCAGTGTAGACAGAATCACTGATTCTAAAGGGTTTGCTTTTGTCGCATCGTGTCACGCCGCTCGTGTCTGGTGTAGAAATGATATGTAGAAAAGAGCTCTTACTTTTTTTGATAGCAACTTTGGATGTTTGTTTACTTATGCGTTTTAGCTGCCAGCCTGCAAAATAAAGATTCTTAGCATGTTAGATTTTGATTTTATTACTGATTTTAAATATGCACAGTTTATGTAGCATAGATAATAGCTACCTGTGGATGTTACCAAGATGGCCACAGAGTGTAAACTTAAAGGGATGTGGAATGCATCGTTAGCTTAGCAACATGCTAATTGCATTCCTCAAATCAACTTATACTTTGCATTTGTTGAATTGCTGCCTACAGTGTTACATATTAGTCACTTATGAGGTTCAGTTAGCATGCTAATATAGGGGTGTGTTCCAAAAAAAGAAAATTATACATTTATAATTTTATACAAATTATACAAGCTCTGGTTCGTTTAGCGTTCACACTGTCATTTTAAAGACCGAATCTAAAGATACAAAACAAAACAAAAACAGCTTTTACAACATATTTTGTGACAGAACTTATGGAACATCCAAAACAATGCTGTGTGCTGGGATAAATACGCTTGCTGTGTGTGCGTAGCCTACAAATGATGGTATTTTGACCAGCTGAGAGCTTGTGAAGAGATTATAAAATGTGTAAAGGAGTCAAAACAGCAACAGAAATTCCTCTGTCGCACACAAAAATGAAAATCTGCTGCGAGGACACAACGGATGCCTGTACCGAACTGTAACAGGCAACATCGCGACTACGATGGGAAAACTAGGTATGCTTGAACATTCTAGGTTTAAGGTTGCATCTTGTGGCATCATGTCATGTTTTTGGTTTGTATGGATGTCTTTGGTCCGTGTTGCATATTTCAGCTGAATCGCACCAGAGTTCATTGGGAAGTGGACAGAGCCCACATTTTCAGGGGTCTTGGTACACTTGTTTGGTACACACCAATGTTCGGATGGAAACAGAGATGAAACACATTCTAAAAGGCAGCTACTTATACAGACAGTAGACTGCAATGCAGCTCACTTGGTATTGGAACAAAGCCAGTCTCCATCCATCATTCTCTCTCATATCATCATTTCTTCTTCTTCGAGCATAACAAACAACTGAGTAACCGGACCTGGACATTCTCTCAGAGAGCTCTGCGGCAGGTTGTGTGACATTTAGCTCCGATCTGGGGTCACGGATCCCCTCTCGGTCCTAAAAAGGCAATGATTGGCCTGTCTCTGCCTCACACACAAACAGACCAATCAAGCTCAACAGCTGACCAAGTATAGAGACAGCCTGACAAGGGCGCCCACCCACTGCCAGCGGCAACAGATGTGACTTCACAAGCTCTGCAAATTATACAGGGCTCTTTTAGCTGGCTGCAGAGAAGCGTGTTCATATACATACATTCAGTGAAATGTCCCTGAAAGGCAGGCAGCAGTGAGTCACAAACAGCTGGGCTCTCATATGGACGCTAATGTTTGCTTTAAACTAAGTCTTAACCACAGTAAAAGGATCAGTTCATATCTGGTAAATCAGTCTGAGCAGAATTGTCTATCTTCATATCTTCTATTTTCATATCTTTGATTTCTTGTGAGGAAAAAAATACATGTACATTTTAAAAAAGAACATTTATTTCTTTAATGTCATATAAAATATATAAATATTTCATATATATATACACACAGTGAGGAAAATAAGTATTTGAACACCCTGCTATTTTGCAAGTTCTCCCACTTAGAAATCATGGAGGGGTCTGAAATTGTCATCGTAGGTGCATGTCCACTGTGAGAGACATATTCTAAAAAAATAAATCCAGAAATCACAATGTATGATTTTTTAAAACTATTTATTTGTATGATACAGCTGCAAATAAGTATTTGAACACCTGAAAAATCAATGTTAATATTTGGTACAGTAGCCTTTGTTTGCAATTACAGAGGTCAAACATTTCCTGTAGTTTTTCACCAGGTTTGCACACACTGCAGGAGGGATTTTGGCCCACTCCTCCACACAGATCATCTCTAGATCAGTCAGGTTTCTGGCCTGTCGCTGAGAAACACAGAGTTTGAGCTCCCTCCAAATATTCTCTATTGGGTTTAGGTGTGGAGACTGGCTAGGCCACGCCAGAACCTTGATATGCTTCTTACAGAGCCACTCCTTGGTTATCCTGGCTGTGTGCTTCGGGTCATTGTCATGTTGGAAGACCCAGCCTCGACCCATCTTCAATGCTCTAACTGAGGGAAGGAGGTTGTTCCCCAAAATCTCGCAATACATGGCCCCGGTCATCCTCTCCTTAATACAGTGCAGTCGCCCTGTCCCATGTGCAGAAAAACACCCCCAAAGCATGATGCTACCACCCCCATGCTTCACAGTAGGGATGGTGTTCTTGGGATGGTACTCATCATTCTTCTTCCTCCAAACACGTTTAGTGGAATTATGACCAAAAAGTTCTATTTTGGTCTCATCTGACCACATGACTTTCTCCCATGACTCCTCTGGATCATCCAAATGGTCGTTGGCAAACTTAAGACGGGCCTTGACATGTGCTGGTTTAAGCAGGGGAACCTTCCGTGCCATGCATGATTTCAAACCATGACGTCTTAGTGTATTACCAACAGTAACCTTGGAAACGATGGTCCCAGCTCTTTTCAGGTCATTGACCAGCTCCTCCCGTGTAGTTCTGGGCTGATTTCTCACCTTTCTTAGGATCATTGAGACCCCACGAGGTGAGATCTTGCATGGAGCCCCAGTCCGAGGGAGGTTGACAGTCATGTTTAGCTTCTTCCATTTTCTAATGATTGCTCCAACAGTGGACCTTTTTTCACCAACCTGCTTTGCAATTTCCCCGTAGCCCTTTCCAGCCTTGTGGAGGTGTACAATTTTGTCTCTAGTGTCTTTGGACAGCTCTTTGGTCTTGGCCATGTTAGTAGTTGGATTCTTACTGATTGTATGGGGTGGACAGGTGTCTTTATGCAGCTAACGACCTCAAACAGTTGCATCTAATTTAGGATAATAAATGGAGTGGAGGTGGACATTTTAAAGGCAGACTAACAGGTCTTTGAGGCTCAGAATTCTAGCTGATAGACAGGTATTCAAATACTTATTTGCAGCTGTGTCATATAAATAAATAGTTTAAAAAAATCATACATTGTGATTTCTGGATTTTTTTTTTAGATTATGTCTCTCACAGTGGACATGCACCTACAATGACAATTTCAGACCCCTCCATGATTTCCAAGTGGGAGAACTTGCAAAATAACAGGGTGTTCAAATACTTATTTTCCTCACTGTATATATATATATATATATACATACACACCGATCAGGCATAACATTATGACAGAAAATGCCTTGTTGATGCTAGAGGTCAGAGGAGAATGGGCCGACTGATTCAAGCTGATAGAAGAGCAACTTTGACTGAAATAACCACTCGTTACAACCGAGGTATGCAGCAAAGCATTTGTGAAGCCACAACACGCACAACCTTGAGGCGGATGGGCTACAACAGCAGAAGACCCCACCGGGTACCACTCATCTCCACTACAATAAGGAAAAAGAGGCTACAATTTGCACGAGCTCACCAAAAATGTTGCATTGTCTGATGAGTCTCGATTTCTGTTGAGACATTCAGATGGTAGAGTCAGAATTTGGCGTAAACAGAATAAGAACATGGATCCATTATGTCTTGTTACCACTGTGCAGGCTTGTGGTGGTGGTGGTGTAATGGTGTGGGGGATGTTTTCTTGGCACACTTTAGGCCCCTTAGTGCTAATTGGGCATTGTTTAAATGCCACGGCCTACCTGAGCATTGTTTCTGACCATGTCCATCCCTTTATGACCACCATGTACCCATCCTCTGATGGCTACTTCCAGCAGGATAATGCACCATGTCACAAAGCTCGAATCAGTTCTAATTGGTTTCTTGAACATGACAATGAGTTCACTGTACTAAAATGGCCCCCACAGTCACCAGATCTCAACCCAATAGAGCATCTTTGGGATGTGGTGGAACGGGAGCTTCATGCCCTGGATGTGCATCCCCCAAAGCTCCATCAACTACAAGATGCTATCCTATCAATATGGGCCAACATTTCTAAAGAATGCTTTCAGCACCTTGTTGAATCAATGCCACTTAGAATTAAGGCAATTCTGAAGGCGAAAGGGGGTCAAACACAGTATTAGTATGGTGTTTTTAATAATCCTTTAGGTGAGTGTATTAGGCAGCAAGTGAACATTTTGTCCTCAAAGTTGATGTGTTAGAAGCAGGAAAAATGGGCAAGCGTAAGGATTTGAGCGAGTTTGACAAGGGCCAAATTGTGATGGCTAGAAGACTGGGACAGAGCATCCCCAAAACTGCAGCTCTTGTGGGGTGTTCCCGGTCTGCAGTGGTCAGTATCTATCAAACGTGGTCCCAAGGAAGGAACAGTGGTGAACTGGCGACAGGGTCATGGGCGGCCAAGGCTCATTGATGCATGTGGGGAGCGAAGGCAGGCTTGTGTGGTCCGATCAAACAGACGGGCTACTGTAGCTCAAATTGCTCAAGAAGTTAATGCTGGTTCTAATAGAAAGGTGTCAGAATACACAGTGCATTGCAGTTTGTTGTGTATGGGGCTGCATAGCCACAGACCAGTCAGGGTGCCCATGCTGACCCCTGTCCACCGCCAAAAGCGCCAACAGTGGGCACATGAGCATCAGAACTGGACCACGGAGCAATGCAAGAAGGTGGCCTGGTCTGATGAATCATGTTTTCTTTTACATCACGGAGATGGCCGGGTGCGTGTGCGTTGCTTACCTGGGGAACACATGGCACCAGCATGCACTTTGGCAATGTTCTGCTGGGAAACCTTGGGTCCTGCCATTCATGTGAATGTTACTTTGACACGTACCACCTACCTAAGCATTGTTGCAGACCATGTACACCCTTTCATGGAAACGGTATTCCCTGGTGGCTGTGTCCTCTTTCAGCAGGATAATGCGGCCTGCCACAATTAATGAATCACAATTAATTCCAAAATTAATCTAGATTAATCTAGATTAAAATGGCTCATTTGAATTCTGCCGAAGGCATTCAGAATATGTGTGCTCGTAAGTGATCGTTTGTCTTTTTGTAGTTTGAATAATAAATAACTTCTGTCCCTTTAAGACCAGACGCACGCATATCCAAACACTGTTCCTGTGAGCTGGTTACGACTGTGTTTACGTTAAAACTCACCAAAGACATTTTTGAGTGTATTTGACCATTAATAAGCAGGAAAAAGGAGCTCATTTTTGCACTTGTATGTCAGAGGCGGCTTTATTGCGGTACGTGTGTGTGCGCTTCAGATGCGAGCGCGAAATCTGCGGCAATTAGTAGAATTAACGTTATGTGCAACCCCACGCAAAATTCAGACCGGTCACACCAATACTAACAAAAGTCCAGCAGAACACGCATTCGCAATGTTCAGAGGATTAAACGGACTGAATGAGAGGAGGCGGGTGCGTGTCACTCGCTGTCGGTCGGAGAGGAGAGGGCAGCTGATATCGATACTGTAGAAAATGAGTATTGTATCGTTTCAGATATTTCAGTATCGATACATAGCGAAATGCGGATATTTTTGACAACACTAGTAGGCATACACACAGGTTCGAAGACTCGTTCTCTCGCCCCCTTCAGTGCAATTCGGCTAGGTGTACATCCGCGCTAAAATATCAAGGTGAAAGTCATCATAGCTTGCGTAGTATAGACCCAGCTCCCAACCCAACTTTGAGAATAGATTAATGGCCATATTTTTTTTATCGCCCGATAAGAGTCTCGCGTTAAAGCAGCACGTTAACGCCGATAACGGCCCACCACCATATATATAATGTTATTATATAAAATGTAAATAAATTAAAACATTAATGCTGTAAACCACGTAAGGCTGAGAAAGGGAGAAAGGAAAGGGGTGTTACTTTTAAACCAGGGAAAAATCACTGTAACATGGGTTTATTGCTATATTAATAGTATATTGCTATATTTATTCTGATAAAAGACACCAGTAGATATTTTACAGCGACTTCAAATATGGCTCATCCAATCAATATTTAGAAATTAACAATAATCTATCACTGCATAATGTGCAATCATTGCATGTCCTTAGAGAAGGAGAATCAGTTTAAAGACTCAATGAATTACATCAAATCAATCACTGTATGCTTCAGCTGTGACAGAGAACATGAGGAGACTATTTTCTCATTTTCTCATGCCCAGCTGGAGAGAAGTGTACGTGCCAGAGGTTTTGTTGACATGTCGGAATCAAACATATATTGCCCTGGCCACACCTGCCTTTTGTAATGATGAAGATGGTATGGACTCTTTTCTAAGGAACAAAATGAGCTGTTTGCAAATCTGACAGATGCTTACTCATAGCTGATAGTTGGGGGGGGGGGGGGGGGGGGGGGGGGTGTTCAGCAGGTGCATCATGTTCCGACTGCTGAAACAAAACTGATGAGGACAGTTCTTAAACACACATCAGAACAAACACACAGGCCCGAATCGGCTTCTTACTGTGGCAAGATAACCATTGAAAATGATTGAAACTGATTATTTCAATGACCAAGGCCTTTTGATCCGAATGTATCTAAATATGGTTAAACATGGTAATATCATAATACTTTAATGTGAGTGTAGTTAATGCTTTCCAGTTTTGTAAATACACTGCATAACGTTATGGACCACAGTCAAACCAACATTTATTCAGAAACCTTCAACATTTTCTCACATTATCACAGTTTATTCGCTATAGTTTAGAAAATGGTAATAAAATATGACAAAAACTCAGAGTTTAACTGTGTCAGAACAAATTCATATTGATGATGTCAGATAACTTTGAATTACAATCAACCAATCAGCTGTTAAATTCAAGTACACAATTAGATAATACCAAGTTTGGTCTACCAATGACCAAGCAATGCTTCATTTTGTTCTTTCTGTGGTGTAAAAGGTCACATTAGCATTTAAAAAAAAACACTGAAGCAAAACATGGTCAGGTCAAAGTGTCTGAATATTTTTTTTATACATTTTACTGGTAGTCCACTGTATGAAGAATGTTTGGGTATAATATGTCACTGTTTACTTTATTTAGCTATCCTCACTTACATAAATTAACTATAGTGTCCTGCACCCACTAGTAAAAAATTATATCTAGTGTCTGAATAATTTTTGGTTTGACTGTATATATATTATTTACACATAATGCACTAATGGTGAGTCCAGTAACATCCATATTGTTCAGAAAAGAGGTCAGTTTGTCCTGGCATGAGTCCTTCTCAGCTATCAGAGGTAAATATTTACTTTTGACAGACCACATATGAGCCCCACGGTGAGGAATCCTTCTCGAATCGCTGTGTTTTCCCATATTATCAGTTTCCTCTCGTCTTGCAGTTTTCAATGGAAAGAATTTGATAACGTGAGTGAGGCTTGTTGGAAAGGTTGAGAATGTAGATAAGTGTGGGATTTTACATAATGAATATTTGTTCAGTGTTACCCAGTAATGTGCTGTTACTTGAGAAGGCCTGGTTGTTCTGATCTTGACCTTGGCTGATATTGAGGCGTGAAAAATATGAATAGTCCAAAACACACTGCATAGATGGGCATTCAAAGAAATATTCAACTATACATTTGAGACATATTATATATTCTCAGTACGTCACTACATTTTTATGTAGGCATTTGTACTATAATTTTTTTTAAATATTTTTTTTAAGTGTTGATGCATGTCCTTTAATTGGTTTCATAATTTGCAGGTGTTATTATTGACATTTGAAGATTTGGATGTTCAATAGGTGACCGGACCTAGCTTGAAATCTTCATTCAAGTGTGATTTTGTCTCGGTCACATTTCACAATAAACATCATATTTTTAGAATGTGTGGTAAATCAGTGTGAGCCAAAGCAGATTTGCATAGATTAATATCTTTTTTTTTTTTTTCAATATGCATTTGTATAATTTTCTATAAATAGTATTTATAATTATATAAAAAATAAAATAATTTATAATTTAATTATAAAATAATTTTTAATTAAAAAAAATATGCGTGTGTGTGTAAAAGTAATATATTTTTTTATATATATTTGTTAACATTTTATTGAACTATTTGTATTTTAAATAGTATTTCCCTTACTTTGAATACATTTCTAATATAAATGAATTTGTATATATAAAATGAATTTGTATATATAAAAACATTTGTGTGTAATTTTCATGACAATTAAGTACTTCCCCATCCAAATTATCATTATTGTAGTACAAAAAAATTGTATTTTCATAACTGTAATACAGTGTCTTGACACTATTTTTAAAATACTTTTGACTTTTTTTTATATTAAAATTTGTATAAATGAAGTACAACATAGCACAATAATAAGCTACTTACAATTGTATATTATAAATGTACTTAGCTATTTCAGTGCTTTATCAATAATAATTTCAGCATTAAAGCTGGCTGAATGTTGGGGCTGGAGCTTAATTAAAAAAAAATTATATCACACTGCATTTTTTTTTTAGATAGTGCTGTATTTGTTTATTTTCTAATTTGATTTTTAACCTATTTTCTGAGTTGTTGTCGAAATATGAAATATGTACGTTTTTGTAAGAATATAGTGATGTTAGGAGGTGCTTGAGGGAACTCATCGTTGTTTTATGATCTAAATCAGATTCCCTGGATCAGATCTGACCCCGCTGGAAACATGATATTCCATGCTGATGTAATGATGATTATTTCAAAGACATATGGGGCACTGCCATTGATCAGATCTTACATCATTATGACTGCATGCAGAAGCCTCATTTCCCTGTAACACTGTTATGAAGTTATGATGTCATAGGTGTGCAATAACACAGCATGAGCGTAATGTGCCCTTTTTAGTGTGTGCTTGCATAAATGTATGTGTGTGTGGATTTACATGTGTTCGGAGGGGGGTGGAAGCAGCTGGGGACATCAGGCTTCTCTCCGGTGAGATAATTAAGCTGTAGGAGTGATGCTGTCAATCCCTCCTCGTCCCTGTTGCTCACTAATTACCCCGACTAGGTGTCAATACTCCAGAGCAATGAGTAGGGCTCACATGTGAAAAAGGGAAAGCAGAAAAATGTATTAGAGGATTCGCACAAACATGGAATACTGTGCATTTTGTCTTTTTATTATTTAGTGTATTTTTCAAATATTTTATTTTTGCACTTTTTGAACACTTATACACATTCAACATTACATAAGTGATATACACTCTTTTTTTGTTGTTGCCGTAAACAGAATGAGAACATGGATCCATCATGCCTTGTTACCACTGTGCAGGCTGGTGGTGGTGGTGTAATGATGTGGGGGATATTTTCTTGGCACACTTTAGGCCCCTTAGTTCCAATTGGGCATAATTTAAATGCCACGGCCTACCTGAGCATTGTTTCTGACCATGTCCATCCCTTTATGACCCCCATGTACCCATCCTCTGATGGCTACTTCCAGCAAGATAATGCACCATGTTGTCACAAAGCTCGAATGAACATGACAATGAGATCACTGTACTAAAATGGCCCCCACAGTCACCAGATCTCAACCCAATAGAGCATCTTTGGGATGTGGTGGAACAGGAGCTTTGTGCCCTGGATGTGCATCCCACAAAGCTCCATCAACTGCAAGATGCTATCCTATCAATATGGGCCAACATTTCTAAAGAATGCTTTCAGCACCTTGTTGAATCAATGCCAAGTAGAATTAAGGCAGTTCTGAAGGCGAAAGGGGGGTCAAACATAGTATTAGTATGGTGTTCTTAATAATCCTTTAGGTGAGTGTATGTTTGTAATATCAAAAATACACTATTGTTCAAAAGTTTGGGGTCAGTACATTTCTTTTTTTTAAAGAAATAAATTAGCATTAAATTGATCAAAAGTGACGACAAATACATTTATAAATATATATATTTTGAAATGTTATATCAAAGAATCCTGAAAAAAAGTTTCCACTAAAATATTAAAGGTCCCGTTCTTCGTGTTTTTTTGAAGCTTTGATTGTGTTTACAGTGTGCAATATAACGTGTTCATGTTTCGCGAGTAAAAAAAAACAGTATTTTTAACACAATTTACTTATCTGTATACTGCTGTTTTCACTGTCCTAAAAACGTCTGATTCTCTTCCTTTATTCTATGAAGTCCCTCCTTCAGAAATACGTAACGAGTTCTGATTGTGCCAGCGGTTCCCGTGTTGTGATTTGACCGCAGCTTAGCAAACGTGGCACGGTTCCTGTGTTGTGATTCGACAGCAGCTTAGCGCACGTGGAAAGGTCACGCCTCTTAACGGGAGATATATGCGCTTAATGATCTCTACAGCGTCCCTGGGAAAGCCAAACAAAGGTGATTGGACAGCAACAAGACCACGCCCACTTTTTTCACGTATTCTTGTGGGCGGAGGTTAGTCTGTTCAACTGTTCTACTGACGTCATTTATGAAGGAAGTACCAGGATGTAGTCCAAGCCAGCCGTTCGCTGTAGGCTTTGAAAGGGAACTTCTGTTAAATAAAATATCTCGCTTGGCATTGAACTTTGAGCTTTATAATTTTACAGGTATTATTTATGCTCTAACAGCAACATTACACACTAACTAAAGTTTGAACAATGGGATCACGAAGAACGGGACCTTTAAGATGTTGTCTTGAGCATCAAATCATCATATTTTAATCATTTCTGAATGGTCATGAGACACCGGAGACTGGAGTATTGATGCTGAAAATTCAGCTTTGCATCACAGAAATAAATTACATTTGAAAATATATTAAAACAAAAAACTGTTCTTTTAAATTGTAATAATATTTCATAATATTATGGTTTTGCTGTATTTTGAGAAAATAACTGCAGTCTTGGCGAGCAGAACCTTATTGCAGAGTTTGTTTTAAAAATCTTACTGACCCCAGACTTTCGAAAGGTAGTGTATAATTTAATATAATATAATTATTGTAGCATGTTCCCAGGTAACATAATGAGTAATACAATTATATATAATATAATATAATATAATATAATATAATATAATATAATATAATATAATATAATATAATATAATATATATTATATTATATTAGCATTATAGATTTGACTTTTTTCAGGCAATATTTGTACCTTGCAAATTATCCTTAAGGGCTTGTTTAATGGGGGCATATTATTTTATTTGTTTTACTTTGTAGGCCTACTTTGAAATAATACAATATTTGTAATAATATTTAATATACACCGATCAGGCATAACATTATGACCGAAGTGAATAACACTGAATCTCTTCATCACGGCATCTGTTAGTGGGTGGGACATATTAGGCAGCAAGTGAACATTTTGTCCGCAAAGTTGATGTGTTAGAAGCAGGAAAAATGGGCAAGCGTAAGGATTTGAGCGAGTTTGACAAGGGCCAAATTGTGATGTCTAGACAACTGGGTCAGAGTAAAACTGCAGCTCTTGTGGGGTGTTCGCGGTCTGCAGTGGTCAGAATCTATCAAAAACGCTCCAAGGAAGGAACCGTGGTGAACCAGCGACAGGGTCATGGGCGGCCAAGGCTCATTGATGCGCGTGGAGAGCGAAGGCTGGCCCGTGTGGTCTGATCAAACAGACGAGCTACTGTAGCTCAAATTGCTCAAGAAGTTAATGCTGGTTCTGATAGAAAGGTGTCAGAATACACAGTGCATCGCAAAAGGGGGACCAACACAATATTATCATAATGTTGTGCCTGATCGGTGTATAATACTATTAAAGGTGCACTATGTAACTTTTCTGTCCACTAGAGGTCGCCTGTTCAAAACAAAGGTGTAGTTTGATGACGGCAAATTTGAGCACAGAATCTTGGGACATGTGGTCTTCACCTCACAGCCGGTGGAAAAGAATCGGGATAGGACTCTTATTAACATTACTGTAGTATGAAGCAGAGCAGGACCGCTGGAGCGATTGTTAATAAGATGAATCCTCGCAAGCAGCGGGACTTTTAATTTCATCTCCTCAGCATCCCAGATAGCCTAGAAGAACTCGATGTTGCAACAGAAACTATTGGCTCTCTCTTTTCCAGCACTTTAGACACATTTGCTACCATGCGCTTAAAGAAGATTAAAGAAAATAGTCCAACGCCGTGGTACAACGAGCACACTCTGGCGCTTAAAACAAAAGCCAGAAAAATGGAGCGCAAAACTAAAGGTCTTTCGCATTTCGTGGAAAGAGAGCATGATTGCATACAGAAAGACCGTAAAACTGCTAGATCTGCTTATTTCTCGACTCTCTTAGAAGAAAACAAACAGAACCCTAAGTATGTATTCGATACAGTGGCTAAATTAACCAAAAATAAAGATTCAACTTCTGATGTTTGTACACAGAAATGACCTTATGAACTTCTTTACGTGTAAGATTGATAATATTAGGAAAACAATTATAACCATGCAGCCGTCTACTACAGTATCACATCAGACAGAGCATTGTAGTGTCACTGAGGAAAAATTGCACTCATTCACTGCAATAGGAGAAGAAGAATTGGCTAAACTCATTAAATCATCAAAATCAACAACATGTATGCTCGACCCTATACCGACTAAAAGAGATGCTTCAAGAGGTCATAGATCCTCTTCTTAATATCATTAATTCATCCTTGACATTAGGATATGTACCGAAAACTTTTAAGTTGGCTATTATTAAAACACTTATTAAAAAAAACACAACTTGATTCTGCAGAATTAGTCAATTAAAGGCCAATCTCAAATCTACCCTTTCAGTCAAAAATACTTGAAAAGGTAGTGTCCTCACAACTACGCTCCATTTTAGAAAGAAATTGTATCTGTGAGGATTTCCTGTGATACTATCGACCACAACATTATTTTGAATAGACTCGAAAATGATGTTGGCATTAGTAGAATTGCATTGGCATGGTTTAAATCATACTTAAATCATACCGTTATCAGTTTGTAGCAATAAATTAAGAGATGTCACACAGATCACAAGTTCAGTATCGATTACCGCAAGGCTCAGTGCTAGGACCGTTGCTTTTCACCCTGTACATGCTACCACTGGGAGATATCATTAGGAACCATGGCGTTAGTTTTCATTGATATGCTGACGATACTCAGCTCTATTTTTCTTCACGCCCTGACGAAACTTACCAATTCACAAGATTAACGGAATGCATAGCTGATATAAAAAAATGGATGACTAGTAATTTCCTGCAACTTAATTCAGAAAAAAAACTGAAATTTTAATTATTGGACAAAAAACTCCACAAGTAGTAGCCTAGAATACTGTCTAACACTTGATGGCTGCTCTGTCAAGTCCTCGTCGTCAGTTAGGAACCTGGGTGTGCTCTTTGATACTAATCTTTCATTTGAAAGACACGTTTCTAGCATCTGTAAAACTGCATTCTACCATCTTAAAAATATATCTAAATTACGGCATATGCTTTCAATGCAAAATGCTAAACAGTTAGTTCATGCGTTCATGACCTCAAGGCTAGATTATTGTATTGTACTCTACTGGGTGGTTGCCCTGCTCGCTTAATAAACAAACTCAAGCTGGTCCAAAATGCTGCAGCTCAAGTTCTTACTAGAACCAAGAAGTATGACCATATTAGCCCGGTTCTGTCAACACTGCACTGGCTTCCTATTAAACATTGCATACATTTTAAAATCTTGCTTATTACTTACATAGCACTAAATGGTTTAGATCCCCAGTACTTTAGCAAGCTCTTAACACATGATACTCCATCACGTCTATTGCGTTCTATAATCTTAAAATTCTGGCCAGTGATAATACCTAGAATATCAAAATCAACTGCAGGCGGTCGATCCTTTTCCTATTTAGCACCTAAACACTGGAGCAGTCTTCCTAGTATTGTTCGGGAAGCAGACACACTCTGTCATTTTAAATCTAGACTAAAAACACATCTCTTTACTATGGCATACACATAAAAAAAAAAAACATTTTCAATAAAATGATTGTTAGGCTGCATTAGCTAGGTCAGCCGGAACCGGGAACACTTTCCAGAACACCTGTACTCATTACATCATAAAAAGAATGGCATCTATGTTAATGTTAGTCTCTATGTGTATCTCAAGGTTATCTAGAGGTTTACTGCAGTCAGCCAGATCCGGGCCGTATCCAGATCAGATGGTGGACCTGCGCCTAGACATGACCAATGCATCCCTGAAGTGTCTGCAGAGGCGTGTCAATTAGACTCCCCCTGAAATTGCCTCATCGACACGGCATCCTCAAAAAACCCGTCTCCGGCGTGATGACTCTGATCTTTCGAATATTCCAATATTAAATGATGATTAAAATTATGTATGACATTACTCTGTGCATTCGCTCGGTGGCTGCTATGACACTTATTGCACACTGCAGTGAGAGTAAAGCATTTCTGCAAAAATAAACTGAGGGTAATGCAGATATGACGCAATCGACAGGCAACTCCCTCACACGTCCTGGTTCCTTGGTTAAAATAGCAAATTCTCACGATTTACAAATAGTTTGAAACGTTTGGGATATTGTAAGTACTTAACTGAACAAAATATATAACACTGGCCTAGTGGTTTTTTGATATTTTACAGAAATCTTTTTACATAGTGCACCTTTAAACCAAATGCTAAATAACATAAAAGGTCATTATTGTCCCTATATTTTCATTTTGTCTCTTACTGTGGCATTTTTTCACCACCTCTGATTAATTTGTGGCTGCACTGTATGAAATCTTGTAGTAACTTTATTTTAGATATCCTCAATCCCCCCCCATGCAAATGACTTAAGTGACAGTGATGCAGTGTGAGGAGAGTGTCCGATGTGGGGGGTTCAGCAGGGACCATCTGTTCAGACCCCCTTCTATGAACTCTACAGGGGCCTTCCAAGGACATTGGGTGGTGGGGTAATGAGTGTGTCCATAGGCCCTCTACAAACAAACAGAAGGCACTTGGAAAGAGCATGGAAAAATCTACACGGCCGAAAAGATAATATCACAGAAAGCATGAAATATAAGTATTACAAATAATTAATAAAGAATGTGAAATTCAACATGCAACACTTTTCTATCCAGAGTGGATAGAACATTGCAGCAGGATGATGTCTCCGTTACGCCCATAGACTGGTAACAGGTGTCTATCCCATTGTCCTCTTTGTCCAGAATTGAGACAAAACTCAGATTGGCCAGACAATGAGGTGGTGGTGGACTCATGAATATCTGAGAAGTGAGTTTGAATGTGGTCAGTGGGGGGTGATGAAGTGTATTTATTTCAAATCTATTTCCATATGCTTTGGAGTCATTCATCATTGATCGTTTACTGATCTATTTATGCATGTGGCACGGCGGGTTTGGTTAAGAGACTTGGTTAACATTGAGTTTAACATATGCAGGACCATAAATCACAGCCAGATAACACTGGGTCAAGGATATGCAGACGCCAAAAAGGCTATGTTTTATCTGAAACATCCTTGAAATGTTTTCATTGGTGTGTCTGTTATGATAAAGAAAAAAAAATGAAACCGTAGCCAATTTGACAAGTGCATTATTACATCTTCTCCCACATGGCTTGGAGGCACCACTGAGGAATGTAATTAAACATGTAGCAAACTAATTACTAAATGGTGTAAATTATATGGTAAAGTACACAACAGTTGTCTCAACAAGTCTAGGAACAATTCAGTTGTTCAGCGATATCAACTACCACGAAAACCCCTCGAGGAACTGTAATTCAAAGAGCTTGTGAAGAACACTGTGTCAGGAAAAAACCTTTGTCAAGGGATGCAATTTCCTGGAATGTATGATCACTGGTGGAGAAGGACCGTCATGTACTGACAAGCAGTGACTAGTAATACTAATGATCATGTGTGTATATATGACCTGAATGTACAGGGGCTGTTGTGCTTGAGTGGATGTGGTTGATGTGTGTTATTGATATTGCTGCCTTAATAGCTTAATTCCGCAAAATAAGGTGGACAGGGAATAAAGGAAAACGTCGGGGAAATGTACCCACCAGTCATGATGATTGTGACAATGTGCCACTATATTAAGACAAAACACTTATTTTCATATTAAACATCACAATAGACAATTATCACTCAATTTAGTGCCTTGACACAATGATTGATATCAATTATATTATTTAAATTATGTACTGTATATTAATTTAAACTAAGTAAATACACTATTAGACAAATGTATGATAATTTATATTATATTTCAGGGCTCAACAGTAAGGACTGCCCGATGGCCCAAGGCCAGTGTGAAAGACACTTACTGTGCGCTCACACCAGACGCGACTTGCATGAATAAATTGCGCTATTCGTGCGTAGTGGGACGCTTGAACATTTTGAGTTTACTTGCTTCATTCGCGCATGAAATTCTCTTCCCAACAGACACAAATTCGCATCAGGGGAGGGGCTTCTGCTCCAGTCTCGTTGCAAAAGATCTTTATATTTCCTGTTTCTATAATAATACAAAGTTGTATCGTACAGCTCCGGGTAGCCACACATACAGCAACAATGATTTTGTCATTCGCTCTTAATCACGTCACTACTAGAGCAAGCTCCTGATTGGTTACCGCGGCGCAAATATCCGCCAAAGATCAGATTTTTCAACTTGCGCGATTCGCGTGAATCATGCGTTACGCTCGTCAAATGCCCGAAACGCTCAATTCGCGCCATTGTAAACATAGTCACTTATGTCCTAAGTGACCATAAACGTGAGAAATAAAATACATGTGTAACAGTATATTGGATCTGTGCAACTCTTAAAGTGACAGCAGCCTAATAATTCTGCCGCTGTCTGTTTTTATATGTTAATAAAACAAAAGACAGAAAAATTATACAGTGAAGACTATGCAGTGATATTTTACATTTGACTACTATTTCTGTACCTGGTTCATCTAATTTAGACCTACATGAAAAACCTGAAAAGACATGTTTGTTCTGTTGTATTTATTTGTTCGCAAACACAAACGTAGTGATACCAAAGTCACAGTGGTGTCAAACTATTCCCATATCTGGAACACTGTTCGACCGATCAGAACTAACTGCTGTATGAATTCCATCAAAACAGTGACCTTTATATGGCACAAATACAATCAGGATCACTACACTGGCAGCGAACACAGCTACAACAACATAGATAAAGTGAGAAGCTATGCACTGAAGCACTTTTGAACATCCATCTTTATCAAGTGATTGACTGTGTCTGAAATCACATACTCTCTGAGTCAGTACTTCTTCTGAACTTCTTCTGAACAATTACTTTGCAACTGTAAAAAAAAAAGTATGTTCTATTATGGTATGGATGTGTGTAGTATGAATATAATCCAGACGGACTACATCCATCATTTGACCTCAGACATACTACATCCATCAATTGTCATGTGACCTACCGGCATCAGTTGTGCCGCTTCAATGCTATTCATTTATCCTTTCCCGTGGCCTCATGGGATAGTAAAGTGTCCATCAGATGTGCACTTCAGAATCTCACCGGAAGTAGTAGGTCATCCGGGTATTTCTCACCTATAATGAATATTGTAAATTCAGACAGACTACTCTTATCACATTTTCATCTACTACATAGTTGTGAAATATGCGATTTTGGATGCAGACATTCTGTCAGTTTTTCCTTTCCGGCAGTGGCGCACTGAACTTGGCTATACAGTTGAATTTGAAATATATACACATTGCTTTTTGTTGTAATTGTAATTAGTTGTAATTGATTAATTTATTGTGTAGTGTAGTCTTAAAGCATACTGCCATAAAGTAGAGAATCTAAGCAATGATTTAACCATTAATTAAAACAAAATAGCTGTAGAATGTCATGTTGGACATGGACCAGTTGCACCAGCACAAACAGCTCCATAGTTAGTATACATGTACAGTTCCAAAGGTTAAAGTTGACTCCACCTATCTCTTTGTTTCCATTTTGCTAGACCATCTCTGCCAGGCAATGTCATTGTGAGTCCGGCTGTGTCTGCAATGGATTCCATGCCCAGTGCCAGCAGACCATTATCACCATTAGACAAGGGCCTTGGTGTACTGGTTTGTACTTTAGTGAGCTGGCTGGACTCCACGCAGAGGAAGATTCATTATGGATGGTCCCAGCATGCTGAATGCAAACCTGACCCCACAACCACCCCCACAGGGGTTTGTGTCCAATGGACCATTATGATGTCCTTGGAGGCACCGGACCATGAATTTATGGGCTATGTTCCTTACTCTCCACTTCCCAGTGTTCCATGATGCTATTCTGTGGTGTTTAGCTGAAGCTAAAAAAGTATATGTTCCAAAAACATCAAATAGCAACATTGAACACATTAACTCTCTTAGCTGCGAGAAGACAAATATGCCAGAGTCAGGAATACCATTCATGTCTAAATGTTTTAAATGGCTTCCTTTTCCACATCTACAATAATATGGGAGTGGCTTTAAAGGGGTGGTAAACCACGATTTCACTTTTCTAACTTTAGCTAGTGTGTAATGTTGTTGTTTGAGCATAAACAACATCTGCAAAGTTACAACGTTCAAAGTTTAAAGCAAAGGGAGATATTTGCTTTTAAAGAAATCAATTTCTAAGGACTACAGCAAACGGCCGCTAGGGACTACTACACATTCCTCCAGGGTTGCTGACATCACCAGCCCCAATATTTACATAAACCCCTCCCCCGAGAATATGAAATAAGGGGGGTGAGGACATTTTGTATCGCAGCAGGGAAGCGTTGTTGTGGTAAGCTAGTTAGTAGGCTGGAGTGTTGTTGCCAATGCCGACGAAACGCTGTTATTTTCATCCGGATTGCAGGTCCACTTTGTTCAGCCTTCCTAGGGACGGGGGTGCATTGCAGTGCGTTTAACATACAACGTTATATGCATGTGTGTATGAGACAGAGGGGAACACGATCGCATTTGCAGCAGATATATGCTTCCCATCATAAATCAAAGCACGAGACAGACAGGGGTCGGAGGGGAAGACCGGAAAATGTGACATAATGGACAATATTCGTCTGTATTTGCAATACACGAGCCGCGGTTCAGCTGCGCGAGACAAACACTGCCAGTTTGTGAATGCACAACGGGCGCGCGTGGCTCCCGCTGCACATTTCACAGAGGAAAGCTTCCACAATCTTCGCGAGTTCAATGCAGGATTCTTACAACGGCTTGTCCTGAAAGATGGATTTAAAAACAGAAGCTGTTTACGGGCCACAACCTGTAAGTATGATTTATTTTTCATCTATGTGTTTTCCTGTAATAGTTCGTATTATTAATTGTAGCCTACATTATAGCAAGGAAGTAAACAGATGACAACGTTAATTTGGCTCTGCAAATTAGTTTGTTAAATGCTCATTCATACTTAACGTTATCCGACAAACACCTAACGTTACAAACTTTTTAAAATCTCAACAGCGAACTTGGCATTAGTGTAAATTATTCTTTGATTAGAGCTTTTATGTGTTGTTTATCTACAGGCATGCTAAACATGGTTCTGTGTTTGATTTGGATACTATAGTAAAGCCAATGTTTAGTGTTCGTTCTTGCAACAGATATTTGGCAAATCGTTCTAAAAATACAAAAGTAACAGTGCCATTCAGTAGCGATCACTATAGATCCGCAGTCTTTACTCTTGAGGACTGAACAGGTCCTGCTCGATCATCTTCACTAAAATTGTCTGGGTCTGATTCGGGCTCAAATTGGTATGGTTTTATTGACGCCATTGTACTAGCCAAAGCACAGGCTACCGGTAAAGGTAAAGGGCGTGACGTTTCCGACAAACGTGCACTAGGCGGTTAGCGAATCACAACACACTGGGCCAGCTAACCAATCTGAGCCCATTGCGTATTTTTGAGGGACCGGCTTCATACAACCCGGAAACCATCAGACCGTTTTTACAAGGAGGGACAGAGCAGTGTAGAATAAAGGTAAAATATATGAAAAATAATGCAATTTTTTAAAAAACGAAGCATGAACACATGTTACAGTGCACCCCACAAACACAAGCAAGCCTTTGAAAGAATGTGCTTTACCACCCCTTTACAAAAAAAAAACAACACTGGAAAAAACGGAAGATGCTTCAGGCAACGGTTTGAGTCTGTGTTGAATTATCATTCCTACCACGTAGTATTACTACAACTGTAAATGGTTAGACACAAAATATTATTAAAATTAGTACACTGTAGGTTCAATACATCATACAATGTACAAGAACGCCGTAACGGACGTTTCCAGTATAATTTTAGTTTTAATTTGTTGCAATGAGTCGCGTCTGGTGTAACTTAAATGTGCTGCGTCCAAAAGCGCGTACATACTTTCATATTACTTTTCAGAGTACTAAATTCAATGAACAACTTTACTTACTTCTATACAGTGATGGCAATGTTGAAACACTAATTCACGATTCACTTAATGAATCTTTTGTTTTGAATCAATGCTTCGGAGCTTCGAGCTAACCAAGTCATGTGATTTAAAGGGATAGTTCACCAAAAAATATGACATTCTTCTTTCAGACGAATACAATCGGAGTTATATTAAAACATGTCCTGGCTAATCCAAGCATTATAATGGCAGTGAATGGCAGCCCAAAATTTGAAGCTCAAAAATCTATTATAAAAGTAATCCACACGGCTCCGGGGGGTTAATAAAGGCCTTCTAAAGTGAATTGATGGGTTTATAAGAAAAATATGTAATTTTCCAACACTGTAAAAAATGTCAGGCCTCTCCAATTTAAAATTTTCTAGTGACCGATCACATCTCAATTTTTCAATTTGGCCAACTAAAAAATGTAGAGGTTGTTCCAATTAAATATTATTATTATTATTATTATAATCATTATATAATGAGGATGAGACGAATGAATGGACGAATAAGAAAATCACGAGCTTGACGTGTTTGATATTAAAAGGCAATATTCCTTTTAAGGAGATGGTGGTCTAGTGGGTTAAACCACTGAACTGATATGCAGGAGGTTGCTGGTTCGATCCCAGCAGTCACCACCAGTGTGTCCTTGAGCAAGGCACTTTACTCCATGTTGCTCCAGGGGGATTGTCCCTGCAATACAGGTACTGTAAGTCGCTTTGGATCAAATGCATAAATGTAAATGTAAATGGCAATAACTTAAGCCCTGAGAGAGGCCAACGCCAAATGCAATCTAACAGGGTTGCATGGCACACATATCACACAAATGACTTAATTTACTCATTACCTATCACTTTAGACATATAAGACATGAGGGAAATAAAAATATTGGCTACCGTTAGACAATTATGTAGTAAACGAGAACACACTCATGAAACCAATGAATGCATGAACTCATGATTCTACAAAATGTCTTTTAAACTTCATACCGGGTCATGAAGCAAAACTCATAGCAAAACTCACTGAGAATAATTTCAGTGCTCAATATCACCAACGTCTTGTGACGAATATTTCTCTATTCTCTTGGGAATGTTTGTCTCGGTCTTCAGCACCGTTTAGCTCTGCAGTCTGCTCTCTCGCGTTCCGCATTTGAAATCTCCACACAACGGTTCTCCTCCACAATCTCCTCCACAATCTCCACACACGGTTTTCCTCAAGCACATTTTGCGCATGCGTATAGTTTTTCGGACGGAGGACTTGTTCACCCAACATGGATTTTTCACTTCGACTTCATAGATTGACTGAGCACAATTAAATATATTCAGTGAATATACAATTTTAATTTTGAGTGAAGACCTTAAGCTATGATTAGTACAATGCATATTTTTGCATGGGTTTTTTATTGGGCCAATATGTAATGATCAATTTTCACAATTTTTCACAGTGAGCGTGAGTTAGATTAAAGGGATAGTTCACCCAAAAGTGAAAATTACCCCATGATTTACTCACCCTCAAGCCTAGTATATATGACATTCTTCTTTCAGACGAATAGGTACAATCGGAGTTATATTAAAAATCCAAGCATTATAATGGCAGTGAATGGCATTCCAAAATTTGAAACTCAAAAAAGTGCATCCATCCATTTTAAAAGTAATCTATACGGCTCTGACGGGTTAATAAAGGTGAATCGAATAAAGGTTTTAAAGTGAATCGATGAGGTTTTTGTAAGAAAAATTTAAAACTTTAAAAAAGTAAAATATCTAGCTTCCTCCAGACCGTATTCAATTTACAAAAAAAGCGTAACTGCTGCTTTCACTAGAACGTAAGCGTTTTGAATTGCAAGAGGCGTTACACTTTCTGCCTAAATTGAATACGGAAGGTTTTGTGAAGCAATTGGTTCAGTCGACTCAAAAAGCAATTCGTAGAGTCAACTGAATACTACAAATTAGGACATTATTCATAGTAGGCCTATTCATAAAGCAATACACGGAAAGTACCCAGATTACCTGCTTCCATCCAGATTCTGAAGTGCACATCTGCTGGACACTTTACTATCCCATGAGGCCACAGGAGAGGATGGCAGTGAGGCAACGCAATTGGTGGCGTGCATACAAGACAAAGACAGCATGGTGGATGTAGTAAATCCGGATTTCATTCATTTAACACACATTCATATGATACCACATATTTTATCAGTCATAAAGTAAGTTCCACATCAAATACTATGTTGCTTTTTGAATACTACATAGTAGCGAAGTGAGCATATTCTGAGGTAAGAATGGTATTATAATTTCTGCTTCGGGATTTATAGGTTCAAACACCAACAGATGGTATGAGTCGATGGTAATAAAACAGCCCAGTCCAAAAGGTTAGAGGACAGGGCTGGTGGCTGTTGACCCCAACCAAAAAGGTCACTGGCGGTCACTATAGTGGAAGTAGCTAAACATACGACAACTCAGCAAATGCTTTTGTCTCTGTTTCTTTTTTCAGTGCTTTATCCCTTTATCCCAAACACGTTACGGCGGCAAAGCACAACCAGTCGAACATTCTGTAAGGGAGGTACAGAAAAGGTAGAGGGGTCTGGTCTGGAAAGTATCAAAATGCTTCACTCCCAGCTGAAGACTCGCAGACAGCAGGTGGAGTCTGGAGGCAGCAATGAGGTCATTGGGGCCAACAATTTTCACATGGGTTGTTTTACAGTGTTTACACCAGTTAGCGCCCACATACCACGCTGTGAGCTAAACCCTGTGAACTAGGTATGATGAAAAAAATGCCCCATTTATGCTCATAAAAACACAATAGAATCACTGACTGAGATGGACGATGGCGGCATCTCCCCAAAACTGAATTTGTCCTATATTTGTGATTGAGCTCTATTGTTTGGGCTTTACTCAATCCTTCAGGAATGTTTTCATCAGCAAACCTCAGAGCTGATTTCACCCGGCCCCTCCCATCCGCACAGAGCCGCACCATCCAAGAATGTTGACTGCATCCTCAGGATCAGAGAAAAGTGTGTCATTTAGGCCTATAAACAATGACGACGGCACAGGCAACACAGGAACATATGCAGTCGCAAAAGTTTCTATGGCAATGAACCAACACATAGGGTTACACAAGTGTCTGTAAGCTGACCACCCATTTGTGACCTAGTTACAAGCCTTACGTGAGAAAAATATCAACATGAGAAGCAAACGCTCATTCACATTGCTGACATGTACATTTATTTGTGAAAGACACTGCCCTCTGCTGTACAAAAGTAGTAGCTCACAAGTAGCAAACGAATTTGATTATGCAAAGCAGGAAATGCAACAGGAAACAATTAAGTTCAGTCTCATATTGGTCTTGCATACATTTTATATACAAATTATTTAAAATCAGTGTGTGCAGTTATGCTTTGGTATTCTATTACATGCGTGTCATGAACTCTAAAAGCAGCTTTGCATTAATGAAAATAAAACTAATGTATTTAAATACATTACAACTAGTGTGTGCATCAGACAAGACATAAAGCTTCAGTCCTTACAGTACAAAAAAACCAAAACAAAACGTTTAAGACATGTGTGCCTTATCGAGAACTGTCCCACAATCCACATCCTCACTCGCAGTCACTGATTCTGTTAAAAGAAACATATTTGACTTACATAGGTAAAAGGATTTCATATGATTGTAATTAGAGATAGTAAACTAGGTTAACCTACTGTTTCCCGACATGTGAGTTTCGGCCATGCTTTTCTCTTCTTGCCCCCATCTATTGAACCAGAAACAAACAGAGACAAAACTAAACCGCAAGATATTTCCAAGACAGTAGACCTCAGAGTCTAGCAACCAGTATATCAGAGATTTTCATCTTTTTTATGGCAAGACGTCTACACCCAGTTCTTTTCTAAAGCGTATATGCAGGTTTAGATCTGGTAGGTCTACTATTATTAGACTTGTGTTGAAGCCTTCCAACTGGCATTTTCTTTTCATTATTACTCTTATTTCCAGTGGAAAGGGTCGTTAAAATTAAATGTGCAATTCTTTTGTCATAGCTTCTTTCATCGCAAACCCAGTGTGTACTGTTACCAACAACAATCTCACTGTTTGCTTCAAGCCAGAGGCAACAGGTGTGTCAAATCACTGTCAGAATACCTTTGATTGTCAATCTTCCAAACAAGGCAGCTGCCAGGATCACTGTCAGAAAAATGACAGCTGGCAGTAAGATCTTCTCAATGTCCTGAAAGTGACTTCTCTCCGGGTCACTCCAATTTACTGTGATTAAACAAACAAAAAATGCATATCTTTACTAGCTTGTGGTCTTGTGTAAACAGTGGCAATACAGTCAAACTAAAAGTATCACAAATGGCACAACATTTTCATTAACATGAAACTAGTTTAGCGGTTTTCAAAATAATGTAGCTTTCCAGTAAAAAGCTACATTGCAAATTCCTACTGAATTGCTATATTTTTCATCACATTACTTTGTGGTCACAATTGTATTATGAAGTTAATTACTTTTTTAGTACCTTATAGTGTAGCTACATGAAAGTATTTTAAAGGGGTCATGACATGAGAAATCAAATTTGCTTGAGCTATTGACATATAAGAGATCTTTGTACTATTAAAATATCCTGCAAGTTTAAAAGGATAGTACATCCAAAAATCATCATTTACACCCTCAAGATGTTCCAAACCTGTATACATTTCTTTGTCCTGCCGTACACAAAGGAAAATATTTAGAAGAATGTTTGTAACCAAGCAGATCTCGCTTGGAAAAAGAAAAAAAATACTATGGTAGTCAATGGGGGCAGAGATCTGCTTGGATACAAACATTCTTCCTAATATCTTCCTCTGTGTACAGCAGAACACAGACATTTATTTGTTTTTCATTCATTTACTTTAGGGTGAGTAAATGATGACAGAATTGTCATTTTTGGGTGAACTATCCCTTTAAAATGTCCTCCTCATTATCGTTTTGATATTGTGGGAACTGTGATGTCACACGGTCAAATACATTGGCATATGACTGCCCCCGGACCAATATATCACAAATAATTACACGTCATCACATAGGCCCTGCCCACTGGAGAAAATGACTCCATATTCATAGTTTTCAGGCCATGAGGTCAAAACAGCCATAGAACTGCAGCACACGCCTGTCAATTTTCCATCTTAAAAACAAAAATATGTGAACAAGATGCACGTTTTTGGCACTTGTGACCTATATACACTCACCTAAAGGATTATTAGGAACACCTGTTCAATTTCTCATTAATGCAATTATCTAATCAACCAATCACATGGCAGTTGCTTCAAATGCATTTAAGGGTGTGGTCCTGGTCAAGACATTCTCCTGAACTCCAAACTGAATGTCAGAATGGGAAAGAAAGGTGATTTAAGCAATTTTGAGCGTGGCATGGTTGTTGGTGCCAGACGGGCCGGTCTGAGTATTTCACAATCTGCTCAGTTACTGGAATTTCACGCACAACCATTTCTAGGGTTTACAAAGAATGGTGTGAAAAGGGAAAAATATCCAGTGTGCGGCAGTCCTGTGGGCGAAAATGCCTTGTTGATGCTAGAGGTCAGAGGAGAATGGGCCGACTGATTCAAGCTGATAGAAGAGCAACCACTCGTTACAACCAAGGTATGCAGCAAAGCATTTGTGAAGCCACAACACGCACAACCTTGAGGCGGATGGGCTACAATAGCAGAAGACCCCACAGGGTACCACTCATCTCCACTACAAATAGGAAAAAGAGGCTACAATTTGCACAAGCTCACCAAAATTGGACAGTTGAAGACTGGAAAAATGTTGCCTGGTCTGATGAGTCTCGATTTCTGTTGAGACATTCAGATGGTAGAGTCAGAATTTGGCGTAAACAGAATGAGAACATGGATCCATCATGCCTTGTTACCACTGTGCAGGCTGGTGGTGGTGGTGTAAAGGTGTGGGGGATGTTTTCTTGGCACACTTTAGGCCCCTTAGTTCCAATTGGGCATCGTTTAAATGCCACGGCCTACCTGAGCATTGTTTCTGATCATGTCCATTCCTTTATGACCACCATGTACCAATCCTCTGATGGCTACTTCCAGCAGGATAATGCACCATGTCACAAAGCTCGAATCATTTCAAATTGGTTTCTTGAACATGACAATGAGTTCACTGTACTAAAATGGCCCCCACAGTCACCAGATCTCAACCCAATAGAGCATCTTTGGGATGTGGTGGAACGGGAGCTTCGTGCCCTGGATGTGCATCCCACAAATCTCCATCAACTGCAAGATGCTATCCTATCAATATGGGCCAACATTTCTAAAGAATGCTTTCAGCACCTTGTTGAATCAATGCCACGTAGAATTAAGGCAGTTCTGAAGGCGAAAGGGGGTCAAACACAGTATTAGTATGGTGTTCCTAATAATCCTTTAGGTGAGTGTACAGCACCTGCTAAAGTATATCAATCATTAAAAACGGCGGGACATTCTAAAACGCTTATTCTGAAAAACATTTAGTGTAGGCTGCACCAATAAGGATTAAATTAAGGAAAATTTAACACTAAACAAGGATTTGTTGATATGTGTTTTATTTTAATTGCGTTGTGTTGCACCTCTTAATTTTAAACACAGATTAACTACGTGAAAATATTTAGAATTAAAGGGTTGATCATGCAGTGAACCGATGCCAGGCTAAAGATGCTTAATCCTTATTCGTGCAAACCAGCCTTAAAGTGCCTTAATGAACTAAAACAGTGATATTAAAAGATCAAATTAATTTCTGCATACTCTATACAGGCAAGCAGATGAGCCCAGAATATGAACGCAATTCGTTTTCTTTATAATGGTTTTCAATGGAAAAAACACTTAAAGAGAAACCTTGTGTTGCATTTATATTGAGTTTATCTGCTTTCCAGTACAAAGTGTGCATCATCAATAAGGTGTATATTGAATTTGGTCTTTTAATATCACTGTCTTACTACATTAATATTTAAGGCATCCCTTAACACCAGAACCGCCACGGGGTAAGATTTACCCATGGCTGTTTTCAAATGTACATAACATATTTTCAATAAAACATCCAAGTCATCCCAATCTCCCAGTAATCGACTTCGACTAAAATTGTGTTATTTACAATCCCCTGTTGTTGAAAATTGTTTCGATAAAACCAAATAAAAAACAGGAAACATTAATACCTAAAACCGCCAGCAGGTCAAATTTACCCCAATATAATTATTTTATTTCCATGCTGTGTTTGAGCAACGTGTAGTGTAGACAGTCACACAACGCACAATCAAATGAAGATTTTTTAGCCTATTCATAAATGTTCAAACTTTGGATTAATTATACATTTTTGTTTTGCAATTTGTATTGTATATTTTTTACTACTGTGTTGCTATCCATTCAAGTCTGCTTGTTTCCTGAAAAATAATATTTCCAATCAATGATGTAATGAATAAAAAAAAAGAAATTATGATTACCCCAAGTTTATTAGGGCCCAAGCCCCCAGACAATTTTCTAATTTACAGTCATTAGCTCCGACCAACAGGAAGTCTGCTACATTTTTTAATAAATCAGGCTCAGAGTTTTTATAAACTACTCGTAGGAGATGCATGGAATCGACAATCAACATGAAGAAATACACTGAAGATGCTATATTGATAACGATTATAGGATATCTCAAACGGTGCTGCTATGGCGAGGGATTAAAGAAAGAATAAAATAGGAAACAGAAATGGGCTAATATATTTTTAATTTAATAAATTAAATTAAGATTGTATGTTCGGTAATTGAACCTGGTTGAATTTAAAATGAATATACAATTTTTCAGATCAACATATTTATTTATTTATATTATTTCTTTTGAATCTTATTATGTGTCTCTGTGTGTGCCCTCCCCTCAACAGAAGATGGCAGCAATGTGTTTGTTTTGAAACAGGATTAAAAAAAAACATTGCATCTCTCTTTCTCCCTGCCTCTCTCTGTGTGTGTATGTGTGTGTGTGTGTGTGTGTGTGGAGGGGGATGGGTGGTTGACTGCCAGCTGCCTACAGCATACTACAGCATTCTGATGGTGTAAAGTTTAACTCAAACATTTGTAGGCGTAAATGTGGCATTTTCAGATGACTTTGATATAGTTATTTTACGTTTAACGGGTTTAAATTCATATTACAGCAAATGATAACTTCACATTTGAAATTAAACTATGACACTATATCACTATTAGGGCAGGACTAATTTTCTATATGACATTTGAGTTACAATTCTTATCACCTGACATCTGTGATTTCATGTACTCATTCAGACAGTACTCTTTTTTTAAAGAGGAATATGTGTGCATTTTCTATACATGTGCTTTACAGAAGGTCATGTGCTGTGTTTGCAAAGATCACATATGATGCATATGTCTTTAAATTAATTATTTACTGATATAATTCAAATTTATTCAAAGTATATTTCACATGATTTTATAAAATGGCTGTTTATAATAAATGTGCATAAAATGTAGACATGCATCTTACTCTTACCTGACACTTAAATCAAAATAATCTGCAGTTTCTGTGATTTGGCTCCATTTTGTAATTAATTTTGTAATTAAATTTTTTATTGGATACCACCCATATTGAAATGAAAGCACGCTTTATAGTGCATAAGATTGGTGTATAAACAGTAGCTAAGGTAGGTCAAAAAACACATGAAGAGAAGTGTTAGGATAATACCACACCAGCATTCGAACGGTATTCTGCACTCATTTCAATTTGACTTGACATCATCTGACATTAAATTCATTTAAATTTAATTTATCTCATAGATGTGGCTGTTGTAGTTTGTGGCCATAGCAGCACCAACTGCTGCAGTTTGAAATAGTCCTTTTATGTTTTCTCATTTTAAATGCCTATTGGCTGTTGTGCACAGTTAAGCTGATGCCACTGGGATGGCTGTGCCACCGGCTTGGGCCCGTCATCACTGCTCGCAACTATAATTGGTGTTGTTCTCTTATTCAAATTATAAATTATATAACTAAACAAATTAATAATTAATTAGGTGAAACGTGTGCTTTAATTTGTCATTGCATCATAATGTACATCCTATGCAGTGAGGTGAATTATTATTGCTCTTTATTGGCTATTTAGGGTATTTTAGTAATTTAAATAACAAGAGGTTATCTTAATATGTGATTTAATGACATTTTATTATAATATTACACCATCCAAATATGTGTTTATTTCCTTCTAATTCTCGTTGTCATTGCAGGTTGGTTTAGCCTATAGTCACCAAAAAGTGATTAGTTTGGCCTGCTTAAATAGCACAAAACAACAGGACAAAAACATAGTTGTTGACTAAAAACAATCATTTCATGACTCTAGATATTACTTTGAGAATACAGTGGCATAATACAGTGACATAATTAGTTTTTTTAGTCATATCCAAACAGTAATCATGTGCATGGATACATTTTACCAGCTGGCAGTTTTGACCTCTGGCAGTTCTAGTGTTAAAACAGATCTTTTCAGACAGAGGTTCAGAATGAGGGTTGAAAATCATATATATTTGTTTTTTGGGCAAAAACCTTTATTATTAGGAAATCTTAAGGAACATATTATTATAATATAATTATATAATTATGAGTGCCTGTAGCAGTATCACAGGCTATGCTTCTAACTTAGCTACATTTTCATTAGCATGATGCAGTGTAGATTTTCCAGTAAGGAGCTACACTGCATAATCCTACATTGCTATATTTTTTATCGCATTGTATTGTGGCCACAACTTTATAATGTAGTTAGCTACTTTTTTAGTAGCTTGAGTGTAGCGACATACTATTTTTTAAAAGATTAGCGTTACTATAATTTGTACAGTGGTTTGTGAGTAGCTGTATCGTAGATGGCGCTACTTTTTTTACAGTTGCAAAGTACAGTGAGGAAAATAAGTATTTGAACACCCTGCTATTTTGCAAGTTCTCCCACTTAGAAATCATGGAGGGGTCTGAAATTGTCATCGTAGGTGCATGTCCACTGTGAGAGACATAATCTAAAAAAAAAAAATCCAGAAATCACAATATATGATTTTTTAAACTATTTATTTGTATGATACAGCTGCAAATAAGTATTTGAACACCTGTCTATCAGCTAGAATTCTGACCCTCAAAGACCTGTTAGTCTGCCTTTAAAATGTCCACCCCCACTCCATTTATTATCCTAAATTAGATGCACCTGTTTGAGGTCGTTAGCTGCATAAAGGAACCTGTCCACCCCATACAATCAGTAAGAATCCAACTACTAACATGGCCAAGACCAAAGAGCTGTCAAAAGACACTAGAGACAAAATTGTACACCTCCACAAGGCTGGAAGGGGCTACAGGGAAATTTCCAAGCAGCTTGGTGAAAAAAGGTACACTGTTGGAGCAATCATTAGAAAATGGAATAAGCTAAACATGACTGTCAATCTCGGACTGGGGCTCCATGCAAGATCTCACCTCGTGGGGTCTCAATGATCCTAAGAAAGGTGAGAAATCAGCCCAGAACTATACGGGAGTAGTTGGTCAATGTCCTGAAAAGAGCTGGGACCACCGTTTCCAAGGTTACTGTTGGTAATACACTAAGACGTCATGGTTTGAAATCATGCATGGCACGGAAGATTCCCCTGCTTAAACCAGCACATGTCAAGGCCCGTCTTAAGTTTGCCAATGACCATTTGGATGATCCAGAGGAGTCATGGGAGAAAGTCATGTGGTCAGATGAGACCAAAATAGAACTTTTTGGTCATAATTCCACTAAACGTGTTTGGAGGAAGAAGAATGATGAGTATCCCAAGAACACCATCCCTACTGTGAAGCATGGGGTTGGTAGCATTATGCTTTGGGGGTGTTTTTCTGCACATGGGACAGGGCGATGACCAGGGCCATGTATTGCGAGATTTTGGGGAACAACCTCCTTCCCTCAGTTAGAGCATTGAAGATGGGTCGAGGCTGGGTCTTCCAACATGACAATGACCCGAAGCACACAGCCAGGATAACCAAGGAGTTGCTCTGTAAGAAGCATATCATAGGTTCTGGCGTGGCCTAGCCAGTCTCCAGACCTAAACCCAATAGAGAATCTTTGGAGGGACCTCAAACTCCGTGTTTCTCAGCGACAGGCCAGAAACCTGACTGATCTAGAGAAGATCTGTGTGGAGGAGTGGGCCAAAATCCCTCCTGCAGTGTGTGCAAACCTGGTGAAAAACTACAGGAAACGGTTTGACCTCTGTAATTGCAAACAAAGGCTACTGTACCAAATATTAACATTGATTTTCTCAGGTGTTCAAATACTTATTTGCAGCTGTATCATACAAATAAATAGTTAAACAATCATACATTGTGATTTCTGGATTTTTTTTTAGATTATGTCTCTCACAGTGGACATGCACCTACGATGACAATTTCAGACCCTCCATGATTTCTAAGTGGGAGAACTTGCAAAATAGCAGGGTGTTCAAATACTTATTTTCCTCACTGTAATTACTTGTTCAAAATAAGTACAGACTCAGAGAGTATGTAATTTCAGACGCAGTCAGTCACTTTATAAAGATGGATGTTTAAAAGTGCTTCAGTTCACTGAGTGCATAGCTTCTCACTTTATCCATGTTGTTGTAGCTGTGTTCGCTGCCAGTGTAGTGATCCTGATTGTATTTGTGCCATATAAAGGTCACTGTTTTGATGGAATTCATACAGCAGTTAGTTCTGATTGTTAGTTCCAGGTATGGGAACAGTTTGACACCACTGTGTCTTTGGTATCACTACGTTTGTGTTTGCGACGTTTGTGCATTTCAGATGGTCAGTCTGTCTCTTTCTGCAGGTTACATTAATACACCAGTAGGGGAGGGTAAGTGGCCCCCTATCCTTATATAATGTACAGCCGTTTGTAGTGGTGTCCAAAAGCATACAGGACATTATCTAATGCGTTCATTCAATCCCATAATGCACAGTCATGAGTGTACACTTCCATGCACTGAGTGTCGCCACAAATTATTTCCCGAATCTCGCCAGAACATGGCATCCACAGGCCACGGCACTTACGGCGCACTCAGTGTCTGCTCACTCCTTTTCATTTACTCATTCAGTGACTATATTAGTGGAGTAGGGAATAGTGATGAGGGTGCCCATCTTATTTTTTAGTGTAAGAGCGGGCGTGGCCATTTGTATATTGAATGTGTCTGGCCTCCGGTGTCATTCGCTTCCAGTTATTTTTAGCTGGACAATACAGCTTGTTATGCTGCTTGATATTGCAAACTGGTATTTCTTACCATATTATTTTAGTCGTAATTATAAGTATATATGGTTTGTAGTGCACTTTGTTGTTCTTCTAGTCATTTACCTATAGTGGCCAATGAATTGAAAGTCTTGCAAATTCACAGAAAGTAGCTTACTTCAGCATTGTAAAATAAGGTGGATGGTGGTGACTTCAAATACAGCCTTTGAATTCACTTTTGATGAGTGAGTCATTGAATCATTATTTAACCCTTAATCACCCCTCAAGTAGGGTTTACGTTTGTGATCCTTGGGGTCAGATAGACCCCAAACATTTACAGAGCGATTGCGGAAATATACATTTTTTACATGGAAAACTATATATAATTTGTTTAAAATTTTTGTTTTACCTACTGTACAATTACTTAACTAGGCCATACATTGGCTCATTAAAAAAAAAAAAAAATTCTGACAAAATCACTTAAATGATGATCTTAATTAAATCTAAATTGTTTTTGGACATTGCTCTTTTGTGTTAGGGATAGAATACTGCCATCTGCAGGTTTGTGGAAAAACCTTAGGACTTATAGTTAAAGAAAGTGCAATGACCACATATATCCAGCAGAGGTCCATAGGGACTTCATTTTCACTTCATTGATTCTCTGTGTGTGTGTGTGTGTGTGTGTGTGTGTGTGTGTGTGTGTGTGTGTGTGTGTGTGTGTGTGTGTGTGTGTGTGTGTGTGTGTGTGTGTGTGTGTGTGTGTGTGTGTGTGTGTGTGTGTGTGTGTGTGTGTGTGTGTGTGTGTGTGTGTGTGTGTGTGTGTGTGTGTGTGTGTGTGTGTGTGTGTGTGTGTGTGTGTGTGTGTGTGTGTGTGTGTGTGTGTGTGTGAGAGAGAGAGAGAGAGAGAGAGAGAGAGAGATAGAAAGTTTGTTCCACTTTGTGTTTATGCTCTAGGACCAGACCTTTATTTAAATGTAAACATTTTCAGATTTATACTGGATTTGTAAAAAAAATCTTTTTACAAACAAATAAAAATATATATTTTTTACATTTTTCCATTCATTACCAAAATCTAAAAAATGCCTGTGTGTGTTTGTGAATGAACATGCTTGTTCCATGTTGCGTTTGTGCTCTAGTATTAGTCCTTCATTTATGTATGGCAATCTTTCAGATTTATGCCAGTTTTGTTGATTTTATTTGCCAATTTCTATACAAATGTGCTCTGTTGCAGTCACACACGTGTGTTTGTGCGCGCATGTGCATGTGTATGAGATAGAAAGTTCGTTCCACATTGTGTTTATGCTCTAGGACCAGACCTTGATTTAAATGTAGACATTTTCAGAATTATATTGGATTTTGTTTTATTTTTGTGACAAACAAAGTGGGGGAAAAAAAAGGAACATTTTCAATGTGGGGTCAATCTGACCCCAAGCACCTTAAAAATAAAAATAAAAAATAAAAAAAATAAATAAATAAAAAATAAATAAATAAATAAAATAAATAAATTTATTTTTATAAAAAATAAAAATAAATAAATAATAAATAAAAACCGTAAAAATAAAATTTCACACCTTTAGAACAACCAAATCAAGCCCAGATTTTTTGTGCATGTTTAGATAGATTATTTAGGAAATGTCACCGAGTCTCATACCCCTGAGATGAAGGGAACACTTTTTAAAAATGAAGGAAAAGTCCAATGGGGTCAGCTGGACCCCAAGGGGTGATTTAAGGGTTACAATTATATATTAAAAAAGCTGCCTATAAACAAGTGCCTCTATGAATGAAGCTACATTCTGATTGACAGGGCCCGTGGGCAGTTTTCACTGCTTTCTGCTTCCTGAGCTCGATATATCTGTCGAAGTTCACTTTACTTGACAAAATGCATTCATTCAGGAACACCCTGCAAGAGGCGTTTCAAAGATGGCTGCCGAGTGAAATGACTTGTCTTAAAGGGACTTTGTTATAACTACATTTTCATTAGCATGGCACTAATTTAGCTGTCAAGATTGTTTCGCTTTTCGATTGAGCTACACTGCAGCTCGCTAATTTAGCAAACTTTTTGTTAGCTTATAGCAGCTACCACTATAAAAGTTTATCTTGACTATAGTTGAACTACTTGAAAGTATGAGTAGCTGTAAATAGATTACAGGCGACGCAACTACGTAACTCAGATTTTCAATGGCATGACACTAGCTTAGTTTTTTTTTTTTTTCTCAAAATAGTTTCCAGTAAGATGCTACACTAAAAAAAACGCTGCATTGCTGTTTTCCCCCACATTGTATTCGCCCCCAAAATGTAATCTACTATTTTGAAGCTACAGGTAACTTTTTTTTTTTTTAAGATTAGCTTGCCTGTTGTTGAACTACTTGACATTATGAGTAGCTGCGTCTTCTAGCATAGCTACAGTTTCAAAATGACTTCCCCAACACTGCCCACCATTATAAGCTATATGTACTTACAACACTGCAAGTCGCACTGAAGTACAGCGACTGAAAAGTGCACATCTACCCTCTGGACCTTTTAAACAGGAAAACATGAGACAATCCACATCAATGAATCATAAATGACAAAAATCCACCAAGTTTTGTCAGCACTGTCACTCTCCGTTGATGCCTTACCTGTATGCAAACACACACTTCACATGCATTTTTAGACAAGTTGAAAACTGTGCGCTTCAATTTGTCCTAGAAAACAAATAAGAACTGGCGTGAAAAACAAGCTTAAACAAGACTGCCCTTGTGCTATGGGTTTTCTTTAGAACAGACCCTTTTCTTTGTCATGTCATCAGGTACAAATCAGTTTAAAAGTTTTACTTTGACAGGGGAATTGCCCTCAACGGAAGCCTCAAGGCATGGCGTTACTAAGATGAATAGGGAAGTACCGAGAAACAAAATGATAAGAGAAAAAAAAACAAACATCTGTATGACATCATGTACATCTGCTTTGAAGTTATTTTAACTGATCCTACATGCTGATAACCCTGCTAAAGTCTCCTTACCACAGAAAGGGTTTTGGACTTGTTTCCCTCGATTTGTTTGCACCGAGAGGACGGTTTCATCTCACAGACTGAAACTGAGAAGTTGGCTTTGACCCATGTTGATATCTCTGCCCACTGCTGACCATTTTTGGATGCCATCTTTGCTGTCCAGACTTGTGGAATAAAACATTAAAGTCATTTAGCCTTCATACAGCTTGTAACATAACCAAACTGCTTGTTAAACATGTCTTATAGCTAACAGGGAACGTTCTCATAAAGTTCTGGCAAGGTTCTCTTAAAGTCCTGAGTAAACATTCTTCTAGTAACGTTAAAAGAACATTTATGGTACTTTTTTTTCGAAAACATTTTAGTTGGACGTTTTTATCTAACAATTTTTAAAAGTTACTTATTGTTTCAGAACATTCAGAGAATGTTTAAAAGTAACGTTCCCATGTTTGCAAAATGATCAAATGCAATGTTTACATCTTTGCATGACCAAGAAAACATTCAGAGAACATTCATAAATAACATTTCAATAACTAAATATGAGCATAGGCAAAACAATCTAAGAATATACTTTTGTTTGCTGGGGTAGTGCTTTGTATACCTGAGAAATTCCCTTTGGCAAAAGGACACTTAATCCATGTCCCCACTTCAGTAGTAAACTGAAAAAATGGAGAAGAAAAGAATTATGTCATTACTGTGAATTCTGACCCAACCGAACAATATATTTCCAATGACATCATTATTTGTCAATGACAACATTTATTTAAAGGAATAGTTCACCCAAAAATGAAAATTCAGTCTTCATGTCTAAACAACTCGTGTGGTAAATTCCAAGTCATCTGAACTCGTTTGATAGTTTTTGTTTCAGGAACAGACAATTACCTTCATCTTTAAAGCTAATTTTAATATACACCGATCAGGCATAACATTATGCCAAAAGAACCCTGACCTGTAGAAGCATGGACTCCACTAGACCCCTGAAGGTGTGCTTTGGTATTTGGCACCAAGATGTTAGCAGCAGATCCTGTAAGTTGCGAGGTGGTGCCTCCATGGATCAGACTTGTTTGTTCAGCACATCCCACAGATGTTCGATTGGATTGATATCTGGGGAATTTGGAGGCCAAGTCAACACCTCAAACTCATTGTTGTGCTCCTCATTTTTGCTTTGGGGCAGGGCGCATTATTCTGCTGAAAGAGGCAATGGTCTGCGAAAATCTTTAGGTAGGTGGTACGTATCAAAGTAAGACCCTAGGTTTCCCAGCAGAACATTGCCCAAAGCATCACACTGCCTCCACCGGCTTGCCTTCTTCCCACAGTGCATCCTGGTGCCATGTGTTCCCCAGGTAAGAGACACACACGCACCCGGCCGTCCACGTGATGTAAAAGAAAACATGACTCATCAGGCCACCTTCTTGCATTGCTCCGTGGTCCAGTTCTGATGCTCATGTGCATCAGAGCAATTTGAGCTACAGTAGCTTGTCTGTTCGATCAGACCACATGGGCCAGCCTTTGCTCCCCACGTGCATCAATGAGCCTTGGCCGGCCATGACCCTGTCGCCAGTTCACCACTGTTCTTCCTTGGAGCACTTTTGATAGATACTGACCACTGCAGACCGCGAACACCCCACAAGAGCTGCAGTTTTGGGGATGCTCTGTCCCAGTCTTCTAGCCATCACAATTTGGCCCATGTCAAACTCTCTCAAATCCTTACGTTTGCAAATCTTTCCTGCTTCTAACACATCAACTTTTAGGACAAAATGTTCACTTGCTGCCTAATATATCCCACCCACTAACAAGTGCCGTGATGAAGAGATAATCAATGTTATTCACTTCATCTGTCAGTGGTCATAATGTTATGCCTGTATATAGCGCGATAGTCATACGGGTAACTTCTATAATGCTTTTATGGTGCTTTTGGACATTTTTGTAACGTGACAGCTCTAGTCCTCGTTCACTTTCATTGTTTGGTATAGAGCAGCAGGGACATTCTGTTAGATTTCTCCTTTTGTGTTCCACGGAAGAATAAAAATACGTTTAGGATCACGAGGTGGAGAATATGATGACAGAAATGTCATTTTTGGATGAAAGAAAATAAGCAATAAAAATGTTAAACCTTCGTGCAAAGTGTAGGGTGTGGATCCACAGAAGAGAATATCACCTGAGGTAAAAACAAGATGACAGGGTTCCTGACAATCAGCAGCTAAAACTGCAGATGTAATTAGAAGGAACAAAGGATTAAAGGGGAAAAGAACATACCTTTTGCCCCTTTGAATGAATAACATTTCCGAGGTCTCGGCAGCTTTTTCCTCCATCAACCTGGCATAGAGAAACTGACACTTTGACAGGACACAGCGGCTCCCATATAAGCTCCTCCTTACTGAGGTCATAGGTTATGCCAGACCACAGTTCTTCTAAATCTGTTACAGAAGACAGTGGGTATTATAAACAAAAATAAGAATCAAAATCATGATTTACCAGTCTCTCATCAGGTTTTCTGGATTGCTAACACTACAACCGATTCCCAAACCATTCATTCAGATTTACCTCTCAACAAAAATGCCCTGATGATGATCAGGTTTAAACATGTTCTCATTCACAAGATACAAGTAGAGATTATTATTAACTCAAGCGTCACAACATGAACACAAATAAGACACATTTATCCATGTGTGAACATTATGTAGCAAAACTGATGACACTTTTTTTTTTTTTTTCGGCTTCTGCAGAATAAAGAAACTGCTGCAGGTTTGAAATTAAATGAGGGTGAGGAAATGCTGGTGAACGATCATTTATCAATTGAAGTGCTTTAGCTTCACATATAAGACCCCTGGAAACCTGGAAATTTGGATAAGAAGTTAGTACTCCCTTTACAAATATGAGCAAGTGCTAACTAGTATATAACATCTGATACAGATAAAACCCAACCAAGTGTAAATAAGCAAGCCAATGCAAGATTTTCCTTTTAATTCAGGTGTTGGTGAAAGAGGTCTAGAGGCGGGTCTGAAGATTAACTTTAGATGTTGCCACTTGCTATAAAGTTTTAGGTTACCGCACAAAACATTTTTGTGGTGTAAATCGAAAAGCTGAAAACATCTAGAAGTTAAAATACTTTTGTTTTAAATATTGTACATTTTACTCACTGTTTTTGAATGGACACACTTGAACTCTCCGTGCATCTACTCTGGCAGGCCAACCCTGAAAACAAACCACAGCAGTTCCTTCTCTAACAGTCAGGTTGCACATTCAGAACATAATTTTCTATTAAAATAAAGCTTACCTCAATGCACAAACAAGGCAATGCTTTGGAGTACTGAAACGTTATGTTTCTCTCTAGATGTTGTGATTTTATCTGAAGCACGATGCAAAACACAAGGGGAAAATGTCAATGGCAAAGTCTTTGAAGAACTTAGAAGGGAAAGTATGCGAGCTCTTCTTACCGTTCTGTGTGGCCCTTCCCCGGCACAGATGAAACTGCGTTTATGGCAGAGCCTGAGATTGTAATTTGTGTCCTCAGGAGCATCAGCCACTTTCACTGTTAATGTATTCCTGTCTTTATCTACAGTGTATGCCAGCTTCCCAGCTACAACAAAACAACAAAACAGTTAATGCTATCTATCTATCTATCTATCTATCTATCTATCTATCTATCTATCTATCTATCTATCTATCTATCTATCTATCTATCTATCTATCTATCTATCTATCTATCTATCTATCTATCTATCTATCTATCTATCTATCTATCTATCTATCTATCTATCTATCTATCTATCTATCTATCGTCTGTCTATCTATCCATCATCTGTCTGTCTGTCTGTCTATCTTTCTAATATGTCTGTCTGTCTGTCTGTCTGTCTGTCTGTCTGTCTGTCTATCTATCTATCTATCTATCTATCTATCTATCTATCTATCTATCTATCGTCTGTCTGTCTGTCTATCTATCTATCGTCTGTTTGTCTGTCTGTCTGTCTGTCTATCTATCTATCTATCTATCTATCTGTCTGTCTGTCTGTCTGTCTGTCTATCCATCATCTGTCTATCTATCTATCTATCTATC